>JACEFZ010020387.1:40000-46919 GCA_014155875.1 Cepaea nemoralis
CCAGTGATCAAAAGAAGTGCACCATTGAAAACCTTTGACTGGAGAAATCATCACTGATAAGAAACAGCAGATGGATAGATGGGTCGAGCACTGTTTAGAGCTTTACTCAAGTGAGACCAAACTAGCGGATGATGCCCTCAATGCCATAGAGGCCCTGCCAACTCTTGACCACCTGGACACACTTCCCACCATAACAGAAGTTAAGTGTACTATAAATGAGCTTGCGTCTGGCAAGGCTCCAGGTAAGGATGGGATTCCAATAGAGGTAATCAGGAGTGGGCAAGACACACTCGCTCTACAGATCCACCAGCTAATAGAGCTATGCTGGCGAGAAGGACAAGTCCCACAGGATTTCAAAGATTCAAACATCACATCGCTGTACAAGAACAAGGGCGATCGGAACGATTGTAACAACTATAGGGGTATCTCACTTCTGTGTATTGTTGGAAAAGTATTTGCCAGAATTGTTCTGCGCAGACTTCAAGTCCTGGGAGATCAAGTCTACCCCGAATCACAGTGCGGCTTCCGTCAGAACCGGTCTACCATTGATATGATATTCTCATTGCGACAGATGCAAGAAAAATGCCGGGAACAAAATCAGCCACTGTTTATTGCCTTCATCGAAATCACAAAGGCATTCAATTTGGTCAGTCGTGAGGGTCTGTTCAAAGCACTAAAGAAGATTGGCTGTCCACCAACTCTTCTGTCCATTGTGGAATCGTTCCACACAGGCATGAAGGGTATAGTCAAGTTTGATGGCTCAACTTCAGAAAAGTTTGAAATCAAGAGTGGAGTTAAGGAAGGTTGTGTACTAACCCTCACCCTCTTTGGGATATACTTTTCACTTCTACTGAAATATGCCTTTCGTGATCAGGATGACGGTATATACATTCACTCACGCTCAGATGGTGGCCTCTATAATGCTCTGAGATTGAAGGCCAAGACCAAAATTAGCAGGGTACTAATCAGAGAGTTGCTTTTTGCGGATGATGCTGCGATTACGACCCACTCTGAGGAAGAATTACAACATCTACTATCTGCATTCTCCAATGCTTGTTCTGAATTTGGTTTAAGAATTAACAAAAAGAAGACACAGATTATGTCACAAGGTGCACATGGTGTACCATCAATCTTTATTGACGACGCCGAACTGGAGATAGTAGACCATTTTACATATCTAGGATCAGAGGTAAATAGCAAATTATCCCTCGATCAGGAAATCAACATCAGGATTGGCAAGGCAGCAACAACAATGAACATGTTAGCAAAAAGAGTCTGGGAGAACAGGAAGCTTACTGCCAAAACAAAAGTCCTCGTCTACCAAGCCTGTGTCCTTAGTACTCTTCTTTATGGCAGTGAAACCTTGACAACTTACTCACGCCAAGAGAAACGTTTAAACAGCTTTCATATGCGGTGTCTGTGAAGAATACTTGGTATTAAATGGCAAGACAAAATCACAAATACTGAAGTATTGGAAAGATCAGGTTGTGTGACGGTGTATTCCATGCTCAGTCTTCGTAGACTTAAATGGATAGGACATGTTAGGAGGATGGATGATGGTAGAATACCAAAGGACATCTTTTTTGGTGAATTACAGACGGGTAGGAGATCTCAGGGTCGGCCTCTACTACGATACAAAGATGTGTGTAAGCGGGACATGATTGATACAGGCATAGATAATGCACATTGGGAGCAAGTCGCCGCTGAACGTGTTGCATGGAGGACAACTATCAGAAATGGAATAAAGACAAAGGAGAAAATGATTGCAGATAAAGCACACACAGAGCGTGAGAGACGTAAAATGGTGCACAATGGTGGAAATGACCAAGTTTTCACATGCATCTACTGTGGGCAAACATTTGCAGCAAGAATTGGCCTTACCAGCCACACTCGCCACCGCCATGGGTCGTAGTTATTAAGCCTTTTTGAAGCACAATGTACCAAACTATCGTCTGTCAAGACGGAAAGGTGCCAATGATACTACAACAACAACAACAACAACAACAACAACAACAACAACTACTACTACTACTACTGCTGTTGTTGTTTGTTCATCAAGAATGATGATGACCATTCATTTCATCCAGTGGGGTTGAAAGTATGGAGCCGTGAGTTCTAAGATGGCTGATGAGGCCTATTTTGGCTCGAAATGTTCTTTGACAATGTGGACAAAGAATGCTTGACGTTTCTGGAGGAGGATTTTCTACAGTGGTTTTTGTGTTCTGTCTTTTCTTCACAGCTCTTGCGGTCCTGGTTGCCTCACAAGTGACTGCACCCTTGCGTAATGATGCACGCCACGAATTTCGGTCGCTGGCTTGTCTCCCAGGTGTCATGATGCATTCCAAAAGCATTCAGTGATATTTTCAGAGTGTATTTAAAGCGTTTCCTCTGGCTGCCTTGGGAGCGTTTATCACAACGCAACTCGCCGTAAAAAATTCGTTTAGGGAGCCTGTGATCTTGCATGCGAGTCAAGTGACCAGCCCAGCGAATCTGATTCTTCATTAGTAGAGTGTGGATACTGGGCATGGACGCTCTTTCTAGGACTTCAGTGTCTGGGATCTTGTCTTGCCATTTAATCTTCAGTAACTTCCTAAAGCAGACTGTGTGGAAGTGGTTTAATTTCCTAGCGTGTCGCTGATAACGGTCCAGGTTTCACAAGTATATAGCTACAACAACAACAACAACAACAACAACAACAACAACAACAACAACAACAACAACTACTACTACTACTACTACTACTACTACTACTACTACTACTACTACTACTACTACTACTACTACTACTACTACTACTACTACTACTACTACTACTACTACTACTTCGTCTTCTTGTTATATCAAGCCCTCAACCAATTTAAAACAAATCCTTCACCGTCGTATTCATGAATGGTTACATTTTACAGCTGAAGTCTTCTACACGTACAGTTAGTCAGTCTCCCACCAACACTTCCGTTTCACCAATTACGACATACATGACAGGTTGCGATATTACAAGCCTTTGTTTTCCTTCTGAGCCCAAGCAACACGCATGCGCTGATTGCTGCTACTATAAATATATTTACCCGTATTATTCTTCTTCTTTCGTTCGCTTGAAATATGTCTATAACTGCAATGTTGCTCTTGTATAAATTTAACTGCCTTTTTAGTTCACTCAGCGGTCCATTGAGTTTATCTTCCCATGTCGTCTAGGTTCCAAAAAACTGGGTTCCAAATGTTGCTGTTATGAAGCCGGGGGCGCAGAGTTGGGGTGAGCGCGCAACTTTGCATAAATATCCCATGGCACATGCATTCTCCACCTCTACAGCAAAAATCCGACTCCTGGTCTTCTCGTGGCGGATAAGGAAACAGGAGAAGCAGAGGCGGCGAGTCATTGGCGCCGAAATATAACCAGAACGCTCTAGATGTGAATACATGTACATGCATGTGCAGACACGTGTGTGCGTGCCTACACATTTAAACTCGAGTAAGACCACAGCCTGCTCAAGAAAAGGAAAGGTGCTGAAGACGGAGGCATCCAGAAAGGAGGCGCACCACAGAAATCAGGATGCCACGCAATTACGCCATGAAATATGTTGACTACTACTCGTATTATTACGGTAACTCCTTCGAACCCAGCCAATAGTTATATTTGCCCTCTGTTCTAATAGCTAAAAATAAAATTGCATGCCGTGAGCAAGACGTTGCAATCACCCTCAGCCCTTTTAGCTATTTGTGATTTACTGCACAATTTTACCTTCAGTGGTTTGCCATTTCTTTCTGAACGGGAAGTCAAGATATAAGTCCAAGAGACCAGTGCGTGTTTCTCTAAATACTTTCATCCTTATTGTTAATTGAACGCATCAATCGCAGACAAAAACAGACTAATTCCCACTAATCTCACGCCCCAGCTAGGAGAAACTATTTATGAACACACGTTAACTAATGCAGATTTCTCTATTTTCCCCCGGGAGGAACTGGTTTACATTATTCTGCCTGCTTCTTCAATCATATTCCATAGCGGAGGTCGGCATGGCTGAATTGATAAGAGCGTTTGCTCATAAACTTCCGGTGTGGTGTTGTCGAGGTACCCCCTGCATAGGTCAATTGGGCTAAAATGTTGATTTCTCATCCACGACTTACAAGTATCTCGGAAGGATGAGTGGGTGCGCCTGATGGCGAAGGACACTGGTAATAGGGAAAGCTATCCCACACGTAAAATAAATCAGCCCAGTATAGCATGTCTTCTTGTTCTTGTCGGCCCTTTGTAGCAAAATATTTCCTGTCCTGCGTTGCAGTCCACCAGTTTCCGGAACTACTGTTGTTTCCTTACATTCACATGTCAGAAAGACAGCACTGAAATGTTATAAAACCTGTTTTACTGTATCGCCGTGAAGTACGTGGATGAACAATAAGGAAAAGTTTGGAAGAAACAGAGATGCGGTACTTGAGACCAAATGTTGCCAATAACTTGCACCGCCAGAATAACTAGCAACGATTGTCTGTAAAAGACTAATGAAAGTAGAATGTTATATACTCATCTCATCTCATCATGTTCCTCTTGTACCTTGCGGTGTCGAGGTGAAGTATAAACATCGTGAGAGTGCCCGATTATGGGCTTCATATATATAGATATTCCCATGGACTCTGCTATTCCCTCCGTCCAACGTTTACGTGGTCGGCCTCTTCCTCTGTTTCTATCTGGTCTGTACATCATTGCTTGTTGTGGTATGCTGTTGACTGGTAACTTACTTGCATGGCCAAACCATTTGACTTGCTGCTTTCTAATAAAATATAGTGCAGCTTTAACCACCACTTTAGTCCTAATTTCTTCATTTCTGATCTTATCTCTTCTTTATACGTTGAGTATTCTTCTCAGGAACCTCATTTCTGTTGTTGTGATTTTTCTTTTCTCTTTTTCTGTCATTGTCCAGGTTTGTCATTGGTAGCATAGAGTTGGTAGGAAAATTGTGTTTTAAAGTGCTTTCTTAGTAGTTATTGATACATGTTTGTTCTTTAGTATTGGTGCCATTTGTCCAATGAGTTGATTTGCCTTATTGCACCTATTTTCGATCTCTTCTTCTGATCTGCCATTTGATGATATTATACTTCCTAGTTACTTGAAACTCTTTACTTGTTTCAAGGGATGTTCGTTTAGGTGAATTGTTGTTGTTTGTTCTTCTTTAGTTATAGTCATTACCTCTGATTTCCTTGTGCTAATTTTTATGTTATACTAGCTGACCCAGCCCGGATTCGCCCAGACCCTGGTGGGGATCATCTCATTTAATTCATATAAGTAGTCATATAAGCTCCCGTTCCCGTTCCCGTTCCCGTCTGTCTGTCTGTCTGTCTGTCTGTCTGTCTGTCTGTCTGTCTGACTGTCTGTCTGTCTGTCTGTCTGTCTGTCTGTATGACCCAGCCCGGCTTCGCCCAGACCCTGATGGGGAGCATCTCATTTAATTAATATAAGTAGTCATATAAGCTCCCGTTCCCGTCTGTCTGTCTGTCTGTCTGTCTGTCTGTCTGTCTGTAGGAGGAGGAGGAGGAGAAGGAGGGAGGAGGAGGGAGGATGAGGGAGGAGGGAAGAGGATGAGGGAGGAGGATGAGGGAGGAGGAGGAGAGAGGAGGAGGAGGGAGGAGGGAGGAGGAGGGAGGAGGAGGAAGAAGGAGGAGGAAGAGGGAGGAGGAACAGGGAGGAGTAGGGAGAATGAGGAGAAGGAGGATAACGCAGGAGGAGGAGGGGGAGGAGGAGGAGGGAGGAGGAGAGGGAGGAGTAGGGAGAGGGAGGAGGAGGAGGGTGGAGGAGGGAGGAGGAGAGAGGAGGATGAGGGAGGAGGAGGGAGGAGGAAGAGGGAGAAAGAGGAGGGAGAAGGAGGAGGGAGAAGGGAGGATAAGGGGAGGAGGAGGGGGAGGAGGAGGGGGAGGAGGAGGGGGAAGAGGATGAGGAGGGAGGATGAGGTAGAGGGAGGAGGAGGACGGATGTGGAGGGAGGAGGAGGGATGAGGGAGGAGGAGAGAGGAGGAGGGGGAGGGAGGAGGAGAAGGGAGGAGGAAGGATGAGGAGGAGGGAGGAGGAGAGGGAGGAGGAGAGGGAGGAGGAGGATGAGGAGGGAGGAAGAGGGAGAAGGAGGAAGAGGGAGGAGTAGGGATGAGGGGGAGGAGGGAGGAGGAAGAGGAGGAGGAGGAGGGAGGAGGAGGGAGGAGGAGGGGAGGAGGAGAGAGGAGGAGGAGGGCGGAGGAGGAAGGAAGAGGAGTGATTAGGAGGAGGAAGAGGGAGGAGGAGGAAGGAGGAGAGCGAGGAGGAGGGAGGAGGGCGAGGAGGAGGGAAGAGGAGGTGGAAGAGGGAGGAGGAGGGAGGAGGAGGTGGAAGAGGGAGGAGGAGGATGGAGGAGGAAGAGGAGGGAGAGGGAGGAGGGGGAGGGGAGGAGGAAGAGGGTAGGAGGAGGAGGGGAGAGGAGGAGGATTATAACGCATATGCCTGTAGATATCTGCAGCGAAAAGGTGGGGAGCATCTCATTTAATTCATATACGTAGCATATAAGCTCCCGTTCCCGACTATCTGTCTGTCTGTCTGTCTATCTATCTGACACGGCGTGGCTTCGCCCAGCTCCTGGCGGGGAGCGTCTCATTAAATTCATACCCAAAAAAAAAAAGTAACTTAAAAGAATGTCTTTCCACACACCATCCATTATTTTTAATGAAAACTGTTTCTAATCACCTACATGACTGTAGATAACTTCTTTAAGCTTAAAAAGATGAGTTACAATGTTATGCATTATGCATTATTTTTATGAAAACTTTGAAAATGCCTTAAAGATTGTATCATGATTTATTATAACTCATATGCCGGTAAATAACTATAGACAAAGAGTTTATAAATCTTTGAAAACGATGCAACAATATGACTATAAGGTACACAGAAAAGTTATTAAAAGTTTTTA
>JACEFZ010020388.1:0-43247 GCA_014155875.1 Cepaea nemoralis
TTTTAAAACTTTTTCTAAAAAAAAATTTTTAAAAAATTTTCCCCTTAAAAAAGGGCCCTTAAATGTGTAGTCACGTCATTTTCTTCCCTTTCCCAAGCGTTTTGGTTCGGGGATTCTTTCATCATCATCATCATATATTTACGTACGTATTTTGGGAATGGGAGGAGGGAGGAGGAGGAAGAAGAAAAAAAAATACGACAGTTGACAGCTCTGGAATGAAAGGAAGGCGTGTAGAAAAATTTCATCTCAATCGGATGGGCCGTTAGCGAAAAAATAAAGGACATACATATTTACATATTTACATATTTACATACATACACTTTGATTTATATATATATATATATATATATATATATATATATATATATATATATATATATATATATATATATATATATATATATATATAAATAAGGTTGTAGTTTCTAATATATGTGTTGCTTATGTTTGTGGATCCTTGCATATCTTTTATAACTTCTATTTGTCTGTTACGATGTATGTTTTGTTCTATTGCAAGGTGTTGTTTGCAGAGTTTGATATGGTAGTGAGTTTAGTTCTAAGGTGTTAACCACAGAATTTGTGTTGCTGGAGGTGTTCTAATTTTGATTCTAGTATGTGTAGGTGTAGTGCTTTACAGTCAGTCTATTTGTGAGTTGTATTGCTGTTTGTATGATGTGTTCTTGTTGTCGCCTGTCCTTGTGTATGATGGACGCAAATTGTTGTGTTCTACTACGTATTGTATTCTTTAGTAGATCCCAAATTTCTGTTATGTTGTCGCGGGTGTACTGTTAGTGTATGTTAGAAAGAGGTGTTTCATGTGTTCCACATAACATGTGTGTTGGTGCAGTGTGTTGTTGAATTTCCAATGAGGTGATCGTTTTGAGGGTCCTGAATTTATAGTGTCTGTGGTGATATATGCTACGACTGCTTTGGGACCTTGCATTGTAGTGTTTCTTGTATATGTTTTGTGTGTATTATGTGGTACGTTGAAGGTGTGTATATTCTGTATAGACTGGCTGATCTGTTGTGAGCCTTATTTTTGTATGTTCTTGCAATGTTAAAAGTGTGTCTGTGTCTGAAAGCGTCTTTTAGATCGTGTGTGTGTAAGGTATTCTGTAGTATATCCAGGTGGTGTATTCCATTCCTGTTACTTCTCCTTAATTGTGTCTTGGTTCCTGCTATCCCTCCCCATACAATATCCAAATATGATTCCTGCTATCCAAAATTGAAGTACTTTACAAGGATACCATTTTGTCCTCTGTATGTTTGTGTAAGCAGGGTGTCTGATTCTTAGTAAAAACTTGGTTGATGATTGTAATTTGGTGGTGCATGTATGTTCACTATGGTGTATGCCATGTATAGAATTTTTCTACCTGTATTATGCAGATTCGTCCCTGTCGTCCGTGGTGTTTTAATAATATCCCACCTGTCTGATGTCTGCAGTATAGCTGTTCCTGACCCGATTGTGTGTATGCCAAACTGAAGCATGAACGTCTGAAAGCTAACTATGTGGTGATATATTGTGCGAACGTGTTCGAACATATGTTTGTTTCTTGTAGTAATATAAAGTTTGGTTTTTGTTTGCTTATGAGTGTGATGATGTGTTGTAATCTTGTACATATACCACACATGGTTAAAGTAATACTAATTAAATCACTAATCATTGTAATTTTAGTTAAAACAAATAAATGAGATATAATTACTGTATAAATTTTCACGCCAAGTTGTTATCCATGATGGGTACGTCTAGGCGAGCAAGTTTTCAGTAATAAAAGTGTTTGCAAGAGGATCCTCTTGATCCTCTTGATCGTCGTTCTTATCACTTGTGTCGGTGTCTACAAAGAGAGTGTCTGGTATGATGTATGTTTCTTCTTCGTTTTGTACTTGTTTCTCCTGTCGTTCTCCTTGTTCATTTTCCTTTATCTTGTCTGTAATGTCTATAACTTTTCCCTTCTTTTCCGGTATGTACCTAGTCGGTGATAGATCGTCTGTTGCTGTGTCAAAGCTGTGTATTGGCTGCGGTATTCTTCTGTCTGCCATTTTCTCTTCATTGGATTGCTGACAATTTGAAAGCCGCCAGTCTGCGTTCTATGGATTGTTTTCTTATGTGTTATTTTCTTGTGTATTCCTTCTTCTTGTGACCTTTATTTGCCCAGTGGTTGTCTTGGCCACGCGCCGGACAATTGGTCTTTCTCCACGGAATCGTAATCCCAGGAGTGTAGATCCGTATATAATGGGGGTTTCCTTTATTGGGTTGAAGATTGCTCTCCACTTGCCAGACCCATTTTTAAGCTTAAATTAAATATGTTAGCCTTGTTACCCCCTGTAATACTGTGCACCAATTGTTTTTTAACTCCTTCGGGCTTAATCAGGGCAGGTAACCAGTAAATGGTCGGCTTGTCTCTTTTTTCTCTAGGTGCTCTAATGATATGTCTATCCCTAGGCTTGCTAAAGACAACATTTTACTGTGTAACTTTTCATACACGGCTTTACGCGCCTCTGATGACGGTGAAAGAAGGTATTTTGCCATAGATTTCCTTCTTAGCAGTGTGAATACAGGTCAATGACCGTAGCCATTGTCTCTTCCCACCCCCCCCCCCCCAAAAAAAAAAACAACAACAACAATAACAAAGAGATCCTCTGCCTATCGTCGTGAAGCTGGGGACCATAACCTACAACTATCTGTCGGTTGCACTTCAACCTAATCCACCATTTGCACACATGGCTTCACGTAACCCTGATCGGGAGGCTAAACGGGTTCTATACCTTGCCCAAGGATGTCCCTGGGCTAGCGGAGGGAAGGAGGCACTTTACTTCTCCTTTGATAGCTGCTGCTGAAGCGAAAAAGAAAGAACATGTCAAAATCGAAAACTGCTCGATCTTTGTATTACATTTTACAATGAAAACAACACAAGAATTCTGTTTTTTTTTTAATGGTGGTTGTGTTTATATGATCTTGTAGCAAATTCCTAATCATGCCAATGATGCTCGCGCAAATAACATGATGGTATAATAAAACTATTAATAATAATTATAATCACAATCATAAAAATAACAGTATAATAATAACAATAATGACAGTTTTACACACCTTGAGACGCAATGGGAATATGGCCCCAGACCCATATTTTGAATCGACCAATCGATGCTCTTTGGGTGATGTGGTCAGTATCACACCTGCCGCCTTTAATTCCCAAGCCATTTCCGGATATTCATTTTAGGCAGGGACGACCAGACAGGTCAGGTCAATTGTAAATATCCGCTCCGATGAAGATTCGAACTCACGACCACGGGAGGGCATTAAGACACTACGCTACAGCAGCTTCCGTGTTTAAAGATTATTTTAAGAAACAAAGACGAGACAAGGCTTCTTGTGTAAAGTGAAACAGTCTTACGAAATATTCTTGTCAATGTATGTCAGTGGACGAAAATGCAATTTATTAAAGTGAGACAATCAAATACAGATGTGTCATCTCAATTTTACAATTATAATACTTTTTCATAAGAAATTTATAGGGATTATTGAAGTTATTTGCCTTATTAGCAGGATAATAATTTTAAATGATTATCAAAGTCTGTGTAAAAGTCGTAGCTTTAAAGGAATGCGAACTCCGTTCGTGGGCCACTTACCAGGTGTTCGAAACGCAGCCGCGATCGATTTGTGCAGCAGACGTTGTCGCGTTGTATTATAACGTGTTGGTAGGGGAATCGGTCGTTCAGAAATCAATGGCAAACTACTAAACGTAAAATTTGCCTAGTACATCAACAGAGGCTAAAAAACGATGGTGTTGACTGCAACGTCCGGCAAGGGATATGCAACATAAAAAAACCTCCAGAAAACTCTCTCACACTGCATCGTGAGAAGTTATTTTCGGACATGGATCCAAATTTTATATTTAAAACCAGAAAGTCGGGTTCTGTTAAATCATACCCTCACCAATTCTTTCAGGTTACTAGGTCAGTGAGATAGGGATGTCCGTTGTCCCCATTACTGTACGTTGTCGCCATAGAGCCACTTCTAGAAAAGATAAGACATGGCAACAATGTCAGGGGTTCCTTCATACCAGGGAAGGGTGAGCAAAATCTGCGTGCTTATGCGGACCATACCATTTTCTTTCCGACAACTGAAAAATCTGTACGGATCATTTTGAAAAAGTTCTCGCTTTTCGGCAAAGGAAGTGGGGCAAAATTAAACGTCCAAAAATCTACCATAATGGGTTTAGGAAAATGGAAAAATAATCCGGATATTCCATTTCAGTTAACATCAAACAATTTTATAAAATTGTACGGAATAGTCTTCCCATGTCAACCAAATCAGAAGAAGCAAATAATTCGAACAACAAGAGATTGCTGGAGGAAAAAAAAACAGAAAACCTGAACTTTGTCAGGGATGGAAACAAACTATGGAAACTAGTGAAAGCCATGAACAATGAAGGACCGAGAAACAAACAAATAACAATTAAACAGGAAAATGCCTTAATTACAGGAAAAAAGGCTGCAAATGGACTAATGGAATACTATGCTAGTGCAAACCACATTGATATTACAACCGAACAGAAGAAATCAATCAAAGATAAGCAGACACATCATAGTAAAACAGAGACAGCTGCAGAATATATGATGGAAAATCTAACAATGGAAGAAATGGAACAGGCAATGAAAACCCTAAAAAAGAATAAATCACAATGAAAGGATGGAATCACAAATGAAATGCTAACAGGACTAGGCACTAAGTCAAAAATGAAACTACTAGAAGTCCTAAATTACAGCTGGAAGAGAGGAATAATCCCACAGACATGGAAGGAAGCTATACTAATTCCAGTCCCAAATAAAGGAAAATACCTGGAAGAACCAAATGGCTATCGATTTATCAGTCTACTTAGCTGTGTAGGAAAGTAAATGGAGCGCAATCTCAATGGCGGGCTAACTTGGCATCTGGAAGAAAACAAACTCTTAACACCACACCAAGCAGTATTCAGAAAGTACAGATCCACTGAAGATCAAATAACCTATATAGCTCAGGAAATAGAGGATGCCTTCCAAGAGAAAAAGCACACACAAGCGGTCTGAATAGATTTATAAAAAGCATTTGATAAAGTATGGAAGGAAGGATTGAAAGTAAAACTGCAAAAATGCATGTTTGTGGGAAAATCTATAAATGGATCAGCCACTACCTTGAGAACAGAACTGCCAAGACAAAATTTCAAGGACAAACCAGAAAAATGATGCTCTTGGAGCAAGGTGTCCCCCAAGGAGGAGTTCTTTCACCAACATTATTCCTAGCATACATAAATGACATCACGGAAAATATTCCAGCCAGAGTACATACATCCTCCTTTGCAGATGACCTAGCCATATGGGCATCTGAAGAATATATTAGTACAGCTAACAGCAGAATACAGCAAGCCTTATTAGCGTCAGAGGACTGGTCAAAATCATGGCTAGTGAAGATAAGTGAGGAGAAAACAACATGCACAGTGTTCTCCCTCTCAAATAAAACTCAGCAACCTAAGCTGGTAGTGAATGGAAAAATATTGCGCCATGAAGAAAATCCAAACTATCAAGGTGTCACTATTGATCGTCACCTGACATGGAAGACACAGGTTGAGAAAAATCGAACAAGAGCAAGGCAAAGGATGGCAATCATGAAAAAGCTTGCTGGTACAACATGAGGAGCAGATGAGAAAGTTCTCAAGAAGTTATATGCTGGACAGGTGAGGCCAGTACTGGAATATGGCATCGCAGCTTGGGCAACAGCAGCTAAGTCAAACTTCAACAAAATAAGTTGAGTCCAAAATCAAGGAATGCGAATCATAACTGGAAGCCTGAAGACAACGCCTATTCATGAACTAGAAAAGATCACTTGTCATGATAGAAGAGATAGCAGAGCCCAGCAACAAGTAGAAAAATTTAGAAGATTGACAGACCACCCTATGTGTAACAGGTTTAATGGTTTTGGAAAGGGAAGACTGAAGCGTAGCAACTTTGTAGAAACTGCAAAACGAAAGATTAGGGCAGATTCTATACTTAACATATCAACAGCCAAACCCATTTACAATACACACAAGTTCCCAGCATTGAGGCAGCAGCAACTGCCTGAGATGACAGAAAACTTTCCTGATATTGAGAAAAAGAACAATCAGAATGAAACAGAAAGGAGAAAAATCGCTCTAAACTACATAAAAGAACATTACCCAAGTAGCAATTAGACCCATGCATATACAGACGGATCAGCCAATAAGTCAATAGAAAATGGAGGAGGTCCTAAATTTAAAAACAAAATGGAGTGGGGGGAAAAAACAATAAGTGGCAACTGGAAAATTTTCAAGTAACTTAAAAACAGAGATAGAAGCTTTGAAAAATGCAGCAGAAATGCTCTTGATGGAGGAAAATAAAGAGAAGCAAATAGCTATCTTCACAGATGCAAAGTCAGCTGCCTCAACACTGAAGAGCAAAATCAGCACAGAACTAGCAGATCTAAGAGCGGCACTCCATGGACTATGTCAGAAATCACCCCCCCCCCCCCCCCCAAAAAAAAAGAAGAAAGAAACAAGTTGTAATACAATGGATCCCATCACATTGCAGTATACCTGAAAATGAAGAGGCTGACAGACTGGCAAAAGAGGGAGAACGACTACCTCAGCCAGACATTACCTATAATGAGGCAAAGAGGTTTATAAAAAGCATTTATAGAACCAAATGGGAATCAGAGCATCCAGGCCACCAGAAAGATGATGCATATTACAAACCCGACCGAAAAGAACAAGTAGCAATCTTTAGACTCCGCACAGGACATTCTTCTTCTTCTTCTTCTTCTTCTTCTTCTTCTTCTTCTTCTTCTTCTTCTTCTTCTTCTTCTTCTTCTTCTTCTTCTTCTTCTTCTTCTTCTTCTTCTTCTTCTTCTTCTTCTTCTTCTTCTGCTGAACAATACGGCACTCGGGATGTTACACTGCTGTCTTTCGTACACACAACTGATAGACTTTCTTGTATAACTGATGTCTCTGTTTAATAGAGCATCAACAGTTTAGAAAAATGTATGTAATATTCAATACATGGTTGTTATCAATTTAAACAATATAGTTTATGCGCATGGTAACTTGCAAATGTGATATAAATATGATGAATGATGTAAATGATATGAATGTTATGATAGTATAAATGATCGTCAATGAATTGTAAGATGAATGTCAAATGAATGTCAATGTCGTCTTGTCTTCACTTACTATCATCTCTGACTGAGCTGCGCTGTATGACTTTAGCTTGACCTCTAATTTATTTCCCTTGTGCACAAAGAATTTGCTTTTGCACAAGTACATACGTGAATGTGATGAATGTTGACATTATGACTGTATCACACGAAATGTTTCACAAATGATAGTTAAATTCGTAATTTCGATACATTTTGCAATCTGCAACAATCACAGTTTATATTTCATACATTTCCATCAAAAGAATTCACACAAATAACATAATTAACATTTTGTAGAATTTCCGAATTTATGTGAGAAAAATGGTAATTTAAAGTGCTTGAAGGTGGTTCAAGCCCCACCTTCTGACACCAAATCGAGCCGTGTAGGTTCAAAAACACTTCTGACACCAAATCGGATCCTGCCTGTCAATAACTCAATTGCGACAGGCATACAAGGATTCCCTTCCTTTGTACCACACGAAAATGACAACTCGTACGGTGTACAAAAGGATACATTTTATTTGGAGCTGATAGTACATGAGCTCCTCGAGCGGAATACCACATCGGTATTAAACATCATAGTATGTTATAAAGATGTAATGAGACGATGATGTTGATGGTAATAATTAATGAAGCTAAGCTTAAGTCCTAACTATTGATACTGTCCTTCTTAGCAACAAAGTATTCACAGCGGATGTACAGTCCGTCGCCTACGCCGTCGAGTCCAAGTCTGACGAATCTCTCAGTGGCGTGTTCAGCCACGAGCAATTGGCTCTACGTGTATTCGCTGCTTTGCGTGCTTGGAATTCCAGCACGCTGGTCACTTGGTTAAAGTAACCACTGTTGCCGGGTCACTTCTCGTGATGCTGGTTTCCCAGTCTCTTGGGTAACCCCAGCTCACGTATACTCATTGACCTCCTTGTTGACACGAGTGTGTCCAGTTAGAGAACTATTTATAGTTCTCTCTCGTGCTTGTGTCCCTTCTGTCTGGTTTCCTAGATCGCTATGTTACTTTCCTCTTCTCAGCTCTTTTTATCTATTACTTAGCTCTAAGCTCTTACGTAGCTCTTTGACAAAAAGTAATAATAATGATAGTAATAATAATAATAATAATAATAATAATAATAATATAAGATAATCAATACCGTCAATAAACTCATTTACAGTTGTGGTATCTTTTATGTTTAAATCGAGTTATTTGCTTCTGGTTTGGTTGACATGGGAAGACTATTCCGTACAATTTTATAACATTGTTTGATGACTAGTCAAATGGAAAATACGCCTTATTTTTCCATTTGCCTAAACCCATTATGATAGTTTTTTACACGTTTAATGTTGCCCCACTCCCTTTACCGAAAAACGAGAAAGTTTCCAAAATGATGAAAGAACATTCTATGGTCCGCATTAGCACGCAGCTTTTTCTCACTCTTCCCTGGTATGAAGGTTCCCCCAGGCATTGTTGACCTGTCTTATCTTTTCTAGAAGTGGCTCTAGAGCGATAACATAGAGTAATGGGGAAAAGGGACATCCGTGTCTCACTGACCTAGTCAACCTGAAAGAATTAGTGAGGCTATGATTTAACAGAACCCGACTTTCTGGTTTTAAATGTAGAATTTGAATCCATATCCGAAAATAACTTTCCACGTTGCAGTGTGAGAGAGTGTTGTGGAGGTATGATTGAGATAGTCTGTCGAATGCTTTCTCTTGATCTAAAGAGAGAATTGAGGACTGACAGTTTCTTTTTTTTTTTTCCAGGTGTGTGTAGTTGATGATGTCCCTTATGAAATGTGTGTGTTGATGGATGTTCCGGTGTTGTACACTACATTGCTGGTCTTCATAGATGAGAGTTACCATTATTGTTTCAATTTATTCGTCAAAGATTTTGTTAAAATCTTGTAGTCTTAAGTTTAAAAGCGGAGATCGGTCTGTAAGCTCTTTAAAAGTGTCTCGATATTAACGATTTTCTTTTCCAGAAGGGCCAGATCAGCCCCATTAGGTTTCTACGTCCCGGTGTGTAGGGCGATCATCAACGCCCCTGACAAGATCAAGCGCAGATACTACACATTGTTCTTACCTATAAGGCCGAGAAGCGATAGATATTAAGATATTAAGGATTTGTAACCGTTTACAGGCCTGACAAAAATCTTTGAGTAGATAGTATGCACTACGTTTGTCATTGAGAGCACAAAAGAAATAATGAAATATCGAGAGAAAAAAAAGAAATGTGTTACTAAATTCTCATGCTTATAAATTAAAGCCACGAATTTTACAAAGACTTTAATAATAATTTAAATTTATTATCTCAGTTAACGAGGAAGATAACATAAATAATCTCTGTAAATATCTTATGAAAAAGTTTTATAAGTACTACAGTTTATTAAATAATATAATACCTGTATGCTGCTTTGAGTAATGCCCCTTTAAATAATAACCGTTTTAGTGTTATGTCCCTTGACAACATTATACATGTGTGCCTTTTAATGATTTTGTTTTTAAAAATAATTTTTCTTTAATCGAGAATTCTTTTTTAAAACTAAGGGCTCCCTGTTCCCCCAAGAACCAGAGCCGCCCCATCAGGTCCCCAAGTCAACAACTTAACTGACAGGCATCATCGGGTACTTCTCACACACCCATACAAGACAACTTGCAAGTCGTGTGGGAGGCAAAATGCATGGTCCATTTTATTGCCGTTGGCTCGCTTACAAGCGGTAAACAGTCGCTAATGCAATACACAATATACAGCCACAGAATTATCTAACACAAACTGCTAACCCTATGCTAACTCTATCTACTAGTGAACACAAAACTCCTAACGTTATTCTAAACGATGTGAACGCCCCAAGTCCAGTCTCCCGTCTCCCGAACATCTCTCCCGTGGTTACACACCACGCGGGGGTGACCTTCTCCTTCGTGCGTGTTACCTCACATTGCACGCTGCTGGCAAAACGTGGCCTGTTGAGTGTCTACTCAACTGTGCTCTGGCTTCATGAGGTGTGGTGGTATCGTGATTAGAGTGCCAACTCTCTGCACACCGCCTGCGTGTATCATGAGGGAGTGGCTAACCTTCCACTATTCCCTCCTCTCCCCTGCTCTTGCCTCGGGCACCGCATCTCCTCCTGGTCCCTCCAGGATTGACCGCTCTCCCTGGCGGAGGGGATGTGGTCGAGTCTTTGACACACACCCGCCCCTCTTGTGTTGCGTCATCAACTTTCACTTATTGGTTGTGACGCAAGGAGGTTTCTACACAAAAAATTAGTGTCTCTAATTTTTGTCAAAGACTCTAGATAACCTGGCTCTGGGCTTTCCAATAGACTATTAACAACTATTGTCACAATGTAGTAAAGCCTCACTTGGCTACTGGCAATCGCCACAAACTTGCCTGGTTGGCGTGAGCCCCTTCTCACCTGCTATATTATATTTATCAGAGGTATGTCTGAACCGGACCGTTGTCTTATAAGACCTGCCCTCACATAGTAAATTAACTTACTACCCATACAAAGTTGACTTTCTTAGGGTCAACACATGAATTGCTTCATGTCCCCCATATAATATCTAACAACCATTCTACAAGAGTGTGTGCGACAGGCTTTACCTCCTTCGCTTCCGCGCGTAAGACTTCATTACACTGTTAATTTAGTTCTTCGTTGTCTATTATGTCCCCTGGCCCCAAAGTTATCTGCCCTTGATCTACAAATAGTGTATGCAATTTATATGTTTGTTTTTCCGGTTGTTTGCGTGTTTCGATGTAATAAATCTACTAATCTAACTTCTACCCTATATTTCTAACTTATCTGTGTATGTATGTTAGTTTTTTGAGTGTCATAATTTTGATCAATGTGGCCACATGCAGGTGTATAACACTAATTCGTGACTACATTCCATTGTTATGAGACCCCAAAATACTGTATTCTAAGTTCTAAACTATATCACAGACCACACATTCACGCCAACACAATTTCCCTAGCGAAAACCAACATTAACGCACACAAATATTAAAAGTCGTGGCAGGCAGCAGAAGAATTTGCTGACTGCTTGCATTCTCTCCCGTCTATCTTTCATTCATTCTCACTTTCACACTTCTGTCATACTCCTTTCACCCTTACTTCTATCACACATCACTCATCCCTCCATACTTATTCTTCTGCTTATTTAAAAAACCTTGGAGTGAGACTGTACACGTTTGGCTCAGTTTGAGATGATTGAGCCTCATGACTGTGCGCTAGTCATTGCACGAGTCATATATGTACATTATATTTACATGGGCGAGACAGGGATGATGGCTTGTCCCTTTGATCTCATCATCTAGTATGTTACACTAACATAAGGTATCATATTTTATATTCTAATAAACTATTCTCCTTTTATAACTAAGTATTTAATGTGTCACCTAAGTTCTATTATGTTAATTATATTATCTGTTTATCCTACTCGTTATGTTTATCTAATCTAAGGGATGTAATGTAACTATTTAAATGTAATTAGTGTGATATGAGTTATATACCTTAATTACCTGGATGATGTGAACATAAATTATGTACTTTTCTAATACTATACTCTCTAATGTTGTTAGATTGAAAATGAATCATATGATTAATGTTCTTAATCTAAATTATGTAAATGATGTATGTAAAATGATATTACTAATTACTGGTAATGTTTGATCGATGGTATGGTTTTCCTTAATATGGAATAAACTACCCTAAACTAAAGCTAAATGAAATGTAACACTCTAAATGGTACTATTTCTATTACAATTTTACTTTAGCTTGTAATTACCTATTTTTTTCGTCTAACCTAATATTTTAAGCTAGCTAGCTGGGTTGATTACTGTACTAACTATACTATTTAAATAAATGAGAATTAATATATTACCTAATTCTCTCTCTTATCTATCACTATGTTAAAATATTATCTTACATATCACATTAAGTTTATATACATGGTATTCAGTTCTCTCAGGTTAGTAGTTGCCTTCATGTTTGTATATTGGTATAGGAACAATATAACTACATAATTTGCCTGGGTATCTGAAATACATTTTACGGTCATAATAGTGTTCATCGGTAGTGCACGTGTATAGTTCACTGGTGTCGTAGCTCAGTCTTTTCATGTCTGAAATTAAGCACTGTTCTGACACTGTTTTGTACATTTCACACAAATGATACACCGGACTGGAGCTTAGTTGGAAATGAGCTGTCCTGATTCACACGGTAGTATCTAAGTCCTGTAGCACAGTTCTTAAGTTAATGTCTACGGACACATGATAGTTCGTTGTACTTGGTACACTCTTAAGCACACCATGGGTGTATATGTAAACTATTTTACATAGCATCTTGTACTGTATTCATGTACTAACTATCACTCTACATTATTATGTGGGATTTCAGGTAGTATTACCTCAGATGGTCTACTGAGGGTATCAGCCAGAATGTTGTCCTTACCCTTGATATGTTCTATACTAAACGTATAGTTCTGAAGTATCAGAGACCACCTGTATATCCGGTCGTTTCTGTGCACCCCAGTTTGGATGACCGTAATGGGAGAATTATCTGTCTGGACAATGAAGTGTACACCCGCCAGAAATCGATGGAGCTTCCTCACTGAATAGATGACGCTGAGGGCTTCCAGTTCTGCTATCGAATATCTGGACTCGGCAGGTGTGATCTTACGGCTCACGTAACAAATCGGATGGAAGATGCCCTCATAAAATTGGCCTAGGACTGCAGCGATGGAGATCCTGCTGGCATCTGTCCTAAGATAATAAACGAGCCCAGGATTATCCAAGCGGAGGATGGGAACATTACTAAAAAGAATTTTCAATTTTGACAATGCAGAAATTAATAATGCATCTTTCACATCCAATTTTACTGATGCTTTTAATACATTAGAAAACACACTAGTTATTTCAGCTAGGTTTGGAATAAATTTACTATAGTAATTAACTAATCCCAAAAGACTTCTAACCTGCTTTTTCGTAGTAGGCATGGTTAGATTCATAATTTTTGAAATAATCCTATTGTCAGTCTTCAGTTGACCTTGAGAGATGACATGACCCAAAAATTCAATTTCTTTTAGGCCTAATTCAACTTTACTCGGTTTGACAGTGAGACCGAAGAGTCGCAACCTATCAAAGACATGTCTCAGTTTCAGTAAATGTGTCGTCCAGTCTTCAGTATGGACACATATATCATCTATATAGGTCACAGTATTCGTCACTCCATGTAATAGATCTCTAGTTAAGCGCACGAAAGTGGCAGGAGCATTTCGAAGTCCGAAAGGAAGAAATCGCCACTCATATAGTCCTAAAGGTGTTGAAAACGCAGTAAGATGCATAGATTGAGCCTGCATCGGGACCTGCCAGTATCCTTTAGTAAGATCTAGTTTTGAAAAGATTTTAGAAGTAGACATGTCCAAGATAAGATCTTCGCAGGAAGGAATAGGTTCTGCGTCGATCTTAGTGATGTTATTAAGTTTTCGATAGTCCACACAGAGTCGAATTGTGGAATCTTTCTTCTTAACTAGGACGATTGGAAACGAGTACTCATATGTAGACTTTTGGATAATCCCGCTAGCCTCTAAATTAAGAATTTCCTTATTTAGATTTTCCCTATAGCTAAGTGGGATAGAGTACGGCCTGCATTTAATAGGCTTGAGGTCCGAAAGAAGAATGGAGTGTTCGATTCTGTCCGTTCTACCTGGGATGTCAGAGAATAGGTCTTTGTATTCAGTTACTAACTCAACTAATTGTCTTCGTTGAATGTCTGTTAGTCCCTGATCTATATGTATACTGTCCAATGTCGCCGTTTTGTCTACAATGGGAACGGGTAGTTCCATTCCGTCGTCGTCTACCTGATTTAGTACAGTAGTGGTGCTAAGTGTGTATTCTGTGCACTCACTAGATGTATTGCCATTGTCGGAACTGCCAGTCTCGCTAACTAGTGTAGTTGCGTTATGTATGTCTGTCGTCTGATCACTTGGTGTTGTTGCAATATGTTCGTCTGTCTCTACTCCTGTCTCTTGTCTTGAAAAGTACGGTTTCAACATGTTGACATGGAATATCTTTAAGTGTCCGTTTATCAATATTTCATAGTCAACATCTGAGATTTTGCGTACCACCTTGAATGGCCCTTGCCATGAGGTAAGTAATACATTTCTTTTGTCTGGAAGAAGCAAGAGTATGTCTTGATCTGGTTCAAGCTCGATTGTTCTTGCACCTTTGTTGGCATATTGGCGGTAGATTTGACCCTTCCTCTCCAAAGCTGCCTTAGCTATCACACACGATTTCATGAACTTGTCTCGTGTTTCTGTCACCATTTCATAAGGTGTTTTTGGGGTAGGAATTTCTATCGAATTAGTTAATATCTGATGGTAGATGGTTAGGGGTCCACGTGTGTTAGCCCCGTAAACTAATTCAAACGGTGAGAAACCCGTGCTTGAATGGGGAATCTCCCGATAGGCGAACAGCACTGTTGGTAACAGTGTATCCCAATTAGCTGGGTTTTCTGCTGACACCTTAGCCAGCATGTGCTTTAGGTCACCGTTAATTTTTTCTACTATTCCGTTGCTGGCTGGATGGTATGCTGTCGTAAAATGTTGCTTAATGCCTAGCATTTTTGTAAGGGCTTGCGTTGCAGCCGATATGAACTGAGTTCCACGATCGGATAAAATGGTCTGTGGGAATCCGAATCGTGAGAACAGATGTAGAAATACATTGGCAACGTCTTTGGAGGTGATGTATTTCAAAGCTACTGCCTCAACCCACCTTGAACAAAGGTCGACCATTGTCAATATGAAGCGATTTCCTTTGCTGGACACCTGGTTCAGGGGACCAACAATATCTAACGCCACACTTTCAAATGGCCTCGAAGCCAGTGTAGAAGGTTGTACTTCAGCTGTAGGATGTTTACCCTTGCGTACTAATTGTTGACAGACATTACACGAACGACAAAATAATTTAATATCATTGCAAACACCTGGCCAATAGAAATGAGCCTGAATTCTGGCCCTGGTCTTATCATATGCAAGATGACCAGCAAACGGTGACTCATGTGCAATCTTTAGCACAGTTAGACGGTGTTGTTCAGGTAACACCGTTTGCTGAATCTCATGGTTACCAGTAGTATAATATCTAGTTAAGATGCCATTATTCAGTCTAAAGATCCAAGATGCATTCTTGGTTATTTTGGCTTTATCTTTTAGCAATTTTAAGTATGGAGACACACTATGGTCAGCTTTTTGCTGTTTTATAAATTCTTGTCTGCTGTTGTCATCAGTGCCAGTTGGAGAAAGCAACAGTAGTCTCTCATCTTGAAGTGTGTCTTGATGTTTCACACTGTCTGCTCTTGTTGTTGCATTAGCTGCATTTAATTTCTCCCATGCAACTATTTCTTCATTAGTACATTGTTTCAGTTGGGGTAAGCACCCCAAAATTAAGTCAGTACAAGGGTTGTTTAGTATTGCACAAGTAAAGGTACCAGAAAGAAAAGGAGAATGAATATGGGCTTTTGCCAGAGGGTAAATTTCAATGTTACCCGAAAAGGTACGGCATTTGACAGTATCACCTGTGTAATCACCCGGATTAACCAGTTCTTTCCGAAGACCAATAAGGGTGCTGCCGCTGTCCAGCAAACACTGGCATGGTACATCATTGACCATTGCATTGTGGAACACAAGATTGCCTCTGGAGGCTAGTGCTGCGTTTACATTCTCAGATGAGAATGGTACTGTATGTCCACATTCTAGTTTTCCGTCTGTATGGAATTGGTGACATCGTTCACAGCTGTCGAAGCTCAACATATCGTATGCACCACAAACATTTTCTGCTTGGTTATTAGGTAAGTCACTTTCACTCTCAGACTCATCCTCACTACCACCATCTGAAGAGGTGTCAATCAAAATGGCATTACTGGCTTTCATACGCTGCCGGCCAAGGCACTTATTACTATAATGGCCATAACATGAACAAAAAAAACATTTGATTGCACGCCTGTATGCAGATCTTTTACTTTGCTGTTTCTTGATCACATTTTCAAGATGCGCCGGATAATTTGGCGATTTGTCACACATAGCATAAGTGTCATGTAAAAGGTGACAATGGATACATTTTTCCACTTTCCTCTCTTTCTTATCGTATTTCTGATAAGGTTTCCTATTACTTTGGTAGTTTTTAGTTTGGTCTTTGACAAAGGAAACTATTTCAGAGTCATTTGAGGTCTTAAACACATCTCTGTTAGAAGAAAAATATGCTGATCCTTTCTTTTCAAACTGCTCTATGTTTTCAATGTCTGACTGCTGCAAAAATTTGGCAAAAGGAGAAGGAATGGTGGATATAACCTTATCCATAGTAATTAAGTTTTTTAATCTATCAAAGTCTTTTCCTATGTTAGCTGCTTTAAGCCACCTGTTTAGTACACTCTGTACATTTGAAACATAATCAATAAAGGTTTCACTAGGTTTAGGTTTTAGATTTGAGAACTGAACCTGATACCCAGAGGCATCAAGTAAAAAGTGCTGCATAATCCTATCATGGATGTATTGATAGCTAGATCTAAGCTCTGTTGGTATGGTTTCTATTACTTTGAGGGGCTCACCACTGAGATTTTTTGTATAAATTGGGGCCCACATCTCTAATGGAACTTGGTGGTATTTAAATTGATATTCTACATTCTCTGTCCATGCTGATATTGAGTCTTCTTTACAATATGGTTTGATAATATTCTTGTATTTATTATACTTATTTTCTTCTTGTTGACTTCTTAGTTTAGTGGCGGAGATCTCTGAGTGTGACTCTACGTCCATGCTTTTCATTTTCAACTGTGTCTCTGATTCTACTTGAATCTGTTTTTCTTTTAGTTCTCTGTCCTGATCTAATTGCTTTTGCCTTATTTCCTTATCCTGTTGTAATTGTTGTTGCTTAACTTCCAATTCTTTTTGTTTTATCTCTTTATCATGTTCTAACTGTTGTTGTTTTAATTGTATTTGATGTTGTCTTTCTTCTTCTCTTTCTCGTGCGCGTTCGTCCCTTTCAGCATCTTTTGCTTCTTTAAATTTTTGATCTGCATATTGTTGTAGCTCTTTTCCTGTTAATTCTAGATCTTTACCTGCTTTTATGAAGTCTGATAAAGTTGCCATCTTAATTTAGTATTCGGCTCGCAGTGACAGGCAATGATGACTTTTATCAGTTATTTATCTTTGATATGTTATGTTTGTTCTTATCTGATCACTATCAGTTGTGCTTTCTGTTTATACCCTGCCCAGATTTATCTTGCAGAAAAACAGAGTATACAAATATGTCAATGCGTTACAAGCTGAAAAAGAGATGCACTATTAATCAAGTTGCATGCCAAAACACACAAGTGTACTCAGCTTTAACGTTCCCGAGGATCGGGGAACGGAACTCCGTTGCCACAGGTCACCTTGGTAATTTCGGGTGGAGGCACGTGTCGTTACCAGCAAACTATATTTGGTACACAGGGCCGTAATCAGGTGTAGTTCGCCCTTCGATATGCAGGGCCGTAGTAATCAGGCCTATTACACGATATGTTAACCCAGACCCCTAGGGACAATGACTTAGACAATGACAGACAGGTTCACGAACAACTAGAATATGTATTAAATAAATTAAATGTCAATGTCCTGTCTTTTCTCTATCAGTTATTGCCTTACGTTACTACTCTATTTAATTTCTGTAAGTGTTGTGCAGGCAAGTATCATCTGCCTGGCCAAAAAATAGTTCCATCGTGACGGTAAACACAGAGAAAATATGACCAAAAATATGCATCTCTGCTTTTAAAGAAATAAAAATAACATCATAATGTTTAAATAAACACATATATTCCTTTAATAATTGAAATAAATAAATAATAAATGATATAACGTACCGATTCAGGCGAGCAGCTGTTTAGCAATTCTCTACACACTCGATTGCTGTATGCTAATGAGCCCAGACGACTGTTTGTCAATCATCTGACGTCACAGCACAGCGCGATGAAAAATCGATATTGTCGGCTGGCTTTGTATCGCTCCGCCGTGAATCATTTTTGGTACTCATTTCTCAACAAAAAGGTAAATATATCAATAAATATAAGAAAACAAGAATATTAATACTTACAGCTTTGATGAATACATACTTTGACTAAATAAATATCTCATAAACACAATTAAACAGTTTAATACGTCACGATAGGCACATTTCTAGCTTGCAAAATTTCTCTCGTCTGCACAAATCACCGTCACTACACAAATTAAACCCTAGTCTAGAGCCTCGTGGACGAGTGGAGTAGCTTGAATATTACATTCAAGCTTCACTTCTGACAACCACAATTACCCTGGCCTGTCAACAACTTAACTGACAGGCATCATCGGGTACTTCTCACACACCCATACAAGACAACTTGCAAGTCGTGTGGGAGGCAAAATGCATGGTCCATTTTATTGCCGTTGGCTCGCTTACAAGCGGTAAACAGTCGCTAATGCAATACACAATATACAGCCACAGAATTATCTAACACAAACTGCTAACCCTATGCTAACTCTATCTACTAGTGAACACAAAACTCCTAACGTTATTCTAAACGATGTGAACGCCCCAAGTCCAGTCTCCCGTCTCCCGAACATCTCTCCCGTGGTTACACACCACGCGGGGGTGACCTTCTCCTTCGTGCGTGTTACCTCACATCGCACGCTGCTGGCAAAACGTGGCCTATTGAGTGTCTACTCAACTGTGCTCTGGCTTCATGAGGTGTGGTGGTATCGTGATTAGAGTGCTAACTCTCTGCACACCGCCTGCGTGTATCATGAGGGAGTGGCTAACCTTCCACTATTCCCTCCTCTCCCCTGCTCTTGCCTCGGGCACCGCATCTCCTCCTGGTCCCTCCAGGATTGACCGCTCTCCCTGGCGGAGGGGATGTGGTCGAGTCTTTGACACCTGTGTATCATCGAATGACTGTCTCTGCTGGTGGCCGTGGCAAGATCAAGTGCAGATACCATACAGCTGAGTTACGTATGCCTCGACAGTTATTTCTTTGGAATCCACAGTTGGGGGATCTGGTGCGGGCGGGGGTGGCGTGGGGAAGTGGGGGGGGGGGAGGAAGACCTAAAAAGGCTAGGAGAAGAAAGGTCAAGACAGAAATAAATAGTATAGGGAGGACATGGATGGAGCTGCATGGTATAACTAAGGATAGGACGGTTTGGGGCGAGTTGGTTTAGGACCTATGTCCCAATGAAGGACAAAGAGAGGAATAAGATTATGCAGGCTGGGTTTAAACACAATAAGAGAAGCATAAGACTCCAACACAGCGAGTAACTATGACGTCGGTGCCATTTATAATCTAAATTTATTAAAGGGAGACAATCAAATACACATGTATTGTCTCAATGTTACAAGAGAAATAATTCACATTAGAGCACTAAAAATGTTTGCCTGTGGGTTCTGACAACAATCAATTAATGTTTGAATGGGACACCTATTATGTCTATTGAATTCAATTTATTAATGCTATCCCTTCTCGGCCTTTTGGCTGAGATCAAAGTGTAGTATCTGCACTTCATCTTGCCAGGGCCACCAACAGAGGCAGTCATCCGAATGACACACAGGAACGTGGGGGACCTGATGAGGCGGCTCTGGCCTTTGCGGAACAGCAAGTCCTTATTTAAAAAACAAAAAAAATTTCTCGAAACCTAGATTTCTTTCATTTTAAACAATTCACAGTATAACTCAATGACCATACATAAAAGTGACAACAAGTGTCCCATCTTACCAATTAGATTGAAATAGGTAGGTGTGTCTTCTCAGATAGAGAGAGAGAGAGAGAGAGAGAGAGAGAGAGAGAGAGAGAGAGAGAGAGAGATGGGGAAAAGAGAAAGCGGGAGGGAGAGGGAGAGGTAGATAAAGAGGGAGAGAGGGAGAGAGAAAAAGTGAGAGGGAGAGAGAGGTGATATAGAGAGAAGGGAGTGAGACGAACGAACGAACGAACTAACGAAAGAACGAAAATCGTTATTTTCAAAGGGTTAAGAATTGGGCACGTAGGCCCGTCTGACATTCTGCCATTCTTCTCTATTTCCTCTCATAAATTCTTTCATTCAACATCTCTTATGGAGCAATTCTTTGACAACAAAAGAACAATAAGCATTAACACGCATGAAAAATAATCAGTAATACATTGCTCGTTGAGGCAATGTTTAACATGGGCATCATGAATACCCAAGGTGGGTGTGACGTGCCATACAGATGGGAATGTATTTTTTTGTTTGTTTGCTAGTTGTCGTTCGAGATAATTTACCATTATTATTGTCTTTATTGCTGTTTTTATTTTTTTAAGGTGGCATGCAGTCTGTCCTGAGGTAGTGTTCAAACAGGTTGTGACTGTATGTATAATGATTGGTGGTGTCTTTGATTTCTTGTGGAAGATTGTTCCACAACTGAGTGGCAGAGTATACTAAGCTTGTTTTATATAAGTCTATCCTAGGTTTAGGGACATGGAGTATATTTAATCGTTCGCTATGTCTTGCGTTATAAATAAACAATGGCCAAATGTAGCTTGGGGCATTTTGAAATAGGATTTTGTGAATTAGTTTAGCCTTATTAAAAAGTAGGCGTTTGTGGAGTGGCAGTAACTGAAGACGTTCATGTAGGTTAGAATTGTCTGTAAGCTTATCACCATTGATCAGACACACTGCCCTTTTCTGGAGTGAATAAAGGCGTTTTGTTATTGATTTGGAGCATCCATCCCAGATTGTGGAGCAATAATCAATATGTGTTTGCATGTGGGAAGTATAGAATATCTTCCTTGTGTTTTCGTCGAGGAAATGTTTAATTTTGGCAAGTTGGTATACTTTTTTGGCTATTTGTTTAACTAGAGCATGAACATGGGAATTAAAGGATAGATTTTGAAATTGATGAGACCCAATGCCTTGTGCTCGGTTACACTTTCTATAGGCGTGCTACCAATGTGCAGCTGAAGAGTTCTCTGCGAGTTTAGAGTGTGAAGTCTTTGCCTGGTTCCTATTAACATAGATTTTGTTTTAGAAATTTTGCGGTTTGCATGACTCCAGTTAACTACACTATTTATTTCCTGTTGCAAGGATAATTCTAGCACATTACGATTACGATCAATAGGGTTTGTATATACTATGCAGTCGTCTGCAAATAGATCGCAGGACGATGACAGATGTAAGGGAAGATCATTTATATAAATGGCAAATAACAGAGGGCCAAGTGTAGACCCCTGAGGTACTCCAGTATTAATGGTAATGGCTTGGGATAGAGATTTATTGTGTGATACAACTTGTTTTCTGTCTAATAAAAATGAATTTATTAATGTCATTATATTAAAGCTTACTTTCATTGTTTCTAGGTTTCTATTTAGGATAGTATGATCTATCATATCGAATGCTTTTCTAAAGTCTATAAACATCGTTCCACATAGAGTATTTTTGTTAATATGTTGATGCCAGTTTTCTATCATGTTTGTTAGGGCCGTATGACAGGAATATTTTGGCCCAAATCCTGACTGACTGTCAGCTATTATTAGTTTGTGGCGAACTAAGTGCTCTAGTGTTGTTTGTGGATGTGCGGTTTGGATAGTGAGGATAATATGGAAATTGGCCTATAATTACTCATGATACAATCGTCTAATGAACCAGCTTTTAAATGAGGATACACTTTAGCGATTGTAAAGGCTGATGGGAAGTGACCTTTGGTGAGACATTGATTGTATATAAAAGTTAGTGACTCGCAGATGGCCGGTGCAAAGAGGATGGAGATGGAGAGAGATGGAGAGATATGGGGAGAGAATGAGGGAGAGAGAGGGTGAGGGGAGAAAGAAACAGAGGTGGAGAGATCGAAATGCCGTGAAACAATCAAAAGTGCTAAATACTAAGGCTCTTTTTGATTTGTAATGGGCTAATGGTTCCCAACGGGGTAGGAGCCGCTCATCAAAGTCCCACGTCATGCTATTCTGGTGACGGCCTCTGCATGTGGCCATAGCAAAGATCAAACGCAGATTCTACACCTCAATCTAAGCCAAGATTCCGAGTGGCGATATTAATAATTTTGTTTGTTTGTTTACACAACAATGTCTATTTCATGCTAAGGCAGTATTTTCCATGCGTTAGAAAACATTTCCAGTATACAAATTTATTTACAATCTTGTATAAATCTCCAAACTAATCAATTTAAGTACAGAGCATTCGCATATTTAAATAACGTGTTGGTTTCCTATTAAATCAGTAGAGCGTTTTGACTGAAACAGAGAACTAAATATTTTGAAATCTAAACACCATGGACAACAGGTCAACCTTAAACAAAAATAAAAAACAAAAACAAAAAACAAAAAATAATTAAAATTACAATAAATAAATAAATAAATAAATGACCATCAAGCCTATAGCTTTAAACACAAATGCCCCTCCAGTAAAGTCCTAGTTTGCTGATGTCTTACTTTCCACAAAGAACTAACGAACCCAAAGACCTCATTGACATTCCACCAATTTTCTCTAAAGCTGCTTTGCTATCTACCTCATCGTAACAGTCACCCTCTACAATATTTCTGATATAACTCAGTGCTGTCCTGTGAGCGCTGAAGGATGATGCACAGATCATCTTCTTTCTCACTGTTGCATCATCAGGATGCCATGAAATCAAATATATGTCAGACTTTCTGCAGTTGTCTTTGTTTATATACATAAAATCGTAGCAAACGCAACTTATATCGTCAGTGGGAAGACTGGTGATTAGATTATCGTAACCATCGCAATCCTGAGCTGCGCCCGATCTTTCTACTTCAATTTTGTTTTTTTTTTAATGTCTGAAGAAAATTTCATTACTGCCCAATCCAGTTTCTGTGCCTTCAGTGTGGACAAGCAAATCTACTGGCATATGATGTTACGATTTCGCATCACGATTTTGACTCAAGAAGCTATTGTCTGTTGGTTTTAAGAAACAATGGCGATGTAGTTTGGAACTGACGAGATCGTTTGAACACAGGCTTCTTAATCCGATTTTTTTTTCTTTTCAAAACGTTTATTTCATACAATGCAATGCATATTTACAAGGTGCAAAGTGTGTTTCTTCTGTTTGTGTACATCACAGAACGTTGCCGTTTGTTAGTGTTACGTGTCACATGTGTGAATAGAACAAATACATACATATACATTTATGATCATATGACATCTATGGAATAGTGCATGTAAACACGCATTCCTTGCATATGCTTCATTTCCACCCCCACAAGCTGAATGCATGTTACACCTGCTTGTCTGTCTGTCTGTCTGTCTGTCTGTCTGTCTGTCTGTCTGTCTGTCTGTCTGTCTGTCTGTCTGTCTGTCTGTCTGTCTGTCTGTCTGTCTGTCTGTCTGTCTGTCTGTCTGTCTGTCTGTCTGTCTGTCTGTCTGTCTGTCTGTCTGTCTCTCTCTCTCTCTCTCTCTCTCTCTCTCTCTCTCTCTCTCTCTCTCTCTCTCTCTCTCTCTCTCTCATTCTATCTTGATCTATCTCGTGCTTTCTCGAGATAGCAGTATATTGAATGCCATGAGCTTGGACGATAACATTTAAATTATCATTCACATTAAAATATGGCTTCCCTATAATTACTGGGTCACATTGTTACAGATGTGAAGGATCACATTTTTGCTGTTGTTCCTTTCTCTGTCTGTCAGAGAAAGGGCTGTAGTGTATTCTTCGGCATTGATAATCGGAATTTTTTTTTTCTTGCACATTCAAATAATGAGAAAAGTAATAATAATTATAGTAGTAATAATAATAGTAATAATAATAATATAATTATAAGATTATTAATACGGTCAATAAACACATTTATAGTTGTGATATCTTTTATGTTTAAATCGAGTAACTTGCTTCTTATGATTTGGTTGACATGGGAAGACTATTCCGTAGAATTTTATAAGATTGTTTGATGTTAACTGAAATGGAATATCCGGATTATTTTACCATTTGTCTAAACCTAGTATGGTATATTTTTGGACGTTTCCTTTTGCCCCACTCCCTTTGCCGAAAAACGAGAACGTTTCCAAAATGATCCGTACAGATTTTTCAGTTGTCGGAAAGAAAATGGTATGGTTCGCATAAGCACGCAGCTTTTGCTCACCCTTCCCTGGTATGAAAGTCCCCCTGACCTTGATATCATGTCTTATCTTTTCTAGAAGTGGTACTAGGGCGACAACGTACAGTACTGGAGACAAGGGCCATCACTGTCTCACCGACCTAGTCAACCTGAAAGAATTTGTGAGGGTGTGATTTAACAGAACCCGACTTTCTGGTTTTAAATATAACATTTGGATCCATGTCCGAAAACAACTTCCCACGTTGCAGTGTGAGAGCGTTTTCTGGGCGCGTGAGTGAGATATTCTGTCGAATGCTTTTTCTTGATCTAAAGAGAGAATTGAGGACGGACAGTTTTTCAGATGTGTGTAGTTGCCATGAGTCGAAGTAATAATATCAGGTTGATAGGAACATTGATGAAATGGACAGTAAGAGTGATAATTAATCACGGATAGCCAGAGGAAAAGATACACCGGTAGACGGCTGAAGATAGTAACCAATGAAAGAGCCTGGCTGTGGCCACGTGATAAGAAGGGTCGAGAAGAAGCGAGGAACAAAGAGAGACAGTCGGGAACTAGACGCCATCACAAACAGATCGTGAAACTGAGAATAGAACCGACAGTGCAGCCATGGAGCATCGGGAGAGATTGATGGCAACAAAGCATGTTATTCTACATCTTTAAAGACGGCGACGATGGCTGACAAATTCACCACCGCGACCAGGCGCGCGTACATGTTAATTAGACACCCCAGGTGTGGGCAGTTGACGGCCCGTAAGAGCCTGAGGCCACATTAAGCGGTGCAGGCGTATTAGTGATAAGATAGTAACTTGTGTGTAGGAACTAAGGGACAATCGGCCTTGATGGAAGGCCGGAGAATAACTAGTTGTTCGGGGCTAAAGTGCCATGTGTTTAACGGCCAGAGTTTCGATGTCGCCCAGGCTGATAATGATTGTTGAGAAAAATAAAGTGGTATATAATGCCAGTCTACAACCCAGAAACAGCCGTTGCTTGACTGTGTTTTAACACACGTTCTGTTATAATTGTCAACGCCGCTTACACATACCCCTAAATGCGCGTTGGCAATAGTTGATGATGTTCCTTATGAAGTGTGTGTGTTGATGGATGTTTCGATGTTGTACACTATATTGCTGGTCTTCACGCAAATCTCAGTCAGGTATAACATCACACTGATGTTGGACAACAGGATGTCTTAATCCGACATACAGGACTTCACGCTGGAGTCACGGCCAGCGAACGCAAGCAAGCAAGAAAGCATTACTGGTCTTCATGGATGAGAGTTGCCATTACTGGTGTCAATCTATTCGCCAAAGATTTTGTTAAAATCTTGTAGTCTAAGTTTAAAAGCGGAGATCGGTCTGTAACTCTTTAAAAGTGTCCGATATTAACGATTTTTTTTCCAGAAGGGCTTGCGGTTCCCAGAGGGGCCAGAGCAGCCCCATTGGGTTCCTACGTCCCGGTGTGTCCGGTTATCATCCCCGCCTGTGGCAAGATCAAGCGCAGATACAACACTTTGATCTTATCTAAAATGCCCAGAAGCGATAGATATTAACATTTATGGCCGTTTACAGGCCTGGCAAAAATATTTAGGTAAGAAAGATATTAGTTTGCCACGGTAAGGACAAAAGAAAGAATAAAATATCAAGAAGAAATAGAAAAATGCGTTACAAAATTATCATGCATATAAAATAAAGCCACGACTTTAACACAAACTTTGAAAACCACTTAAAATTATTATCCTGCTTAATGAAACACGTAAATTAAATAATCCCTATAAACATCTTATTAAAAGGTGTTATAAATACTACAGTTGATTAAATATGCGTTATGCTGCTTTGAGTAATGTCCCGTTAAATAATAACCGTTTTAGTGTTATGTCCCCTGACAACATTCTGCATGTGCCCCTTTTAACGTGATTTTCTTTTTTAAATTTTTATAAAAATAACTTTTCTTTAGTCGAGAATTTTTTTTTTCTTTCTGAAAACTAAGCGCTCACTGTTCCCCCAAGAACCAGAGCCACCCCACGAGGTCCCCACGTCCCTGTGTGTCATTCGGATGACTGCCTCTGCTGGTGGCCGTGGCAAGATCAAGTCTGGGACGTCAGGGACAAGGTAGGCTGTAGATGCTGGCGGCTCAGCATTAAGCCTCCAAGAGCAGGAGGTGGGTAGCGGCCAGCCCCTCACATTCGGAGAATTTGATTTAGAGACGTTCAGCCATATCCCTCAGCTGAGTGCCTTATACCAAGTGTCTGGACCGGTATGAGCGTGTATGTCTGTCATCGTAAGTGTCTGGACCCATATAAGCGTGTACTACCGTCAGACTCCCCGCCTGATCAGTGCGGTCTTCAGTGCGGATGCTGCGACCAGCGAGAATCGGCCCGCTGGAGATATGTTGCGAACACATCTCCCTTGACTGAATAAGTTAAGACGGTAAAACGATAAAAGTAGTGGTATTTCAATTACGCTTGCGCTCCCACATATGCCACAACCTTCATGTGTCTTCACAAAGTCGGACTAGAGTCAAGCTCAACATATACATTTATGATAATATGACATTTATGGCATAGTGCATGTATACACGCAATCCTTGCATATGCTTCATTTCCACCCCCACAAGCGGAATGCATGTTACACCTGTCAATCTCTCTCTCTCTCTCTCTCTCTCTCTCTCTCTCTCTCTCTCTCTCTCTCTCTCTCTGTCTCTCTCTCTCTCTCTCTCTCTCTCTATCTCTCACTATCTTTATCTGTCTGTCTGTCTGCCTGCCTGCCTGCCCGCCCGCCCGTCCGTCCGCCCGTCCGTTCGTTCGTTCCTTCTGTAAAATGTGTTACTAAATTCTCATGCGTGTAAAATAAAGCCATGAATTTGACACAAGCTTTGACAACAACTTAAATTATTATTCCGTCTTTTATGAGGCAAATAATTGTAAATATTTTCTATGAACGTTCTATAAAAGAATATTACACATACTATAGTTATTTAAATAATGTAATATTTTTATACTGCTTTGAGTAATTTCAATAACTGTTTAGTGTTATGTCCCTTGAAAATATTCTAATTACATGTGTTCATTTTAATGTGGTTTTTGTTTAATTTTGTTGTTTTAATAACATTTCTTTATTCGAGATTTGTTCCCCCAAGAATTAGAGCCGCCCCATCAGGTCCCCACGTCCCTATGTGTCATTCGGATGACTGCCTCTGCTGGTGGCCCTAGCAAGATCAAGTGCAGATACCATACATTGATCTTAGCCAAAAGGCCAAGAAGGGATAGCATTAATAAATTGATGTAAACAAAAATTATAGGTGTCCCGTTAAAACTTTAAGTGATTTGTGTTAGAACCTACAGGCAAACGTTTCTAGTGCTCTAGTGCGAGTTATTTCTCATGTGACAATAAGATGACATCCCCGTTTAAGATTGTCTCCCTTTAGTCTTTTCCCTGGAATCCACAGATGGGAGGAGCTGATGAGGGGGGCAGGAAGAACTAATAACGCAAGGAGAAGAAAAGTAAAGACAGAAATAAATAGTATAGGGAGGACATGGATGGAGCTGCATGGTATAACTAAGGGTAGGACGGCTTGGGGCGAATTGGTTTAGGACCTGTCCCCATAGAGGACAAAGAGAGGACAACAGAAGGTGAAGGCCTGGTTTTAAACACAATAAGAGAAGGAAAAGTTTCCAACTCAGAGAGCAAATCTGATGTCGGTGCCATTTATAATATAAATTTTGTTAATTCATTATATGTTTTAATTCTCACTCTGTTATTCTGTATTTGTTTAACAGTGGGAAGATCATGTCGCTATAACAGCCTCACTTTTGCGACATCAGAGATTTTCATTAGCGTCTCACACAGAAACGCCGAGTCAATCATCATCCGAGACGAGCGACCAGCGAGTGTCAACTTTGATCTCCCAAAGCACGCCTGAAGAAGAAACTCCGCCTTGTTTACTCCTGACGTTAAACTCGGACACCGTCAGCAAATCAACAAACAACTTGACGGGTGACATTTTTTTTTCAAAACAGAAAATGCAACTTTGCTGCAGCGTTCCTGTTAAGCTTACGAAAAATAAAAAAGTATTTTTAACCCCGTTTAAATTCCCGGCAACTGGGATGTTATTTTGACTCGTTCCTCTCATCTTCTGGGCAAGCAGAAAGATTTTATTTTGAATTTGCGATTACTGTGGGAATAACGGATGTTCCACATTCGAACAATATCTGTAATTATGCGTTTTAAGTGTTCGACCAAAGTATTATTCATTTATTCACTTCATGTGATACATAACTCTGCAGTATGCACCTGACGAGATGCAGCGAAATATGCCAGGCAAACAACCGTGCAACCTATTGGGCATGGCTTCTGTGTTTAAATCCACCAAGGGAATACATTGTGTTGAACAGATACACAGTCTGTTGCGGGCGGGCTTTCTAGTTTCAATTTTACATGAAAGAGAGTCTCGCGTCTACTCTTCGTCACTTCTAGCTCCCGAGGATCTTAATGTGCGTCACTTGCACGCAGTAAATTGCGGAGTGGTGGTAGCGCTGTGGTTAGCCTGCATGTCTGCCTGCCTGGTGTACATGTGCTTGAATCCCCATCGGTACGGAACACTGTTTTAATGGCCGGAGCTCAGCTTAACTGATTCGATGCCGACGATCACTCAGTTGCCAAACAGTCTCAACTTTTTTGCCCCTTGATCACTGTATTGCCAAGATCTTAGCAGTTCGTTTTTTTTTGTTTCGTTTGCATGCCAATCTTAATTTGAATGCCCCGAAATTACGTTTTTCGTATGAAGAAGGTTTTTCATTTACACACAGGCCATGAAAATGCAGAATGGAGGCAGAAAGTGGATGAATACTGAGGGAAAATTCTTAGTTAAAAGTTTTGTTTACTTTTCTGATTTGACAACGGCATCGACCCTGATTTTCGGCCTCACATATTTACATTAGATAATAGTTTTAAACAATTTATATTGTAATTATTCTGATTTAAAGGACTTTGTGAACGATTCTAAACTGATAGCACATGTTAAATGTGGTTTTTTGGTTAAAATTAACTGTGTATGAATGTAAACAAAAGTAACCGGCTACCTTAGCTGGTTAGCCGCTAACCGTGAAAGTTTGTCATCATGTCGAATTAGCTAATGGGCCACATTTGTGCCCCTAAAGTTTGCTTTGCCTATCACAAAGTATTTAAGAAGTATTTAAATAATTAAATTTAAAAGAATAATAATTATAACTAAATAAAAAATAGCGTAAATTTTATGTTTATCAGCAGAAAACGGTCAAAACCTGTCTCGTGATTTTCCGACATTTTCTATTTTATGTGACAATGATGCGCTTCAAAATAGTATGTTTTATTGTGATTTATTGGTGTTATGGAGCCGTTCTAGTGATATTTGTGTAGCAAAGTGGTGTAGTTATCATAATTCAGTAATTTTCATTGGATTATAAACAGCGTAGGAGCAGTAGCACCTTGGTAAGTGGAAATTTCACGTACTTGTCACCTCTGTCATCAATTTATTTTTTACAACATCTGCTAATATTATTATTATATTTCTAACTTTTAGCAACAGTAGCAATACCAATGTGTTCCTTGTGCAATGTTCTTTAATTTGATATATAATACAATATATTTACTACCATTTAAAAAATTTTTAGATCATTATTATGAGACAACCCTACTTCCCATTTTCTGCCATCAATTTCTGCTTGGGCAAAACCCATTTTTTGTTTGGCACTCAATCAGTTAATACCTGATCGAGAGTTCTTTACTTTTACTTACCGATCTGAGGAGAACGGCGTAGTGTCGCATATTCCGCCCTCAGTTCGTTACACCACTGCACATCACTACTTCAAAACACAATTTTCTACAAAAGTGTCCGCACAAGAGAGCATCGGAATGTTAAGAATGTGGCATCACTGCTAATAATAGCCGTGTCACACATTGATGGAAAGGTCAGGTGTTCGAATCCAGTAAAACAATTGGTTGACATAACAAGAAAAGCGTCGCTGCAAGGGTTGTTGGGAAGACGAACGCCTTGATTTGGCACATACAGTCAGACCTTCATGAAAGTCGGTTGTGTTTTAGGTGGGGAGTTTCTAGGACTTGTATGTCCCTTGCCTGATTCATGTTGGATTGTCTCTGTGTAACAGATACGTAGCTGACTTATGTGTCAGGTAAAGCTTAGTGTATGTGAGTTGTGTGAATGAAAGTTCCGGCACGAAAGAGTAAATATTCTTCCATCTGAAGATAGCCGCCAACTCTCTACCTGCCCGGGCAATGGCTAAATTCCGCCATCACTGGTCTAGAGAATATCTGACTCCATCTATCTTCTGTTTCCAACGAGAAGTGCTGTACAAACACAATGTCTTAAGTTGTGAGAAGAGGCTCGTTTAAGACCAAATCGGTATTCTAATATCTAAACCCTTCTACATTTCTGATTGCATTCAGAGCAGGTTTAGTAAACGACAAGCTATGATTTCTGTGTCGACCGATGCCCTATTTTAAATCCACAGCGAATCTTCAACACACAAGAATGAGAGAAGGAGGAATGAAAGTGCTCTTCCTCTTATCTTTATACGTCCGTGGTGTGAATAGAGATTGTGTTGTGTGACTGATTAGCATAATTGACAGGTTGTGGTATATTAGAATAGAAATGGGAGATCGCTGTCCCAAATTATCAGGGGACCTCTGTTATAGGAAAACCAGGAATTGGCTCGTGAGATTCCCAAATGATAAAATAGGTTTTCCTGATAGGAGGTCACGCAGGAGAGCCCAGGGAAGTCACTGCTTTAAAGAGAAAGTAAGATCACTCTAATAAGAGGACAAGCGAGTTATATCCCTGCCACCGGCTCTCTCTTGTTGGATCTGATCGTTAAGTGAAGTAACTCTATCACTCTAATATTAATTAAAGGAAGTCACATATAACACTAATGAAATTACAGAACACAGTAGGAGACGTTTACATTAATGTAATAAAAGAAACGGATTGGGGGTATGCACCATGGGCAATACAATTTACATAAATATTACACACTTGATATCTTTATGCCTAATTATCTAACAAATATTACTATCCCAATGTCTGATCGTTGATACCAAACATTCAAGAACATCCAACACAATTATAGCACACTTAACTACATATAACTGTTTGTATGTCTCCAGTTAAGATAAACAATGTTTATAAATGTTTATTTCCTGGACGAATCTGGCACTAGTTGATCTTGACACTGGGTATTCTATGGTTCATGATTCCTTGTAGAATGATCTCTGTAGGTATCAATATAGACTAATTGGACGTGAGTAAAGGTTGTTGTTTACTTGTTGAATAGTTGTTACGTAGTTTAAGAGTCGTGGCGTAGTTGTTTATTAGTTGTTGCGTAGTTGGATATTAGTTGTTGGCCGCTGGACTTAAATGAGGATATATGGGGTGGTAATGCAACTTAGCTTCATCCTTGTGTGGCTGAGTGGCAAATATAAGAACGCAGATTTCCTCCTTCACTGACGAATTGCTCTACTTCGGCCAGGGATGATTTCCCTTCTTGGCATCATCACTTGTACCAACAGACCACCTCCCATATCTGTTGTAACATAATGGACAACATAATTGTACCCCTCCTTACAAAATAATTAGAAAACTCCACATCCTCAAAAAAGTGTGGAACAAACACCCATATACTACTTCTACATAGAGATAAATCAGCCAGACCTTTGTCCGCTGACTATAGTGTCACTTACATGATTGGACTTAACCAATGTCCTACATGACATAGGCTTACCTCTAGCATGTTTGCAATGCACGCCTGACTCTTGTGTGCACCAAGCAATCATACTCATTAATATAATTATTCGCTCAGTGGTCAATGTCTACTGATCTGACTCCGATTAAGAGTGACATCTCACTTTGATCATTATGCATATGTCCTTTCCTCAGGATAGGGGGTAACATAAAATCATCACACACTCAATGTATATAATGTTCCAGATAATAAGTATATATCATATAACATGCATGCGTATTTAGACACACATAAAAATGACATTTAGATAATCACAAAGAAAGATTATCTTGATAAATTCTCTCGCCAATCCTAGGATAAGAAACATAAGACAATCCAAGGATAGCCTACAAGACATTTAAAGTGTCTACAAATTATGGCAGTCACCATAAGAAAATGGAGATGCTCCATGATGTATTTCAGAATAGGTCTCTTAGTTAGACTTAAGTCACTACTCACTATCATGACCTGAAGACTGCTATTAAACTGACGTTCCCTCGATACAAACAGAGTAGTTTTACAAGTATTTCTCACCTTTTTGTCTCCAGAGATTCGGTAATATTATCCACTGAAAATCACATCCTGTTAGAATCACTGTTACTGGAGAACTCCCTTTAAACTGAATTAGCTACTCCTTATATAAAATCTATTGTCCCCCCTGCCACGTTAATTGCGCACTTAGTCTACACTAGGAGGTTGGATAAACATGGTTGTTCGGACATCCTTTATGTAAGGTAAATATCCACGGACCTTCTCTTATTAGTTTGACGTAGTTAGTCTGCATTCCATTGCAGCACTATCTGCCGTAAAATAATACTTCATCTGGGCGAATGACAACAAACTTTGGAATACTGGGCGTAATCTGTTATTCCAATTAACAATTCGCCGGTCGTTGTATTTACTGGGCGCTATGAATTTCCAGACGGTAATATCAACAGGCGTTGTCCCCATGTATTGAAAATAGGCTGTGCCTTGTCGACGGTTCTCAAGCTGTAATTATGGGGAAATTGAAAATGTCACACAGGTCCAGCATTTATACTGCTGGGAATTATTCGAACATGTTGTGAAATGATCACTTCTGTATCTAGCACTCTGATCGAATCACAGTCAGGCTAACAACCCAGTCCAGGCACTCAAGGAACGAAGAAGAAGAGGATTGATGTTAGAATGAGAGAATGAGCTGTACAGTGTCACCTTATCTCTCCATCACTCTGTATATATCTTGTGTTAATGAATGAGAGGCGGTGTGAATTCGCACAATGAATGCTTCACCTATACCTCAACATTCATACCAGTCACATGTTAAACATTGTATTAACTTAAGAGTGAAAATATTCATTATATGCTTCTTTACATTATTACTTTGATTCAACCTGTGGAATGTATTTTTATTAACCCACCTCCCTGTTGTAAAGAGTAAGTAAAGGAGAGACACATAATATGCTTTCATGCATAACCACTTCTAACTGCATAGGAAATATCACCCCAGTGTTAGAAGAAGTAAGTAAAGGTAATGACAGAAGAGGTGAGAAGGAATAAACAGGAAAAGTAACCAGGCAGACTAAAACATCTGAGGCAGCACTGATTGGTAACATGAGTTAATATGAATGAGATGCATAATCACCCTGCCCTGTACCATAATTGCTATTTAGGATCAGATCTTGCTGGGTGCATTCCATAATTAACTCTCCATCACTCCTCTTCTAGCCTTGTCATTCTCTGTGTCTGTGTCCTCTGTGAGAACATCAGCAACCAGATCACTATGTACAAGAACAGAAGAAGAGGTAGCTTGCCAGATAAATTGCTGATGTCTGATACCAGTACAAAGAAGAGACACTGTAGCTCTTAACTTGTAGGTACTTCCTGAGTATTCTACTTTCTGAAACTTCTATCTGTAGCCCTTTTCATTCTTGTCAACTGGAGAACTATCATCAGTTGAACATATATAAATAGGATCACCATGTTTATAAACATCAGGTGAGGAGACGGTGTTCGCAGATTATCGCTGAGATATTGCAGATTATCTCAGAAATATCGCAGAAATATTGCAGAAGTATTGCAGATATATTGCCAACTTATCTCATGGATGGACAGACAGTTGAGTGAAGAAAGAATAAAACCAGAACCAATGTCGATGAATAACTGCAGAACTAATTAGGGATTCTTACATTGCGTTAAGTGGTTGGTTATCCAGAACCTGTTGATATAAAACACTTCACCTAGGAGATTCCCTCCTAATATTTCCCAGTGACCCTAGTGCATCGTGTTTCTGGGTATCTTTAAAAAATGCCAGCATGTCAGACCAGTCCTATCTTACCATCAACTTTTCAATGAAGCAACTAGATTATACTCAGTTGAACATATACTAACTTGAGAACAATCAAATGTAATAGACTGAGAACAATTATCAACAACTCCAAGTCTTATTGTGTGTAGAGACTGTTTAATTTTATAAACGTTTTCACAATTCCAAGGAAATTCCCATCATATCTTGTATATCTCAGAGACAATTTAGGAAGAATGTATGTTTAGGCACAGTGGCTAACTGAATGAAATCATTTGTGGATCTACTGGGAGTTAAATGTTCCGTATTGGACATATTGACCTTATCTCATGATTTAATGATTGAATTTCATGTATTCAGATTTGCTTCACTGGCTTTATCGCCACAGCATTTTATTCAATAAACAGATTTTACTTTTACTTCCTTCTTTTTGTCGAGTACATTGTGATGTGACAACACTTGTATATATGTGTTCAGTTAACTTTACTACATCACATATTTGTAGAATTTGGAACAATAGGTGGCTGGGTAACCACGAATAGACAGCAACGTCCTGTACTATTGTAAGCACCCAGGTTCCAGGTTACTCAGAAAAGATAACTTAAAATTATATAAATTGCTTGTACTCATTTCACCTATAAGGGAAAATGGATATAGGTGGGGGTTCACGAGCTGAATAAGTATCTCTTTTAGGGAAGGCACAGTTTGGAAGGAAGTCATTAAAATTCCGGAGAAACCCCTAGATTTCCCTAGCTAATATGGGACACTTTGGCTTCCAAAGACCCATCCCCTCCAGACGAAATTAGTCCTATCCTCTTAGCGTAACTTCATTAGGGGTAGGCCAAGGTGGGTACTGCATTCTCCTCCCAACATACCACACGTAGCTAGCTACATAACTGGCTGATGGATCGGTGAAGACATGGCAAGACAAGACTAGAGACAACACATGACAAGACCTGACTAGGGACAAAACAATACAAGACAAGACTAGGGCCAAAACAATACAAGACAAGACTAGAGACAACACTTGGCAGACAAGACTAGGGACAAAACAATACAAGACAAGACTAGGGCCAAAACAATACAAGACAAGACAAGAGACAAAACAATACAAGACAAGAATAGAGACAAAACAATACAAGACACGTCTAGAGACAAAACAATACAAGACAAGACTAGAGACAAAACAATACAAGACAAGTCTAGAGACAAAACAATACAAGACAAGACTAGAGACAAAACAATACAAGACAAGTCTAGAGACAAAACAATACAAGACAAGACTAGAGACAAAACAATACAAGACAAGACAAGACTAGAGACAAAACAATACAAGCCAAGACAAGACTATAGACAACACTTGGCAGACAAGGCTAGAGACAAAACAATACAAGACATGTCTAGAGACAAAACAATACAAGACAAGTCTAGAGACAAAACAATACAAGACAAGACAAGACTAGAGACAAAACAATACAAGACAAGACTAGAGACAAAACAATACAAGACAAGACTAGAGACAAAACAATACAAGACAAGACTAGAGAAAAAACAATACAAGACATGACAAGACGAGAGAAAACAAGACTAGAGACAAAACAATACAAGACAAGACTAGAGACAAAACAAAACAAGACATGACACGACTAGAGAAAACAAGATTAGAGACAAAACAATACAAGACATGACAGGACGAGAGACAACAAGACTAGAGACAAAACAATACAAGACAAGACTAGAGACAAAACAAAACAAGACATGACAAGACTAGAGACAAAACAATACAAAACAAGACTAGAGACAAAACAAAACAAGACATGACAAGACTAGAGACAAAACAAAACAAGACAAGACAAGACTAGAGACAAAACAAAACTAGACAAGACTAGAGACAAAACAATACAAGACAAGACTAGACTGGAGACAAAACAAAACAAGACATGACAAGATTAGAGACAAAACAATACAAGACATGACAAGAATAGAGACAAAACAAAACAAGACATGACAAGATTAGAGAAAACAAGATTAGAGACAAAACAATACAAGACAAGACAAGACTAGACTCTTGCCTTTTCTAACTACTAGTCGTTTACAGAGACTAAATAAGATTGGGAGGGTGCGGTGTTGTTAGGGCAATCTGTTTCTTTCCACGCTGATAGTGTTTCTGTAATTATGAGCAACATCAGCTACATGTCTTTGAATGCTGCTGCTGAAGCGACAAAGAAGGAACATGTCAAAATCGTGTCGAAAACTGCCCTCTCTTAGTATAGGGGTCATTCATTTGAAACCCGTTCCAATTGCTTTATTACAAAAGCATGAAAGAAACAATAACAGGTGTCGTAGTATTAAACGAAGCATTCATTTTGAATGAAATATGCACCATGGGTTGGTCAGAAGAAGTCGCCGTAGGTATTCAGGCAAGCATCCCATTGCTTAGGTAGGCGGCGAATGCCGTAGGCAAAAAAAAAGATTGTGGTTGCTCACTGAACCAAGAGTTGACCGCGTTCATTACGTCTGCATCTGTATGAAATCGTTACCCCTTGAGGGCGTTTTTAGAGGTCCGAACAAATGAAAATCACATGCTGACAAATCAGAACTATAGGCTGGATATTGCAGGATTTGTCACTTCTTCCAAGCTAATACTTCCTGCACAATCTTTGTAACATGCGGACGAGCATTATCATGCAACAAAATCACGCCGCGAGAAAGTATGTCGGGTCGTTTATTCTTGTTGGCTTTGTGCAGCTTGTCTAGTGTTTCCAAGTAGTGGGTTGAGTTGATATTGACACCATGTTCTTTAAAGTCGGCCAACAATAGCCCTTCGTGGTCAAAAAATGCGCTCAGCATAACCTTACCAGCTGAAACATGTAACTTGAATTTGTTGGCTTTTGGTGATCCAGCCTGCTTCCATTGCATGCTCTCTCTTTTGCTGCTCGGCTCAAAGTGGTGACGCCATGATTCATCGCCTACCACTATGCGGAAGAGAAATGCATCACCCTCCACTCTGTAACGGAGCAAGTGGTTCAAACACCATCCCATGCGTTCCCCTTTTTGGTGGTCGGTCAACATCCGTGGTACCCACTGTGAACACACTTTCCGATATTGCAGTTTTTTATGTACGACCTTTTAAATTGTCCAAATTGACACATTAAATTCTTTCGCTAGCGAACGTATGCTTCGAGAACGGTTCATCTGTTCTGCTGCATCAATTCTGGCGATGGTTTTTTTTCTGTTGCAACAATATGCGCTTGAGCCGGCCGTCGAAGATCTGTCGTAACCTGACGTCCTTTCTGAAACATTCGTGCCCAGTCTGTCACTGTTGTCTTCGACACACATTTGTTAACGTATGCTGCCTGCATTCTTCGATGAATGTCCACTGGTCGACATCCTTCAAATGAAAGAAACCGAATCACCGCTCTTTGAGCTTCTTTGGACGGATTTTGGATCAACCCGGCGATTTTCTCAACGGTAAGAAACAGAACCTATGCATCATGGGACGATAAGCGCGTGCTCTTTTGGTTATTAGTCAGTACTTATCACATGATCATGTTCAACGTACGCATTTACGCGCTGTGCGGCACGAACGGAATTCAAATGAACGCTCCTAACTACTACATATTACAGATGAGTAACATTACTTTTTAAAATAACAACGACATAAGAATTGTGTGTGTTTTTGTTTCTTTGCTCTCGTAGCAAGATCATAAACATGCCAATGTTGCTCGCCGAAATAACATGATGATGATGCCATCTTGCGGTCACTGGCTATGATCTCCAGCGTGATGACCTGTATGTCTGATGAAGATATCCTGTTGTCCAACATCAGTGCGATGTCATACAGTACCTGAGGTTTGCGTGAGTATCCTTTGTCCCATGTCTGGCTTATTGGTGTGCAGACTGGAGGTTCCTCGCCGTTCAAACAGATACTCTCCGGCTTCGGAGGAATCAACGATTCTACTGATCTTAGCCAGGACCCCGAAGGCACCTGTTGCCCAGGGCGCACGGCGAGGATGCGTTAGTAGATCTTGACCAGTATAGAACCCGGTCCTGGTGCCTTGGAAACACCTCTGCGCCGATGGTGATGATGATCATGATGATGATGACAATGATGATGATGATGATGGCAGTTTTATAAGCCTCTGATCGCAATGGGCGTATGGCGCCAGACCCATATTTTGAATCGACCAATCGGCGCTCTTTGGGTGATGTGGTCAGTATCACACCTGCCGCCTTTAATTCCCAAGCCATTTACGAATATCCATTTTAGGCAGGGGCGACCAGGCAGCTCAGGTCAATTGTGAACATCCGCCCCGGTGCAGATTCGAACTCATGACCACAGGTCGGCATTTAGACACTACGCTACCGCGGCTTCCATGTTTAAAGCTTACTTTAACAAACAAAAAAAAATTAAAAAAAAAAAAACTAGACAAGGCTTCTTGTGTAAAGTGAAACAGTCTAACGAAATATTCTTATCAATATATTTCAGTGGACGAAAATGTAATTTATTAAAGTGAGACAATCAACTACAGATGTGTTTTCTCAATGTTACAATGCGAAATAACTAGCACTAGAGCACCAGAAACGTTTTCTTGTAGGTTCTGACAAAAATCACTTAATGTTTAAATGGGACACCTATTATTTCTATTTACATCAATTTATAAATGCTATCCATTCTGGTAGAGACGTCGGAGGCCAGAGTGGGGTGGCATTTTGTTTAGATAAAACAACTGCAAAAGCTTTACTGAGATATAACCCAGTTAATGATAGAATCCTCACTATTAGACTTAAAGGCCGTCCAAAAAAACACAACACTCGTACAGATATATTTCCTACTTCAACAGCAGAGGAGGACGAAATTGAAGATTTTACAACATACTGCAAGACACATTAAATAAGATTGGTCATAATGATATAGCAACAATACTGGGAGATTTTAATGCAAAAGTAGGTGCAGGAAGAGCTGAAAATGAGAGACACGTTTTAGGAAAATTTGGATTGGGAAACAGAAATGATGCAGGTGACAAATTAATTGAATTTTGCACAGAAAATGAGTTAATGATAGCCAACACACTTTTTAAACAACACCCAAGAAGACTCTTCACATGGAAGTCCCCGGACAGTATTACCAAAAATCAAGAAGATTATAGTTTAATACAAAGAAGATGGAGATCAAGCATAACATCTGCAAACACCCTACGAAGTGCAGACTGTGATACGGATCATCAGTTATTAGAAGCAGATCTGAAATTAAAACTCAAGAAGCTTACCCGAGGACCAAGGCCACTTCGTTTTGATCTCACAAAAATAACATATGCATACACTGTAGAAGTAAGGAATCGTTTTGGGGTCTTGATGTCTGTACAAGAGGAAATGACATCTGATGAACTGGCAGTACAAGCTAGAGATATCTTGATAACTGCAGCCAAAGATTTAATTCCGACCAAGAAAAAGCAACTTAAGCCATGGATTACATCAGACACGATAGAATTAATAAAACAACGAAGGGAACTGAAACAGAAAGGAGGTGAATCCGTTAACAGCAGGATGAAGTATAAATATTTAACTCTAGAAATAAGAAAGAACACAAGAAAGGGCAACAATCAAAATATACAAGATTGCTGTACCAGAATAGAGCAATATCATAAGACTGGAAGAGATTACGAAATGTTCAAAGAAATGAAGTTATTGACAAGAAATGTTCAACCTCAATTGAATGTTATCTGTGACAAGATTGGAAATACCTTAACAGAATCTAGACAAATTCTAGAAAGATGGCAGGAATATTGCAGTGGAATGTATGATATGAGTGACAGTGAGGATATGAATGAGATAAATGAGCCAACGACAGCATAGACAGAACCTGAACCCTCATTAGATGAAATTGCATGGGCAATAAAGAACCTGAAGAATGGTAAATCACCTGGATGTGATGAGATAGCAGCAGTAGGCCTCTTTCAGTCCTGAAGGACTATAGAGTTGTGCCGCTTGGGAGGTACCTGGCAGCACCGCTGGTGACTGTATAGTCCAATGCGAGAGTGACAATCCCTGTCACAGTTTCCGCATCTGTAAGACGAGGCAAGTCCCGCAGTAAGTGACTGCGTTTTAAGCCTGTGCCGCCTATCCTCAGTTTGTTGGATCAGATTGCGCTCAAAGAGCACCAGTCCGTTTCGTACATCTCTTCTCCAGGAACATCTGTCTGTTGCAACTCTTTCCCACGTGTCTGGATACATTCCAAGGGTTTTCATATCTTGTTTACACACATCCCTATATCGCATTTGGGGTCTTCCGGGTGGCCTCTTTCCTGTGGCTAGTTCTCCGTATAGGAGATCTTTGGGAATACGTTCATCCTCCATTCGAGATACGTGACCCAGCCACCGGAGGCGTCTCTGCTTGAGGAGGGTGTTCACTGTGGTAATATCTGCTCTTTCAAGCACATGTTTGTTTGTTATGTGGTCTTTCCATGTTATGCCCAGGATACGTCTCAGACATCTAATATGGGAAGGAATTCAACTTCCTTTCCTGTCTTGAGTACAGGGTCCAGGATTCAGACCCATAGAGTAGTGTGCTAACAACACAAGCTTTATATACTTGAGCTTTTGTACGCTCTGTTAGTCTATTATTCTCCCAAACTCTTTTAGCTAGCCTAGGTAATGTTGTGGCTGCCTTTCCAATGCGTCTGTCGATTTCTGTCTCTAATGAAAGATTATCTGATATTGTCGACCCCAAATACACAAAATCGTGGACGACCTTCAATTCGTAATTAGAAATTTTGATTGACGGAGGCGCACCAGCATCTTGTTCCATCACCTGTGTTTTATTTAGGCTAATGGTGAGCCCAAAGTCTTTGCAGGCGGCTGCAAAACGATCTATGAGCCGTTGGAGATCTTCTGCTGTATGAGTAGTCAGTGCTGCATCATCTGCAAAAAGTAGTTCTCTTACGCATCTTGATCTTATTTTGGTCTTTGCCTTGAGTCTGATGGGTTAAAAAGTTTGCCATCAGATCTTGTGTGGAGGTATATGCCTTCAGTGGCAGTCCCAAATGCTTGCCTTAAGAGAACGGCGAAGAAGATACCAAAGAGTGTAGGAGCAAGCACGCAGCTCTGCTTTACTCCGCTACTGATGCTGAATGACTGGGATGTTGAAGCCGTCAAATAAAATGGTCCCCTGCATGTTTTCGTGAAATGATTTCACGAGACTAAAAAGGGTGGGTGGACATCCAACCTTTTCAAGGACCTTAAAAAGGCCGCTTCTGCTCACGAGGTCAAATGCCTTTGTGAGGTCGATGAAGGCAATATATAATGGCTTCCTCTGTTCTCTGCACTTCTCTTGGAGCTGCCGGAGTGAGAAAATCATATCGATGGTGGACCTGTTGGGTCTAAATCCTCACTGCGATTCGGGATAGATTCTTTCAGCAAGAATGTGTAATCTTTTAAGGATTACTGTTTCAAAAATCTTGCCTGTAATGCTGAGTAGGGAAATGCCGCGATAGTTGTTGCAGTCGCTTCTGTCGCCATTGTTATTATAAAGGGTAACGATGTTTGCGTCTTTCATATCTTGTGGTACTGATTTTTCTTTCCAGCAGAGCTGAAATATTGCATACAGTTGTGGGATGATTGTTTCCTTTGCTACATTTTAAAATTTCAGGTGGAATACTATCTTTTCCAGGTGCCTTGCCGGATTTGAGAGAGTCTAGTACTACGCTGATTTCTGTGAGGCATGGTTCGTTATCCAAGGCATGCAAGGCGGACTGTTGATCGATGGTTTCCAGAGCTTCTTCACTGGCAGTGTAATCCACTGTGTATAGCTCTGAGTAGTGTTCTACCCAGCGATCCATTTGTTTCGCTCGATCTTTTATGATTATCCCCTCAGTTGATCGTAAGGGGCCATCTTATTTTTTGATGGACCGACAGCTTGCTTGATGCCCTCGTACATTCCTCTTATATTTCCAGTGTCTGCACAAGTTTGAATTTGAGCAGAGAGCTGTAGCCAGTACCTGTTCGCACATCTTCTTGCCATCTGTTGTACTCTATTTCTGGCCGTTCGCAATGCCTGCAGTGTTTTCTCTGAAGGTGATGTTTTATACATTGAGAATGCATGTCTCTTTATCTCCAGGACTGGGAGCATCTCTTCGGAGTGTGCTTCAAACCAGTCGGTTGACTTAGTTTGCTTCTTGCCAAATGTTGATAGTGCTGTATTGTAGATGGTGTCACGAAAATGACTCCATCTCTCGGTGGAATCTCCGTCTGTGGGGCCGGGCAGAGTATCCGCTAGAGCCTGCATGAATTTGTTGACCTTCTCTTTATTTTGGGTGCCACTGGTGTCAATGCGTGAGTAGTATACAATGTGCAAATCGGTTCTTATTTGGTGGATTGACCTGTGGATTGACCTTGACCTCGGTTGATTTTCACTCCCCCTCGGTCATATAGTTGGGTAAGGGGTGGGTAAGGGGTGGGTAAGGGGTGGTATGTAGGGGTAATATTTAACTTTTATATTTTGGGTTGTGTAGTAAACAGGTGTGTACCACATAATCAACATGAAGCACCCTCTTGGAGTGGTTAACAAGAAAAATCATTCATACTACTAAAAAACCAAAGAGTTCGTTTTCATAACTTTTTTATTTTTTCATCAAATGTCCAATAGTGTGTAGAAGAGTCAAACCATTGACAAAGTACATTCATTTTTATTGGTCGGGACAAAGGTGACATTGAGTCTTTTATATAGACATTTCACACATATGACCACTTTAATAGAACATATAGACACCAAACAGTAGAAAACATATAGCGGCATTATCTAACAATTTCATTGTTTCTGCCGTAATACTCTCAGCTGGATTTTTATCCCCCCGGCGACGGCATTATTTTAAAGAAAAAAATGTTTTTTTTTTCCCCCCAAATTGTTTTAAAAACAATAATATTTTT
>JACEFZ010020389.1:0-10000 GCA_014155875.1 Cepaea nemoralis
TTTCCTGGGCCTTTTACGGGCTTGGACGGCAGGAAAAAATCGGAAGGAAGATTCTGGTGCTTTTGCTTTGACCACAAATAGCCTGCCTATAGAAGTCATGACAGTAAGTAAAGCAATAACATGGCTCGAGACACAGACATTCACTAGGGCATGCTTCCTTAGTGACTCAATGAGCATGTTCAAGCAGATAGAGATGGGGTGGATCCGAAGAGAATGGTTGCTGTCTCTGGAGCGGCCTCGGCTGGCAAAGATTAGTTTCATTTTCCTGCCAGGGCATGCGGGTGTAAAAGGGAATGAGCGGGCTGACAAGCTCGCACGTAAAGCTACTGTGGAAGTGGGACGCGCCATGGACCAGGCTGACATTCTGAATGCTTTACGAGAATTAAGTAGTTCGCAAGAACTAAGTGATGACTGAATCTACAACCATGGTCAGGATGCGAGAACAGCAAATTAAAAGAGGGGTGGTCAAACAAGAACACTACGCAAGACAGCGAAGAAGATTAATAAACCAACACAGAACTGGTGTTGTTAGCCGCTACACGCTGCGAAATTTACTGAGGAAGGGATCCGAACACTTATGGACTGAATGGTTCGATGTGTATTGAGGATGATCTGTCGACTAACTAACTAACGTGTAAAATGCCCATTACTTACTGTTTTATATTAACAATATCGTTAAAATATTCAAGACATATCTACAATTGCGTACCTCTTCATTATGTAAGAATTAAAACGATTAAACGACTTGAATACTTCATTCATTCATATCTTGTACAAAGAACAATGATTGCGACCATACATTTTGAATCCTTGATTCATTCTCTTCCTTTTAAGTCATGGAACATAGAACAGTGATAGCGACCAAACGTTTCCAATTCTTGACTCGTTCACTAACTAGTACGTTATCAGACATAGAACAATGACAGCAACGAAACGTTTTCAATTCTTGACTCGTTCACTAACTAGTACGTTATCAGACATAGAACAATGACAGCAACGAAACGTTTTCAATTCTTGACTCGTTCACTAGCTAGTACGTTATCAAGACATAGAACAATGACAGCAACGAAACGTTTTCAATTCTTGACTCGTTCACTAGCTAGTACGTTATCAGACATAGAACAATGACAGCAACGAAACGTTTTCAATTCTTGACTCGTTCACTAACTAGTACGTTATCAAGACATAGAACAATGACAGCAACGAAACGTTTTCAATTCTTGACTCGTTCACTAGCTAGTACGTTATCAAGACATAGAACAATGACAGCAACGAAACGTTTTCAATTCTTGACTCGTTCACTAACCAGTACGTTATCAGACATAGAACAATGACAGCCACCAAACGTTTCCAATTTTTGACTCGTTCACTAGCTAGTAGGTTATCACACATAGAAAATGTCAACATCTTATATTGCATACAGGCACTCTCGCTACTTCATCCACACCTAAAAAACACGTTAGTTGCGTGGATGGAATTTATACAGTTTTATTCAGGCGAACCTGATATATTTATACAATCATGACCAGGCGGTGACTGCCTGTCTAAATATACAGTGGTCGCCTTTCTTCACAATACTCATACACAATCAGATACAAACTCAACTCTCGCTATCTGTAACTTGCGCCCTCGTAAACTACATATTGGCTCTCGGAAAAATCACACTTGTCCTGTCTGGAAGACTGTCCTGTCCCGTCTGCCTGAGTTCACTCGGCTCGCTGGCCTGGTCGTCCTAAATCCCGTGCGGTCAGCAAAACTCCGTGCTGTTCTATTCGTCACGTAGTACAGTAGTCTTGTTCATGCTAACCTTGGGTTGTACTACTGCTTAGTCTGTTTACTGGTGTTATCCCGTGAGCTAGCGTCCCCCCCGCCCTATCCTCGGGGTTGGTCCTGCTATGTCCTAGATATGACACGTCCGTGTCCCCATCTAAGTCCTGTCTTATAACTGTTCTAAATTATAGCTTTCGTTCTGTCTCTACTCTATCTACTCCCTTGTAAAGGTCCTTATCTACGTCCTATCTATGTCCTTATCCCTCTTCTGTCCTTTGTCCTAACTATGTCCTGTCCAACACTTTGACAAACAATGACAGCCACCAAACGTTTCCAATTCCTGACTCGGTCACTAACTAGTACGTTATCGTACATAGAACAATGACAGCCACCAAACGTTTCCAATTCCTGACTCGGTCACTAGCTAGTACGTTATCGTACATAGAACAATGACAGCCACCAAACGTTTCCAATTCCTGACTCGTTCACCTAACTAGTAATTTATCGTACATAGAACAATGACAGCCACCAAACGTTTCCAATTCCTGACTCGTTCACCTAACTAGTAATTTATCGCACATAGAACAATGACAGCCACCAAACGTTTCCAATTCCTGACTCGTTCACTAGCTAGTACGTTATCGTACATAGAACAATGACAGCCACCAAATGTCTCTAATTATTAACTCGTTCACTAGCTACTACGTTAGCGTACATAGAACAATGATAGCTACCACATGCTTTCAATTCTTGACTCTTTTACTAGCTAGTACAGTATCTTACATAGAACAATGATTGCAACCACACATTTTGAATCATTGATTCATTCTCTGCTTTTAAAGTCATGACATATAGAACAATGATAGCTACCAAACGTTTCCAATTCTTGACTAGTTCACTAGCTAGTACGTTATCGTACACATAGAACAATGATTTAGACCAAGCATCTTTAATTCGGAACTCTTTACTTAAAACCTTTTCGTCCATAGAACAGTGATACGATCCGACACTTACTGCTTGAATCATTCTCAACCTAGAAAGGCATATTCCATAGAACAATGATTAAGATCAAATTCTCAATTTATTAAGCTTTCATACACAGACTGATTATCGCAACAAACTTTACATTCTTGGTTCATTCTCCAAGTGTTAGATCAACGTACATAGAATAATGATTACGATCAAATGCGTTTAATTATTGACTCATGTTTGATCAAATGCATTGACACATTTTTAACAACCAACGAAAAGCAAACACGTTGATTTCTTAACTCTATCGCCATGTGTTAGTTCTTCACAAGTAGAACAGTTGGCTTACTATACTGAACTCGTCTTAGGTTGGCACTAAACAATGACTATCAGTATTTGTGATTAAATAACAATGTCATTGATCTTACACTGAACAAAAACAATGATGACAATAATCAGATGTTCCTGATTAAATAAATAACTATAACCATTGGGTCAACAAGTAAGAGGGACAATGATCAACGGCAGTAAATAACCTTATGTTAAATGAAAGATGACAATGACAACCACTTTCATTAAACTGTTCCCACATGTAACAGGGTCAATGATCAACCACTTTCATTAAACTGTTCCAACATGTAACAGGGACAATGATCAACCACTTTCATTAAACTGTTCCAACATGTAACAGAGGCATCGACAACCACTTTAATTAAACTGTTCCAACATGTAACAGAGGCAATGACAACCACATACATTAAACTGTTCCCACATGTAACAGAGGCAATGACAACCACTTTCATTAAACTGTTCCCACATGTAACAGAGGCAATGACAACCACATACATTAAACTGTTCCCACATGTAACAGGGACAATGATCAACCACTTTCATTAAACTGTTCCAACATGTAACAGAGGCATCGACAACCACTTTCATTAAACTGTTCCCACATGTAACAGGGACAATGACAACCACTTTCATTAAACTGTTCCCACATGTAACAGAGGCAATGACAACCACATACATTAAACTGTTCCCACATGTAACAGGGACAATGATCAACCACTTTCATTAAACTGTTCCAACATGTAACAGAGGCATCAACAACCACTTTCATTAAACTGTTCCCACATGTAACAGGGACAATGACAACCACTTTCATTAAACTGTTCCCCTTACAACAAAGGCAATGACAACCACTTCTATTAACTTGTTCCCGCATGTAATAGGGACAATGACAACCACTTTCGTTAAACTGTTCCCACATGTAACAGGGGCAACGACAACCACTTTTATTAAACTGTTCTCGTATGTAACAGGGACAATGATCAACCACTTTCATTAAACTGTTCCCACATATCACAGGGACATTGATCAACAACTTTGATTAAACTGTTCCCGCATGTATCAGGGACATTGATCAACCACAATAATGAAACTTACATACACGGGGATGGAGCGCAAACGGTAGTGCCACAGGTGCTGTAATGTCGGGTATTCCTTCAACTCGACTCAACTGAACTCAAACAACGGCAGTGATCAAATACTTAATTATTGGTGATTGATTTTATACGAGGTAGCTGACCTCACACTGAACAATTAACGATCAAACATTGTGAGTCCTTGGCCCAGTCTCTACCAGGTAAACACAGCACACAGAAAGCAATGGCTACCACGAAGCACTTTGAATACATTTCTTTCATTTGTCGCGCAAATAGCAGCAGGCAGTCATGTTCTACGGTGGTGGGATCAACACTGATGTCTCGTTTAGACAGCAGCTTCAATGCCAGTATCATCTAGTGCCTTGCCAGCTGACGTTGGCAATAATGATTCTCCAAACATTGCGATACTCCAAACATTGCGATCTCCGACTGCATGGACCAATTCATGAGCTGACTTTCTTCGGTGCCATGATACAAGACTATCAAAACATCTCTCTCACTGTCTTCTACTATGTCTAATACCACAAATGTTTCTGGTTGTCACAACAGGTTTTGTCTTATCATAATGTGGTAAAAATAGTTACTGCTTTGTTTCTTACGTTTGTGATAAGTTGTCTTTGTAACTTAGCCTCTCTCTCGAATGACTACTCTCGTCCTGGCGATGTGATTATCAATACCAATGGCTCTATTTTAAGAGGCTAAAAATGCCGAGGGATTCATAGTAAAAATAAATGGCCGATGTCTAGTAAAGGAGAGCTTGGCATATGACACCACAACCTCAAGTCTGAGAACAGAGATAGGGGTGGAGGTGGTTACTGCAGCTTTCCGCTGGTTGAAGAACAAACTGTATACGCATGTTGAGATTGTAACTGATTTATGAAGCATGCTGGCAAAGGTGAGGATTGGCATGCTTTGTGCAGAATGGTATGCATCGATTCAGAGGTCACAGGCTGTGAGCATTCGCTGGATCTTTACTCCAGGAAACTCTGGGGTGGTTTGAAATGAACAGGTAGACAGATTGGCTGGTGTCGCAACATTAAGGGGTGATTTGATGCATGATAAGGCAGATATGACGAAAGCCCTCTGGGAGAATGTGATTAATGCAGAAGAACAGATGGACTATCATGGTCTAGCTAGAGAGAATGCAGCAGCAAGGATGGTCAGAGGATCTGGTCGACGGTGGTCACTCAAAGGTAAAGCAAGACATACATCAGATCAGACTGCAAAGTGCACCATAAGTATTGGAACTGTGCGCTAACTGTTGAAGTTAGTTAGTTAGTCGACAGATCATCCTCGTTGCACATCGAACCATTCAGTCCATAAGTGCTCGGATCCCCTCCTCAGCAAATCCCGCAGCGTGTAGCGGCTAACGACGCCAGTTCTGTGTTGGTTTATCAATCTTCTTTGGCTTCCTGCGTAGTGTTCTTGTTTGGCCACCCCTCTTTTAATTTGCTGCTCCCGCAGTCTGGCCATTGTTGTAGATTCACAGTCATCACTTGGTTCTCGCAAAAGTCTCACTTCTCGTAGAGCATTCAGAATGTCAGCATGGTCCATGGCGCGTCCGCCCTCCACAGTAGCCTCACCTGCGAGCTTGTCAGCCCGCTCATTTCCTTGTACTCCCGCATGACCTGGCACGAAGATGAAACTAATCTTTGCCAGCCGAGACCGCTTCAGAGGCAGCAACCATTCTCTTCGGATCGACCCCTCCTCTATCCTCTTGATCATGTTCATTGAGTCGCTAAGGAAACAAGCCCTAGTGAATGTCTGTGTCTCGAGCCATGTTATTGCTTTACTTACTGCCATGACTTCCATGGTCAGGCTACTTGTGGTTTCAGTGAAAGCACCAGAGTCCTCCTTCACAATTCTCCCTCCGGCCCGAGCTGTAAAGGCCCATGAGCTTCTCATATGTCGGACGACCGACCCATCTGTGTAGATGACCGCGTCACCGTCTAGCGAATTCTCGAAAATCAACGCTTGTACTTCAGCCTCAACAGCAGCCGGATTTTCTTGTCTGCATTTTCTATCTAGTTGGATGCAAACTGAAAAGGATGTGCAGAAGTCTGTTGGCACTTGCACCCACTCCTCGCCAGGTTCTAAGTCCTCAAGTGAACACACCTGTTGAAGAATGTCTTCGGCTTGACCCATCCACGACCGTCCTCTTTTTAACCTGCTGCCCTTCACCTTCCTAATTTCACTATGCAGTGGATGTTGTGTGTTTGCGTTAATTCTGAGGTAGGCGCGTGCCCTGCAAACTTGTATTCTCTCTTCAATGGTTGGAAAATCAAGAAGGTAGCGCATCGCCCTGCATGCTGTATCTCTTGTACATCCAAGAATAATGCGCATAGCTTCATTCTGTATCCTTTCCATCCTTTCTATCTGCTTATGGCTGAGAGTCAGGATTGCCATTGCATACTCCAAAACAGATATGACCAGCCCCTCGTACAGAAGACATAGATGGCGCTGCTCACAGTTTGCTGCCGCCATCACCCGCATCGCTGCCAAACCCCGCTTGGCCTTTGTTATCACCTGGTCTATGTGCACATTATAAGCAAGGCTTCGATCAAACCGTATCCCCAGGTAATTCATTGCCTGCGTTCTTTCCACCGTCTCTGAACACAGCATTACAGTTGGTGTTGGATTGTTGACAATATGATTATTCAACGAGAACCAAGTCACTGTTGCCTTTGTTGGGTTGACCATTGCCCCAGCTTCATCACACCAAGTACTTATGCGATTGAGTTCGGTTTGTAGTTCCACAGCAACCTCCTCTCTATCCTTACCCTGACGATACACTAAAACATCATCGGCATACGACAATGTCCTGCCAGGTCCAGTGATCTGCTCACTGGTGATTCTCACTGTGTAGGCGTTGAACAGTATCGGAGATAATGGTGATCCCTGTGGTAGGCCAGGATATATTGTTGTTGGTTCCGATGTCCAACTGCCACATCTAAAAACTACTTTCCGTTGGTAGAGGGCTGCAGCGATCCAGCTAAGGAGGAATGGACTTACGTTTAGTTCAAGAAGCTGAAACATTAAAAAATCCAGTGGTACTCTGTTGTATGCGTCCTCAAGATCAATCGCTGCAGCAACGGTTTCAGTGCCTGAGTGGAAACCTTCATAGACATCATGGGCAAAGACTGCTGCATTGGTCCAGGTTTCTCTTTTTGGACGGTACCCACCCAGGGTAGGTGGGAAAACACCTTGCCTCTCTAGTTGGCTTGATATTTTCCTGGCAATTACCTTCTCCAGCAGCTTGCCTATTGTATTCTGCATGGTTATAATTCGATATCCCTGAATTTTTTTGTGGTCTTTGTCAGGCTTCGGCAAGGGAATCAGATAGCTGTGTAACCATTCCTCCTTGATGCTAGCACTCCCTATACTGTTGTTGTACATGTCTGCTAGTTTCTCTAGCTCATTGTCGGTACACCTATTTATGTCGTCGTATCTTATGCCATCAGGACCTGGAGCACTGTTTTTTGATCGTCGAAGCACAGCCTTGATTTCTTTCACTGTCACTGTGTCTTCCTCCGAAGTGTTCTGGGCCTTGCATCTGTCTGAGGTGACCTCCTTGGCCAGATTTCGGCCTCCCATGTCTGTCTGGTTGCCCTGCTCAAGGTAGCGTTCAAAGAGGGCTTTGCCCTTGTCCTCGTCAGTCCTCTGCCAGGTGAGGTCAGCACCTTGGAAGTCTGAAATGCTCTTATTCTTGACTACACCACTCATGCTTTTATGTAGTCGCCAGAACAATTTCAGTGACTTGTCTGTGCTTACTCTTTGACACACCTCTGCCCATTTTTCGCTTTTAACCACCTTGACCAGTTTTTTGAAATAGCTTACTTTTGTGTGCATCTCTCTTTCTAAGTGCAAGCAGGGACTAGGATGACCAGCTCTGTTCTTCTTGGCATTTTGCCATCTCCTTACAGCACTACGCTTATCCACCCAAGACTTCTCCACCTCGAAACTCCACCACGGTGGCTTCTCCCAGCTTTTTTTCCTGCCCTGAAACGTTCTGCGCTTGTCACGTCTTATTTTACTCACCACATCTTGCCCTGTACTGTCATACTGGAACGTCTTTACCTTTAGCTTGTGCTGCCTGGTTCTGCCTTTCTCCACCAATATGCTGCACGGGTGGTGGTCGCTGCCATGGTGTCCTAGGACACCCCATCTACACACTGTAGTGAGTGAAGGTGAAACTAGCGCCAGATCAATAGCACTGTCCTCATCGCCTGGACGGCTTGCTGTCCTGGTGACACAGCCACTGTTAATACAAACCAGGTCGATGGTTTCCAGTGCAGTCTCGAGCTCCTCCCCTTGTGTATTGGAGGAAGTGTTTCCCCATGCTCTGCCTTTAGCGTTGAAGTCACCACAGAAAATAACATTTCTCTCGTGGCCTAATATGCCACTTAAGCACTGCCACTTCTGGGCGTCCATACTCGCATTGCGGGCATAAACATTAACCAACACAAATGGTATACTGGAATGAACTCTCAACGCCTGTATTTGTATATCGTCACTGTCCCAATTGGACATGTCTAGCTCTGACGCCACCATGCTGTCGCGAACGAGAATCGCCGTTCCCAGATGTCGTCTGTTGTAGAAACATTTGAAGCCGGCAATTCGGAGTAGCTGATCGCCCAGTCTCGTCTCCTGGAGTGCTACAATGTCGTTCCTGTAAACTAGGGTTTCTAAAATAGAGCCCCGTTGTTTTACACTGGCACAGTTCCAATATAGAATACGGATGTTCCTGAGTCCTAGACGGTGACACTTGAGTCTAAAACGCCTCAAACCACCGCGCTTACCTTGCTTCTTTGTCCCTGCGCGGCTACCACGCCGCTTCGTTATGTTGACTGCTGACCGCTCGGAAAAAACACGTTCTTCCGCCATGTTGAAAAAACGTAAACACAGACTGCTGTTGAACCACACACGCTGCTGAAAATTCACTCAAGGATGGCTTCGCTCGATGCACGAACTCCGTAGCACCCGCGCAGATCTTGAGTAGAAACTCCTGGTTTTACATCCTGGCACACCAATTACACGCAAGAGATGAATAAATCCATCCCCTACGCGAAAAAGTTAACGAACACAAAACAACACGACCGTCCGTCGCCATCTTGAAACCGGAGTAACTGTTGAAGACGAGGACTGAGCGCTCATGGGAAAGCCCCGAGTGCAGTGATGTCGGTTCTTGACTCAACACAACACAACTCAACTTAGCCTCTCTCAAAATGTCCAGATTGCTTATTTTAACAGTCCAGTGAAATTTCGGCATTCTACTATAATACCACATCTTCAAGGCTTCTATGAATTATTTTTTCGCATATTTACTAATTGTCCAAGATTCTTCATCGTATGTTAAAACTGGATCTATGTAGCAAGCAAGAATTCGTATTCTAACTCCCAGTCACAAGCACTTATTGTATAAAATATTCTTCACTTGTCTTTTTATGCGTTTGCCGTTATTCTAACGCAAACTACCAGGCTTACAATTGCCCAGAAAATCAACCTTTGGTAATCACAGAGGGACGTGCAACATTGTTATTCATTCACTTCATACGGACCCCGTTGTCTCCTGCAGACTTGAGTCATCCAATGTTTGTGCTCTTGGCAGCCTTCATAACAGCGTAAACAACGGTGGATGTTTGAGCACGTTAGACAGCAATGTCTCTCTATGAAAGCCGTAGTGTAGATGAAAACCGAACACTTCAGTGTTATCCTGTTTGGATACTAAGGAAGCCTCGGTGGCCAAAAGGTTAGCACATTTTCTTGTCTGATCTCTAGTAATGTGTTTCAATTTGCATTGAGTCATATTTGTTTCA
>JACEFZ010020389.1:15000-44189 GCA_014155875.1 Cepaea nemoralis
TTGGTTTTTCTGTCTTTCCCTGGTATTCTTTACATTCTCTTCTGACACCACATTTCCACAGCCATCAGATGTTTTTCAACTTGACTGCTCATTGTCCAAGCTTCACACCTATACAAAAGTGCAGGCTCTATGCTGCACCGCAACACTCTTATTCTCGTTGCAATTTACATCATTTTATTGGTCAATATGTGTTCCATCTTGCAAAAGGCTGCCTTCGCCATGGCGGCGGTTCTTCTAATCTCTTCAAGGGATGTCCCATCGATGACCCAGGTCCATTCAGCTAACAGTCCCACCGAACGTTCTTAGCGTTCGTGTTATGATGGGTTGACCACGGACCCAGTCCCATTTATCTAACACCCACAACTAACTTTCTTGGTATTCGTGTTATGATGGGTTGACTGAAGACCCAGGCCCATTTAACAAACAGCCGCACCTAACCTGTAGTCTAACACATAACCACCGTACTAGCAGGCAGAAGCGCTACAACTGACATCACTAGGGCTGCCATAACTATGATATGGTAACATATTAAAGTCACCTATACGTTTTGCACGGGGCTTGCCTCGACATACGTTTAATCTGAACACAGGTAAAGGTAGCAATGGGAAACAAGTATCTAACAACCATCCCAACGTTCAGAATACATTAAACGGAAGATCTGGCAGCGCTGTAGCTAGCAATCTTGTCTACTAATCTAGTATTTATGTGGTCGAAACCCTGTTAAGGCGAAGAATTGCTTTTCAAATAGAACTGTGCCCACAGTTCTACCTAGACTAAACTGGAAACCATTGACTGTCATGGGAAGTAAAGACAATAGACGTGATGTTGATCATATCGATCATTTAATGTAGATTGGTATTTTTAAAAATATATATTTAATACGGCTAAATGCATGGACACATATCCTTTAACTTTCCCCACACGAACATTCAGGGTCAAATGCTATGAGTGAACCAGATACTATAGTCTCATTCGTCGTGTATGTTTACATTCTCTGTTGTTGAAAGAAGAAATATTCATTGCCGAGTAATGTTTGCCTGCATTTCTTATAAAAATGGCGCGTTTTACACTCTTAAGATACTCGTACAATACGTGGCGTTCTTAAGAAACGCGTACTATAGATGACACTCTGAAGATATGGATACAATAGATGACACACTTAAGATATGCGCACCATAGATAACACTCTTAAGATATGCAAACTGCAGATGACACTATTAAGATATGCAAACTGCAGATGACACTATTAAGATGAGCGCACTGTAGATGACACTCTTTAAGATACAAGTACTATAGATAACACTCTTAAGATATGCAAACTGCAGATGACACTATTAAGATGAGCGCACTGTAGATGACACTCTTTAAGATACAAGTACTATAGATAACACTCTTAAGATACACGAATTATAGATGGTACTTAAGATACACTTATTATAGATGACACTCTTAAGATACACGTACTATAATTGACACTCTTAAGATACACGTACTAGAGATGCCACTCTTAAAATACGCTCACTGTTTGACGACACTGTATAACAAGGTGTATTAATACAATGTAAAAGCACAAACATCGCCATCAACATCATGATAACATTAACATAATCAACGATTAAAGGCACATATGAAACACGCGATATGAAACAAACATTGTCCTGAAGCATTTTCCTGCTATTGGCGCGCGATATGTCTGAACCATCACATTATGTAGGCCCGAATGCATGGAGGAATTGGTGTCACTAACTTAGTAGGCGACGAGCTCAGGTCTCGAACCCTCGTCCAACTGAGCCCATGACAGTATCAGGGCAGTTCCCATTCTTCACTAATTGCTATAATGAGTACCAATAAATTATTGCTAAGTAAAGTAAGTCGACGGGATAGTGGTCACACCACCCACAGAGAGGCTATTGGTCTATATTGCTATGGGTTGAACATTGTATATATTCTTGCTTTACTGACAACATTAAACTACTAAGTAATAGACCTCTTTTTTTTTAATTTAAAATTAGTAATCATAAACACATACAACTTTACTTATCTTTTGCTGTATCACACAAAACTTTATCTATTGCTGTATCACATATCACTTTATTAATCTATTGTTGTATTGCACTCCGCATTATTTATCTCGTGCTGTATCACATGCCACTTTATTTATCTATTGTTTTCGCTCATACCACTTTATTTATCTATTACTGTAGCACCATACCACTTTATTTATCTATTGCTGTATCATATACCACTTTATTTAGCTATTGCTGTATCATGTGTGAATGAAATAATGTATGAAAGAGAGTGATAAAAGGGCAGAATGTTAGACGGGCCTGCGTGCCCACTTCTTAACCCTTTGAAAATAACGTTCGTTCGTTCATTTACCACTTTATTTATCTATTTCTGTATCTTCTTTGAGAATACCTCTATCATGTTGGTTTTTTTTCTTTCACAATGTCAGAGGTTCACGTGTGTGTTCTCGGCATGTCACCTAATTTGGAAGAGTTCTGGAATATGTCATATTACTTGTCATTTTTTGGTCATTTAAATTATCTGCTGAAATGATTGAGTTAATGAGCCGATCGCATGGTAACAATCATCGATGACTCACAGAAGAAATGATTAAATTATTGAATGGATCGAATGGAAGCAGGCATGAGTGGATCTTAATAGAATAAATTAATACGTTAGCTGATGATTGAAAATACACCTGGGTGCACAACATATTGAGAAAGGCAGATAGAGAGAGGGTGGGGATGAGAAAAGAAGAGAGAGAGAGAGAGGGCACAGGGGGTTGGGGAGTGAGAGAGAGAGAGAAAACAAGAGAGAGGGGGTGCGGGTTTTAAGTAAAGAGAGAGAGAGAGAGATGGTACCAGAGTGAGAGAGAGAGAGAGAGAGAGAGAGAGAGAGAGAGAGAGAGAGAGAGAGAGAGAGAGAGAGGATGGGTGAGTGAGAGAAAAAGATAAGAGTGTGGGAGTGAGAAAAGAAAATCAAATCAAATCAAATCAGCTGTATTTTAGACTTTATTTTAAAGAGAGAGAGAGAGAGAGAGAGAGAGAGAGAGAGAGAGAGAGAGAGAGAGAGAGAGAGAGAGAGAGAGAGAGAGAGAGAGGAGTGAGGGAAAAAAAGATACGGTGAAATGAAATATACATAATTTTATACATCATTTTTCTGGTGACCTGGAAGCTCTTATTTCCACTTTGTTCTGTAATTGCATCTTATAAATCCCTTGACTTTGTCATAGATTACATCTATATCAGGCTGATGTAGTCTTCCGCCTTCCGTTGCTAATCGGTCGGCTTCTTCATGTCAACGTGTGGTGCAGTGTGAAGGAATCCATTGTATTACAAGCCTTGAGGATTTATGGCATAGTTCGTTCAGGTCCTTAGGTCTGCTAGTTTTTTTTTTTTTTTTTACTGTTTCTGCTCTTCAGCATTGAAACAACTGAAAATGACACGCTAGAAGTTGTAAATTGAGAGATTGTGAAAGCTGTTTACAAGTTTCAAAAATAACAAAATATTGGTGATAGTTGAAAGCATAAAGAGTTACTTATACTTAAGTATACAAGCGCATAAAGTTAATACCTTGCTCGTTTGGTTGATCTGAATTCATGTGTCAAATGATATTAAGTAAAAAAAAAAAAAAAAAACTCGAGACATCAGTCAGAAGTTATTAAAGTGTGACAAATATGACATCATGTTACAGCTGAGAACATGAAGACATTTACTTGTGTTTGTACACGTAAATTAATATGCGGAAAGCAATATAATTCTAAGAAAAACAGCGACATAGACGAGCAAAATGATTGTGTTTAAACAAAGAAAGTACAACGATTGGTAATTTGGTTCCGCGCAAATCTTCCAGACTGCTGAGTTTTAACAGACATCTCGACTGTAATGGCAAGATGGTTATCAAATCACCTATTGGTGTGAGGTTAGTCTAGTGACTTTTCTCGGGACCCTGCACCAGAGCACCATCTACTGTGATACAGAGTTCGAGTCCCCTCTGCCAGCCCAGACATTGGCTGGGTGTTCAAACCCAGTTCCGCAACTTCACACCTGAAGTCTGGCATTTTAAGCGATAACCAGTTTATCATTCAGCACAAGATACAGGGACTTAATGGGATTAAGATCAGAGTGTAAATACTTCACCCACAGGTTCCAGACATGTCATTTTGAATAGTCACGTCACAAAGTAAAGAATCCTTTCACAAGTCTAGGGATATATTATGCCAGACTAATATTGTTACGCCGGTCTCCCTGGCGAATGTGTTAAGGACGTTGTTCGTAATCCCGGATGCCCATGTACGAAATACAGCTGAGCGAGATTCGGCAGCGGATCGCGTCGCATGGTTACTTACGGACGTATGTGAGCAGCTCGTTCAGAAAGCAATGGCAAACTATTTAACGTAAACTTGCCAAGACATCAACAGCAGTTGAAAAATGCTGGTGTTGACTGCCATGTCCTGTAAATGATATGCGACAAAAATTTAAAAAAAACAATATTGTTAATTGTTACCACTAATCAAAATTCAACCAGCGAAGGTGTTACGGACGTAATTTGTAATCCCGCATATACCGCATTCGAAACGTAACTGAGGGCAATGTAACAGCAGATCGCCTTGGGTTAGTTTTCATAAAATGATATGATTGTCGGTCGTACAGAAAGCCATGGCAAACAACTGAACTTAAACTTGTAAAAACCTCACAAACAGTAAAATAATCCGGGGGTTTAGGCGACGCCCTGTAACGGATATGCAACTAACTAATCAATGATCAGTCGGTGATCTGATGAGTATCACAGCGGTCGAATTAACTTCTCACGACATTTACTGATACCTATGTTAGGTAATGTCTCCAACCAAATGCCCAGAGGGGAACTTCCAATATATATAGACATTGGATAATAAGGGGGTTCTATTGTGAACGATCGCTGTCACTTACAGGCTGCGTATGACGATTGTTTCTTTGGAAAAACCACCTCTCATCCCTAACATGATAACGGGAGGGTGTAAGCGTTCTTCGAGTGCCCAAATGAAGTCTCCGCGGAGAAGCAATTGCACCGCTTGCCTCACGGTCCGTAGGTTGTGCGTTTGATTCCGGGCTGGCCTTCGGTTTACGAGTGCATTTTTTCTCGAAACTCCTGGGGGTAATCGCTGGAGCTACGAAGTTCGTGCTTTAGGCGACGATTATGGCAAGGCGGCCTGCGGAAAGAGACCGAGATTATAGGATAACTCCAGTAGCAAAGAAATTCCTCTTGTTTGCTAACACCCTTTTCCGAGTGGCTAAATTGGCGACACGAGTGGGTGTGAAGAGTTAAAAGTGAAAGTATTTTTCGAGTGTCCTATCATGTGATAAATGGTGTTGGGATAGTGACAATTGTCGTTGTGATGAACGCGTTCTTGGAATGTTCAAATAGATGAATAATCGTGTTGGTATGAGTTGATGATTTAAGAGTTCTTGGTATGTCCTACCAGTTGTAAATGGTGTTTGGATGAAGTGATGACGTAAACGTTCTTGGTATGTCACAGCAGTGACAATTTGTGTAAGGATGATGTGAATTTTCCACACCACACTGATGCTCAAAGATTCACAGTAAACCAGCGCTAGTAGACAATACACACACACACCTTCCACTCAGGCTTGAAAATTCGAATCACACGAGCAAAATGAATCACAGCTGTCTGTCTCCAGGGGTGGACACTAAATCAAGAGTACAGACACTACACACACGGGGACGTAGAGGTGTTTCCAAGGCAACAGGGCCATGTTTTATTCTGGCCAAGACCTACTAACACGTCGTCGCCGTGCGTCCTAGGCAACAGGTCTCTTCAGGGTCCTGGCTAACATCCGTAGGATCGCAGATTCCTCCGAAGTCGGAGAGTATCTGCCTGCATGGCGAGGAACCACCAGTCTGCACACCAATAAGCCAGACATGGGACAACGGCATGAAATCACACTGATGTTGGACAACAGGATGTCTTCATCCAACATACAGGATTTCATGCCGGAGTTCACAGCCAGCGAACGCAAGCAAGCACTACACACACAAAACAAGTCATGTAGTTGGGACATGCCGAGGGTGTGTCAAGTCTTAGGATCGTCCCATTTTTCTAAATCATGAATGCAGTAAGAAATAGATGGACAATCGTTCCCTCTAGTATCGAAAGTGAACATGACAGAGATTCTTGCAGATCTACAAAATGATGGGAAGGACATTAGACTTATAAAAACATATATTGGAAACAACAAGCAGCCATAAGGATTCATAATGAAGTGGTACAATATCAGCCTATTAAGAGAGGTGTGAGACAGGGATGTCTAATGTATCCATTCTTTTTCCCTATACAGTGAAAGTATTTTCAGAAATATTGAAAATATAAATGGAATCATCATCGGAGGACGAAACATCAATAACATTAGATATTCAGATGGCACAGTATTGAATGCAAACAATGATCAGGATCTGCAAACAATTAGTAGATGCGGTTGTTGCAAACAGTGAACAGCTACAGTTAGAATTAAATTGTAAAAAGACACAGATTATGGTCGTCACTAGGAGGAACGAAATACCACAATGTAATATACAAGTAAATGGGAATATTCTTAAACAAGTGAATCGGCACAGTTATCTTGGAACACTAATAACATCTGATGGGAGATGCTTTGAAGAGATTAGAAAACTAATCGCCATGGCGAAAATAGCCTTTAGCAAGATGAAAAACACACTGACCAATAAAATGTTATCGATTGAAAAGAGAAAAAGAGTGTTGAGGTGCTACATAGAACCTGTACATTTGTATGGTTTAGGGGCGTGGATAATGAGCAGTCAAGCTGAAAAAATATAATATATATATGAATAAAAACAGCAACGAGAGCATCAATAACAACAACCCCAGCAGCAACAACACCAACAACAATAACAACAGCAACGGCAGCAACAATAACAACAGCAACGGCGGCAGCAATAACAACAATCCTAGCAGTAACAACAACAATAACCATAGCAACAACAACAATAACAATAGTAACAACAACAGCAGCAGCAACAACAACAACAACAACAACAACAACAACAATAGCAACAACAACAATAACATTAGCAGCAACAGGAACAACAATAACAATAGCAACAACAACAACAATAACAGTAACAACAACAGCAGCAGCAGTAACAAACCAACTGCGGGACCTGTGTCCCGTGGCGTGATTTATGTGTGCACACTTTCAATGTTTTATTGCATTCCGACTGCTGCCACCAGTTGTTTAGTTCATTTAAAATAAACCATTATAAAATCAACTCATAAGTTTCTCAAAATATTGACTCGTAGTTTGCCGCCAAACACTTGGGTGTTTGTGATTGTCGACCAAAAATAATCACAATGGAAGGCGATTAAATGGCGACACTTGGTTTAGAGAATTAAAAATAAGTTTCTGCGGCTCTAATCACAGATTGTTTTCTTCTGTTGTCATGGTGACTCTCCAGCTTACAGGATGCTGGATGCGGCGTTGTTTACTGTTTGTGACAACCATCATGTGCCATGTTAGACGACGCAGGCGATCGTTATGTTTATCGAGGAATTCGCAACATTAGTCTCAGGAACCGCATCTCTGTTGCTTCCAAGTTCTTCCTAATTTGTTCATTTACAGTTCTAGATTCACTGCCATACATGAAAACATGTTCTATTTAGCACTTCAGCACTCTCTTTCTTACAGTTAATGATAGTGACATATTGCATAAGATGCTCTTCATTTTCTGAAATGCAGTATAAAATATGCTTGCTCTGTTCCACTCTTAATGTTTGTTGTGCATCTTCGATCTGATATTATAAATGCCACTAGTTATTTCAAATTATCCACTTGGTTAATGTAAGTATTTTCCTTTGTATTTCCATTTCACATTTTGATGTTACCTTTTTCTTTTATATCACCATTCTTACTGTTTTCTTGATATCCAAGGAGAGTCATTTTTGAGTACTCTGTGTTACTACAATGTCCAACAATTATTGTAGATCTTTTGCATTATCCGCCACCATAACTATGTGTCTTCTGCATTGCGTACATTGTTTATATTATAACGTTCGTTTAGTATTGCTTCACTAGCACCTACTATTTCCCTTCTTCCATCACCCGACGCCTGTCTCCCGTGACACTCCCCTGAACCAGTCCATCATTTTCTCCCTTTTTGGTGTCTTTTATTTTAGTATCTTCAATATCTACAGTGATCACAGTGTTTCCTTTCTTCGAGTGTAATACCATGAGATGAATGACATTGGGTTGAGGTGATTGTGTAAGTGTTCTCCTATTGCACCATGTCAAATACAATAGAAGAACGCTTACATAGTCACCTCACTCCAGCTTCATTTATAACATGTTATTACACTCACAGAAAGGAAACAGAACTACCCGAACATTGCGATCAGTGTGTCCTAGTAGAATGTATAACGAAGACTTACTACAGAAGTTGCCAAGGATCCACTACCATCAACTGCGACTGACCAGATACCACTGAATGATGATGACTCAACAATCGAACATTAGGCTGTGCCTTGTTCTCTTTCTGCTATCTCTCAGTGGAGCCACAGTGCCGTAACCATCGCATGCCTCAAGTTCCCCTCTTATTCCTGTAGATTTATTCCTGCTTCGTTGAACATTGCCGCTAAAGTTTTCTACAGAAAGAAGTATCTAGTTCCACGTCAACGCTATTTAGTTGCCCTTGCGTCATGTTTTGGCAACTTGCAGTGTCATCCCCGATGGCTGGACGGCAGCACAGCCAGACTTGTTGTGTTTGTAACGGACTCTCTCGGGGTATGCCTCGGAATGTCGATAATATCCTGAATGGAGTGGCTAAATCAGCAGGACGGAGATTGCGGTCATTTATGCCTAAGACATGCAGGTGTGCAGGGCAATTGAAAGACTGATAAGATTAGCTTCTGCTGCGTTTCTGGGTATAGAACTTCTTTATGATAAAGGCAGGGAAGACCAGGAGAACTTTCAATCAGATAGCGGTGGGAAAGATTGGTAGTATGACTCTCCGCTGGCTGTTGAACGAGGGGACGGGGCGCGTATGTGAACGTCCTGAGTGCAAAGATATCGGCCCTTAGCTCAACTCAGCTCAACTCAATGACAAAGGTGATGTGGTGAAGTGATCGCTGAAAACGAGTGGAGAATGCTGCATAACAGATGGAGTATCCATATCTGGAGCCACTGGCTCAGAAGTGAGTTCGTAGAGGGACATGACGATAGCTTAGAGCAGTGGTTCTCAACCTTTATTGATCCGAGGACCCCTTCAGCATATTTTCAGAACGTCATTCCCCCCTTTCTTATTTCCTCCCTATAAATCCCCCTCCCCTCCAACCCCTACAAAGTATACGTACAACTTGAAGATAAATTTAAAAACACATTCTAGAACAAGCCTAGTCGTCTACATAAAAACGTAATTACTTAAGTTATAAAATGAATTTCAGAAGAGCGAGAAGTACAGACCCCTCCCCCCTTCACCCTCCCCCGGAAACCCCACAATTCCCTCATGGGGGAAATTCCCCACCAGTTGAGAACCACTGGCTTAGAGGAAACACCAGGCGGATTGTTAATCCGATTGTTAGAAGAACAATCCGCACAAGAATTCTTCGATGGCTTTTGAAAAGAGGCATGGCGCATGTGTGGGAATGTCCGGAGAACAGCGAGGTCCATTCTTAAACTCAGTAATCATTGTTACCTTTATCACCACCTACTGTATTCCCGAGAACAGCGAGGTCCATTCTTAAACTCAGTAATCATTGTTGTCTATATAACCAACGACTGTATTCCTGAGAGCAGCGAGGTCCATTCTTAAACTCAGTAATCATTTTTGACTCTATCACCACCGACTATATTCCCGAGAGCAGCGAGGTCCATTCTTAAACTCAGTAATCATTTTTGTCTCAATAACCACCGACTGTATTCCCGAGAGCAGCGAGGTCCATTCTTAAACTCAGTAATTATTTTTGTCTCTATCACCACCGACTGTATTCCCGAGAGCAGCGAGGTCCATTCTTAAACTCAGTAATCATTATTACCTTTATCACCACCTACTGTATTCCTGAGAACAGCGAGGTCCATTCTTAAACTCAGTAATCATTGTTGTCTATATCACCACCGACTGTATTCCCGAGAACAGCGAGGTCCATTCTTAAACTCAGTAATCATTGCTGCCTATATCACCCCAGCCGTATTCCCAGAATATTTCCAGGTACCTATTTTAGGTCAGGTCGACTCAGTCGTTGTTGTCTTAAAACTCATGCCTAGTTCACGTATGTGCTAGAAATTCTAGTGCACTGACTGATTTTTGTGTGTCTGTGTGGATTATCTTTCCCTATTACCAGTGTCTCCCGTCATCAGGCGAACCTACTCCGACTTCAAAGGTACTTGTAAGTTATATTTTCAAGTCAAGGACGAGAAGTCAACATTTCAGGCCAACTGTCCAGAGTAGTGGTTGAACCAAATCCATCGCCATCAGCGCACCGGAAGTTTACAAACGAGTGCTCTTATCCATTCGGCCACTCTGAGATCTACTAAGCAGTAACATTTGGACCTGTCTGCACTTGTTACGGAAGAAACAGGTACTCATGAAGGTGCAGGGTGAGGCACAAAAAACAGAACCCATAAAAAAGTTTATTAAATCCTATAAAGTTCAAGCAAATTTGTTGAAATTTGGTGAAAGTGAACTTCAGTCTGTATAAAATTATTCTCAAAAGTTTCAGTTACCTCGATCGTTGTGCCTAAAAGTTATGGTCCAAATGACCTCCCCAGCGTGGATGCACACTTGCAAACGTTGCGCTAAATTGTCAATTACTCGACAGCATTACTCTATGGGGATTTCCCTGATCTTTGCTGTGATTACTGCCTGCAGTTCACCAATCGTTTGGAGGTTGTTTTGGTACACATTATCCCTGAGATACCCCCATAGATAAAAATCTAGGGGATTCAAGTCAGGTGAATGCGGTGCCCACTCCAAGTCATACTTCATGTTGATCAATCTCCCCTGAAATCGCTCTTTTAGCCAGCATAGAGAGTCATTTGTTATGTGTCGGAGGCCCGGTCTTTATGGAACAACTGTTGATCTCGATCCAATCTTCTGCGTCGTCCCAATGATGCCCATAACTTTCAAAGATTTGTTTGTTCCATTTTTTGGTGTCAACTCTTTAACTGTTTATTCACCTCACAATTTATCATAATACATGTGAAGATAGTGATGCTTCACATATCCATAGCACTGATCACCTATGTTGTTAATTGTAGGTTTCATGTACGCATAATGCTCCTCGTCTGTGATTCTGTTATACAAATTGTAGTCCTTGGCGTGAAACAAGTAAAATAAATCAAGAACATGTAAACTTAGCATCAAATTTACTATATTAAAATATATCGCTAAGTCAGTACTATTGTAGGGATTAAAAACAATCACATAATCAGAACGATTATGATTAGTTTAATGTCGTGCTTTACTGGCAGACACCCATCGTAGTCACCAGAAGTTACTGGAAGTCATAAGGGAAGCAAAGAATAAAAAGTCCCAATGAGGGATAACCCATAAAGCGCTGATTTTTCTTCCAAAATTATGGAGCTATAACAATATACCCAATAGCTTCAAAGCGAAAGAAAGGGGCAAATTACCTGTTTGTTAACGAGTCCCAGGACATTTTACCTTTTTCTTTTTCAAACTAATACTCAGAGCTGGATCTTAACCCTTATCTGAGGTCATATGTCTTACAAAATCAAAACCGCCATTCCGGATGCTCGTTTCGACACTACTCTTCATAAAAACTCTGATCAGGCCGCTAATGCTTCTTCCGGTTCCTGTGATCCATTAAGCCATCCCACCCCTGCATAGTTTGTCATCAGTTCCGCTGTAATTAGAAATGTGTTGACGGCGAGCAAAAACAGACGAGCTGGCTTCAAAAAAATACCTGTAGGAAACCTCTTCAAGACATGACCTAGTTATGTAACACCTGTTCTCTTAATTCCACCCGCCAAAAGCTTATAACCACCTGGAACGATGTTCTTGTTGTACAATGTTGATCGACACATCTGTTGTGTTTCAATGGTGATCCTGGCTATATGTTTGCAACAGGGTGGTTCGTGAACTTTGTTCGACATGTCATTTCTAATTCCATGTTTTTTCTTTGCTTCCGTTTGTGCTGTTCCTGATGAAGATTAGTAAAATGTAAATGTCCTTTGTCAGGTGTGCACGATGATTATTTAAATAAACATTGGTGCATGTGTTACATACATAATTAATTTCCAATAACAGGCAGGTACAGCATATCTCTTCGTTCACTTGCATACCGACCGAGATGATCTAACGACAACACCACTTCGTTCAGGCTGTCCCTTCGCAATACATCTTGCACCCGCCGTGATTACGGTTTAAACATTCGCAGGGAAAAGGCAAAGATAATGAGAATAAATCCAGCGAATGATAACCTGGTCTCCCTTGGTGAATACTCATTTCAAGAGACTGAATCAGACACCTATATAGGAAGTAATACAGATAAAGATTGACGAACAGATACGGACATCAAAACAATAATACAAAAGGCAAAAAAGATGTGATAACACCAGGGAATGTTAACACGTAAAAAGAAATTAAACTTTGCACCAAACTTAGAATATCTAAATATTAAAAAGCTCAGTACAAATGTATAGAACAGAAAGAACGAGAGCGACTAAAACTGCAAACATAATTTAATTGGTGCCAGTGTAAAAAAGAAGGGCTAAAATGGTATGGCAAAATCACAAATGTGGAGCGCATTGACAAAACTAGACATATACCTGTGAAGAAAAGATACTGGCGCTCGAAAAGACATATATTCAGAAAATCCGAGAATGGTATATCTAGAAAGGCCTTTGTGTAATGATCAATTGTGAAGAAGGTATAGAGGAAGGCATAAACTTACATGGAGAAGGGAGTAGGGGCAGAACTGGTCAACAACAAAAAAGGGGAGTTTTTTGGGGAGTCTCCGTGGCGAAGTGGACAAGCCGTCTGCTCGGGCTCTGAAGGTTGTGGGTTCGATTCCGGGCCGCATCGTTCCGTTCACGAGTTTTCAGCGCCGCAGAAGGAGACTGAGCCAAATGGGATAAAAAAACCTGGTGCAATAAAGTCAACACTCGACTTTTAAGCGACTTGTAAGCGAATTTTAAGCGACTTTTAAACAAACAAACAAAATATGAGGAAGACCGCTGGAGCTACTTGGAGGGCTGGAGTGAATTGTTTCAGGGTCGAAGCCCCAGTGAGAGATAACGGTTGAAATAAGACGAAGATTGTGAGAACAGATGTCATGTATATATCCATCAGTGAACTACCCAAGTAAATCGAAATGTTGGATGATGCCGCCATCGAATGACACCTTACACCTTCAAAGCACCTCACATACAGTTATTAGCTTACCCTTTTCCGTTCTCAGAATACTGACACACACACACACACACGCACACACGCACGCACACGCACGCACGCACGCACGCACACACACACACACACACACATATATATATATATATATATATATATATATATATATATATATATATATATATATATAATTACACATTAGCTGGCCTACCCTTTCCCCCTTTAGGCTAGCACGCGATTCTAACAACCACCAACAACACTTATATCAAAGTAATGCAATCCCTAAAACCGTTTTACTACGGGACAATCGATAACAGCAAGCACATTACTACAGAATAATCAATAGTCGGGATGCAAGCAAGTTTTAATCGCAGCCCTGTTGGGACTCGGATGCCATTTTTGTGTATCGCTCACTTCAAACCACTGATTGCTTGGTGAAACCGTTGATTAGTTTGTCACGTGATTTGTGTCGTCATTGCTGCCATTCTTCCCAGCAATCACGGATACTTACTTTAAGCATTTCCGGCGAGGTACAAATGACATTATTCATTGAGTGCCGCCCGGTCTAACAATAAAGATATGATATCTTTGTTCCGACGCAGTTTATTATTGGTCTGTGATGTGACAGCGCTACCACATTTTGTTGGCTTTAACGCACGGAGTGACACCAAAATGTGAAATGGAAATATAAGGGAACATTCTTAACCGAGTGGATAATTTTAAATACTTGGGGCATTTATAACATCTGATGGAAGATGAACGACAGAGATTAAGAGCAGAATAGAGCAAATAAATGCTGCATTTCAGAAAATAAAGAGTATTTTATGCAGTAAGTCACTATCATTGAATGAAAGAAAGAAAGTGCTGAACTGCTCTATAGAACCTGTTTTGCCATATGGCAGTGAACAAATTAGGGTGAACTTGGCGGCAACAGAGATGTGTTTCCTGAGACGAATGTTGCAAATTCCTTGTACTGCCATTACATACAACAATAAGAAAGAGACAAACAACTTTCATTGGTCATCTGATGAGAAGAAATAACATCGAGAAAACTGGAAAGATTAAGGGGAAGAGAGGCAGAGGCCGACCAAAAGAAATGATGCTGGATGTATTGAGACGGTGACATGGAGGCATATCATCAGCAGAGGTGATCCAGAAAACCAAAGACCGAGATCTGTGGAGAGTCATGAACACTTACCCCAGCGTTATGGCACTTGATGATGATGAATGCACGGGGGGGGGGGGGGAATAGATGCCCGATCTTCCCCTCATGGCGTAGGTGACGACCACGCCTACTTGCAAGTGGTACATATAGCCTAGGCGTTATGCCAACCCAATAGATAACGCCTTTGCGGGTATTGATGGGCTTCCATAGTAGTAGATGAAAATTGTATATATTAGAGGAGATACCGGATAATACACGCGGAGACTTCAAATGAAAGCCTTAAAAGTGTAATAGAAATTACAACAGCCATGCTATTAGTTTGTAACATGTCAATATTGTTCTTAAGGTTGTCAAGAGTTTCAAGCACATGACATCATGGTGTAGAAGGACAAGGGGACATCATAGGACGGTTTAAAGATGACCGCCCCACTTTTGACATGCAGCAGAGAAGGGCAACTTTTTTATCCGTTTATGATCAATGACGGGGTGAATTAAAGATTCATCGGCGAATGAAGGTCCAGTATGGTGAAGCATGCCTCTCAGCCCAGCATGTCAGTTCAGTACGTGACTTCTGTGACAGATTGTTCACTACCGCGCCAGGTACACCGATCCGTGACCCAACAGTGGTTACACACGCGACCAAGAGAATTTTTTTCTACAGTAATAAAAACACTTTATCGGCGCTGGAGGACTTGCATTGAACGCAGTGGTGATAACTTTTTTTTTTTTTCCCGCGTTTCCATCATGATTCTGGATATTGCGGTCAACACCAGCATCTTTCAGCTGTATGTTAATTCCTAGGCTAGATTACGCTCATCAGCACGCCACGACTTTCTGAGCGACCGGCTCCATACTCTCATAAGTCACTTTTGCGATTCGAACCACTGCTAATTCTCGTCGCGTCACGTGACGAGAGTATTCGGGGTTAGCGGAGAAAGCTGCTAACCCTCGGCCATGGAGCCAGCGCAGTAGTGATTACGTCGAAATATAATACGTTTTTCTTTATTTTATCAGAACATATTCACCCCCCCCCCCTCCCACCCACACACACACACACACACACACACACACACACACACACGCGCGCGCGCACCCATCCCTACACAATTAAGGTCTTCATTAGAAGCCCCCTCAAAAAGTTAGAGCTGTGTTGGCTATATCTCGAGACTAACCTACCAAATGGTGATAGCGCCTCCCCGAAGGAACAGAAGTACTTGACGAAAGGAAAACTAGACACCCAATTCCTGTGAAGTCGTTTCGCAAGCTATTTTAGTTATATCAAGAGTTTCTAAAAATATTGCATCTCTCTTCCGTTTACGACATGGAGCCAATAAATCGTATCGCTTCTTAAACTGTTGCTTCCGGTTAACGGGACTAAAATGTTGACTTCTCGTCCTTGACTTGGGAAAGTAAATTACAAGCACCTCTGAAATCGGAGTGGGTTCGCCTGATGGCGAGGGACACTAGTAATAGGGAAAACTGATCAACAAGCAAACATCAGTTCTGTGCACTAGGAGCAGTAGCAAGTGTAAGTGGACTACACGTGAGTTCAAAGCGAGAGAGCGCAAAAAATAAAAAAAAGAATTACTTGCTTTTGGGATTGGGCATTCTAACGTTAACGGCTGTGGCATGTCTTTCTGTCTGTCAGTCTGTCTCTCTATGTATGTCTGTCTGTTTCTTTGGTATCCTACTTGTGCATTTCTGACGGTCAGACTGTTTGTCTGTTTGTTTTCTGTCTGTCTCACGCTGTGAGTATCTCTGTATGCATGAATGTGTGGGGTAGGATGTGGATGGGCGTGGGATGTGTGGGTTGGTGGGGGAATGTTTGTGGGTGGCGAGTGTGTTTTGGTTGGGGGATCAGGTGAAGGCAGTGTGTGTGGGTGGGGGATGTGCTGGAGGGGGATGGGTCGGTTGGTGGGGTATGTATGTGTCCCTTGGTGTGCGTGTGTGTCGGTAGGAGGGGGTGTGTATGTGTCCCTTGGTGCGCGTGTGTGTGGGTAGGTGGGGGTGTTGTGTGGGTGGGGTGATGTATGGGTAGGTGGGAGATGGGCTTCATAACATTGTAATTAGCCTTGTTTATGTTTACAACATTCACTTCACAATGTTTATTTTTCTTCCTATGTAAATGTATAATGCTCTTGATGAACGTAAGACGAGTGATTGGAAGGGCCGAATGTAAGACGGGCCTGCGCGCCCAATTTGTGACCCTAATAAAGTTGATTTGATTTGATTTGATTTGAATCTTTTTCTTTTTTTTTAATCCTATGTACAGGACATCGCTGTTAACACCAGCTCTGCTGTTGTTGATGTCTTGACAAGTTTACGTTCAGTAGTTTGCCATTTCATTCTGAACGACTGATTTGTCTTATGTGTGTATGCCTGTATGCCTGTGTGTCTGTCTATCTGTCTGTCTGTCTGCCTGCCTATCGGTTTATTTATTTAAGAATGTGGCTACTGATTTTAATTTCTCTGCCTCCCTTACTATCTCTACATACTCGTCGTTCTTAAAAATATGAATGTCTGTCAGTCTATATGTCACATGTCAAAATAATCCCACCTCTCCATTAGCAAATTCGCATGTCGCGTGTCGTTGCTCCATAACGTGTCCATGTTCCACAAAATGATGTTGAGAGCGCGATGACGTGAAAGGCTGACTACATTGTAGGAGATATTTACATGTGCGTGACTGCGTGACGTTTCGAAGGTTGTAGCTGTAGTAAGGTATTTACTAACTGTATCATATACCTGCCGGCTATCTGGCCTAGAGGTTAGCGACTTTTTTCCGTCTCGTATACTCTCGTAAGTAACGTGACGACAGTGAGAACCAGCAGTGGTTCGAATCGCGTCGGTAACTTACTGGGTGTGTGAGCCGGCCGCTCAGAAAGCAATGGCAAACTACTGAGCGTAATCTTGCCAAGAAATCAACAATCAGCTGAAAGACGCTGATGTCGACAGCAATGTCCTGTAAAGGATATGCAAACACACACACACCATATACCTAAACCGGTGTTGCGGCTTTAAGGTACGCGTATAAATCACGGAGATGCAGAGTCGCACGGTCGAAATCAGCTGCTATCGATTTAGAGGCAGATCGCTTTGCGTCGATTTCTTTTTTATGATGCGTCGACTGTTCAGACACAGTGGCAAACTGTTAGTTAAAGTTAGTTGCATATCCTTTACATGACGTTGCAGTCAATCTTAGCATTTTTGTTGTTTGCGTTCTTTTGGCAAGTTTACGTTCAGTAGTTTGCCATTGCTTTCTGAACGACCGGCACTCATAACATTTATAAAATCCTGACGCAAGGCGATCTGCTGCCAAATCACCCAGAGCTGTGTGGCAAAACGAGTGAACTAAGATTGCATTGTAAATCACAAACCAATAGTAAATACTGGTTTATTGCAAAGTCTCTAGAAGACATTGAACTAACGGTAACTATATATCCCAGAAAAGACGTATTTGCCAGGAACGATGTATCTGTCCAGATATATGTAAATGTTAAGAAAGATCTATGCGTATTTTAACGATTGAATGTATCGACTACGTGTGCTCAGCCTACGCTCGATTATTATCGATCTTGTTGTGTTGCATTAAGTTTCGCGCGAGATACATGTTCGGTATTTGTTTATGGGTCATTCACTACTACTACTACTGCTACTGCTGCTGCTACTACTGCTGCTGCTGCTGCTGCTGCTGCTGCTTACTACTACTACTACTACTACTACTACTACTACTACTACTACTACTACTACTACTGCTGCTGCTGCTGCTGCTGCTGCTGCTGCTGCTACTACTACTACTACTACTACTACTACTACTACTACTACTACACTACTACTACTATTACAGTCACCAATTTAGTTTGGATTTACTTACTATTGAAAGGCTATCGACAGCATTGATAATGAAACCGTATGAAACTATTGAGGTACTATGTTATCCCTGGTAGATCCATCTAACATAGGTACTATACAATATCTTGGGAAGTGACGGCAGCTACGTGATATTAACCACACAAAGCCTCTACTATTCTGTATATACCTGTCTATACAATTATGAATCTGTCTCAATTTGCATACAACAATTTAATACGTGTAATAGGGTCCTTACTTCCAACTCTATGCTACCAATACCAAACCGGAACAATGACACAATAAGAGAAAAGAAAAATCAGAACCACATAAATGAGATTCTTGGTTAGAATACTCAATGTATCAAGAAGAGATAAGGTAGGAAATGAATACATCAGGATTAAAGTGGGGGTTATAGCATAGATTTTATTAGAAAGCAGCAAGTCAAATGGTGTGGCCATGCAACAAGGTTACCAACTAACAGTATACCACGAACAAGAACTGATGTACAGAGGAGATGGAAGCAGAGGAAGAGGCCGACCACGTAAAAGATAGACTGAGGCAATAACAGAGTCTATGGGAATATCGATACATGAAGCCCATAAACGGGCACTCTCCCGCTGTTTATACTTCACCTCGACACTGCTAGGTACAAGGGGTACATGCTGAGATGAGATGAGATTAGATAGAGATGAATAGTGCCCTATGCTTAGTCACTTACTTTCTATGGTAAACCTCATAAAATCATACATTTAATAAAGGTAACATAAACATACACGAAATACAGAATTCGCATGAGGGAAAAGTAACATTTACATTTGAAAAAGGTACTGGAGTGAGTCAAAGACTCGTTTTATCAACTAAGCATAAACTGGATTATAAAGACAATCAGAGCCACGAGAAATGGAATTTTATTGAATAATTGTTAAAAAAAAGTCGCTTAAAAGTCGACCGACGGAGCAGCTTGATGATCTGGTCTTTGCTTCTCGCATTGCCAACAAGTACCACGAAAGACACCAGATGCAAGATAAAGTAAACACACTTGATCAAACTCACAACAACTATGCTAAAAATAGACGGGGGAATGATGCAGAGAATAGAATAAACAAGTGTGATAACCTGGTCTCCCTCTCTGAAATAATACTACAGTATATCAAATAATATTTCCGTTCCTCTCTTCTATTCCGCCTAACTAGTTCAACCTTGAAAGAGAAGTTATAATTAGGATTCATCCCACGCTCGGATTAATAATCATGTAACAGAAACGGCCACATTTCGGAAATTAATCTGAAAAGAATTGTCGTCAAGACAGATGGAGTCTGTGGAAGCGTACACATGCTTTTGAGTATCCAATGTTGACACACAACACAACACACACACACACACCACACACAACACACACACCACACACACAGACACACACACACACACACACACACACACACACAACACACACCACACACACACACACACACACCCACACACACACACCACACCACACACACCACACACACACACACACACACACACACACCCACACACAACACCACACACACACAATATTACAGAACACAAAATGGCCTTCACAGGGCTAGGATGTTTGCAGAAGTCAAGGGACATTAAGCATCACGTAACGCCTATAATTCATAATTATAAGATCATATCAGTGCTACAGTTTGAATCAAGAACGCGGAGACCCATGGCATTACTAATAAACTGCAAATATTCATTAATTAGTGCTTGCTCGGAACTCAAAAACCAAATGGCTGTATGGCGAAATCACAAATATTGACCTCATATAGATAACTAAATAAATACGCTCGTAGCATTGAAGCAAGAAGTGAAGAAAATACGCTGGCACTGGGTAGGACACACACTGACAAATTGTGATTACAGCATAACTAGACATCCCATTGTCTAGAAGTCACAGGGAAACGAAATAGGGGGACATATAGAACACAAGGAGAAGATAAGTAGACACAGCGATGATTAAAATGGGAAAGTCATGGAATGAGATTACCAAATAACAGTATACCTCAACAAGCAATGATCTACAGATAAATGGAAGTAGAAGAAGAGGCCGACCTCGTAAACCATGGACAGAGGGAATAGCAGAGTCCATGGGGATCTCGAAACAAGAAGCCCATAAACGGGCACTCTCCCTCTGTTTATGTTTCACCTCGACACCGCGAGGTACAAGAGGAACACGATGGGATGATGGGATGAGATGATGAATGGAGCTGAATGAGATTATAATGTAGGCGCAAACGAAAAACACTACACCACTATTACTTCTACAACAACAACAACAACAACAACAACAACAACAACAACAACAACAACAACAACAACAACAACAACGACGACGACGACGGCGGCGGCGGCGACGACGACGACGACGGCGAGGGCGGCGGCGACGGAGGAGGAGGCGGCGACGAGGGTGGCGGCGGCTGCTACTACTACTACTACTACTACTACTACTACTACTACTACTACTACTACTACTACTACTACTACTACTACTACTACTGCTGCTGCTGCTGCTGCTGCTGCTGCTACTACTGCTAACAACTACTACTATGTTTACCACTATTACTACTGCTACTGTGACTACTATTACTACTACTACTATTTTACTACTATTACTACTGCTACTGCTACTACTGTTACTACTACCACTTCTACTGTTACTCAACATCATCTTGCGCCTTGCCAATAAGCGTGTGCGGTCATGTTTCGCCATCGTGTATAAGCCCTGTGTTCTCGCCTCGACCATACCCCGTGGCCAAGCCATCCGGGTAATTGCTTCTCTGCCTACCCGTTGTTCTTGCCCCTCAATCTTGCCCGTTGTCACCATGTTCGCCAAGTTATTTCTTATTCTTCTTCTTCGTCAACTACTACTGCTACTATACTGCTTCTTCCACTACTACTACTGCTGCTGCTGCTGCTGCTGCTGCTGCTGCTGCTGCTGCTGCTGCTGCTGCTAGTAGTAGTTGTAGTAGTAGTAGTACTATTACTACCACTACTATTTTTACTACTACTAACGTGTGTATAAAGATGGGTTAATAAGCGTTGCTATTCTTTAAAAATTATAACATTTGCATGTAAATTATGTAAGTTAATGCATGCCATTTGTTTGTATAGACATTGCAAAATGAAGTGTCTGAATTGTGAAGTTAGCAGTGTGAGACATGGAAAGCCCACACTCTTGTACTAATTTCCGTTATTCTGTTGAAGAAAAGCCCCTTACAGACTAGGCAACGCTTCACTACTTCTTTATTCAGTGCGGGTGTCTAGATCTAGACAAGTACGTGTCTCACGTACTTCCTCACGTCAGCTTGCTTGTGTCTACACGTCAGGCTTGTGACATGAACACTGTTGTCGTACCTTGTGCTCACTAGACTTCCATTCCGCTACCAGCAACCCATAACGGGACTCTGATTAGCGTGCAATTGTTCTGCCTCCTCATGTCAACTATGGAAAAGGAAGATAACTAACAAGCTTCTATTTATTAATTATATGCTTAACAGAATATGCGGATATTGTAATATGTTTTTTTCCCTTCTGTATCAGATCTTCCGTCTGATGTCTTTCTGTAGCCAAGATATTGATCAAGACTGGTATGTCATTCTACGTCATCCATACAATCGGACAGTTATCGATTGTTCCACAGAGTACATTAGGGAGAACATACATAAGTTCACAAATGGATATTTAGAATCTATAATTTAACGGATATTATCTTTTTTCAGTTCGCGTATGCAGTTAATCTTAAATGAGGGAATACCTAAATACCAATTTTATTCTACTAGAAGTAGTATTAGTAGTAATTGTAGTAGTCACTGTAGTGGTATCAGTGGCACTAGATATATTGGCACGGTGCACACAGAATACATCCATATGTACTTCATCTCTTTCAGCAGTTATCAAACGGTATGGATACCGGCTACATTTGTCTCGCTGGTTTGATAAACATCTACCCCACTCTAGTTGTCGCACAAGTTCCTTATTAAATAGTTCTTAAGTTTGTTCATGTTCTCTAATTGCATGCAGTATCATTACAGATACTACTACAACTACTTCTTCTGATACTACTACTGCTACTTATATAATTACTACTACTACTACTACTACTACTACTACTACTACTACTACTACTACTACTACTACTACTACTACTACTACTACTACTATTACTACTACTGCTACTACTATTACTACTACTACTACTACTGCTACTACTACTAATACTATTTCTGCTACAACTGGTACTGTTACTTTTTTTTTGTATATCCTATTTACAGGACATCGCTGTCAACACCAGCATTTTATTGCTGTTGTTGGTGTCTTGACAAGTTTTACGTTCAGTAGTTTGCCATTTCTTTCTGAACTACCGGCTCACATACCCCGTAAGTTACCGACGCGGCTAGAACCACCACCAATTCTCGCTCTTGTCACGTTGCTCACGATAGTATACGGGATTATGGAGAAAGTCACTAACATCTAAGCCAGGGAGACCGGCACTACTATTACAACAAATACTATTTCGAGTAGTATAAAAATGGGTTTTTGAGTATTCCCTCATATAATACTAACTGAAATTTGCCCTGTATAAACGAATTAACAATAGTGTAGTATCTGCTTAAATCAACAATTCTAAATATACTTTTGTGAAATCATGTATGTGTCTCCCTGCTGTATTCTGTGAAATAACCGATAACTATCCGATTGTATGGAAGATGTGTAGTATGATATACCAGTCTTGATCAATATCTAGGCTACAGGAGGATATCAGACGGAAGATCTGACACAGAGAAAAAAGAAACAAATGACAATATTCGCATATTCTATTTTAATGCATTAATCTCCGTCTTGAAAACAGAAATATCACAAGAACAAATACCCACTTACTGCAATGATGCAAATAGACTGTTTTTCTTCATTGATGATGTTAAATGCTCGACAAAGTATAATGAAAAACTGACGTAACTTAATGACAGAGAAGATCTGGTTTAATAGAAAACTTGTTGGGAATATCATGAGCTGAGGAGAGAACAATTGCTGTGGTATTAAGAGCTTGCACTTTTTGCAAGATCGAATATCAAAATCTATAGAAGAAGACACTCGAAATGTATGAAATATATCAGTAGTAGAAGTGATACAGATACATTAAATTTATGACAGAAATACTAGGCAAGAGAGGCAGGGGAAGACTTAAACAGATGCAAGTGGAAAACATAATGGTGTTTGTAGTAAACATTAATATAAATAACACAAATGCTTCAACACATTAGACCGCAGAGAGATGAAGGATCCTGATCGTCGATTTTTCTACAGAATGTGTAACTGAAAAGAAGAAGAACGTGAAGAAACAGAAGAAGAAACAGAATAAACAGAAGAAATGCACTTTCTTATATAATACACCCAAATGCAAAAATCCAGTAATTTTTAACCAGTAACTCCTTTTTGGTATAACAAAAATATTGTAAACTAATATCACAGCACTGATAAGGTGGTGGTCACTGCTGCCAGATAACCAACAGATATGTCTGCCTAGTCTGTCATCTGGGGCCCACTCTCAGTTCTACAATCTCCTCTTTTCTTTTATAACTGTGAACTCATGAAGTCGTTGACATAACAAGGGAAATACATTCATGTGTATTGACCTATGAATGTATTTCCCTTGTTATGTCAACGACTTCATGAGTTCCCTTAGTTATCCTGTTATTTCAAGGACTTCATTAGTTCCCTTAGTTCTCCTGTTATTTCAACGACTTCATAAGTTCCCATAGTTCCCCTGTTATTTCAACGACTTCATGAGTTCCCATAGTTCTCCTGTTATTTCAACGACTTCAAAAATTCCCTTAATTCTTCTGTTATTTCAACAACTTCATGAAATCCCTTAGTTCTCCTGTTATTTCAACGACTACATGAGTTCCCTAGCGACTGAGAGTGTTAAAAAAAAAGTCTGCAACTATCCACGGTGTGCTATGCAAATAATATCGATTTGATTCCGGTAACAAAGCACGAGAAAATGGGGTTGTCTAACCAAGATGGAAGGCAGCGAGTGATATAGAGATTACCTATAGACTCGGGAAGCTGGCTTGATGGTCTAAAGATTAGGATGCCTAAGCTGGCAATGGCATCAGTTCTGTCAGCCGAAGGTTTGATGCTATCGCTCGACGTTCGCTAAGATAGGGAAAGATTGGTCAATATTTCTAGGTGCTACAAAATGTGATAGTTATAATAGTTCACATACCTACAGCAGATTCCTGCAAATGGACTTGTGTTTGCACTCGAAATCACATACGTAGAAGAGAGGAGCGTGAGTAGATGTTTAACGTTCTAAAGATTTGCTATGAGAGCATAGTGTACTGTGCAAATAGGATACACCTGGAAACCTTAAGAGTGTGATATAAATTACAATAACCATGCCATTGTCCGGTAACCTGTCAATATTGTTGTTAAGAATGTCAAGAGGGTTAAGCACGTGGCATCACGTTACAGACGAACACAGTGACGTCATAAGGACAGTTTAAAGATGACCGCGCCACTTTTGACATGCACCACGGAGGAGCAGCGTTTTATTATCCGTTTTTTTTTGTTTGTTTGTTGTAAATCAGTGAAGAGGCGGAAACCCATAGAAATTTATCGGTGACTGAAGGTCCAGTATGATGATGCATGCCTGTCAGTCTAGCAAGTGTATGAGTGGAGTAGGAAGTCTCAAAACGACCTGTCATCTGTGACAGACTGTTCACGACCGGGTTAGGAACACAGAGCAGTGAACGAAAGAACGAACGAACGAACGAACGAACGAACGAACGAACGAAAATATTTATTTTCAAAGGGTTAGGAATTGGGCACGCAGGCCCGTCTGACATTCTGCACTTCTTCTCTATTTCCTATCATGCATTCTTTCATTCAACATCTCTTATGAAGCAAATCTTTGACAAAAAAACAACAATAAACATTAAAACGCATGAAAAATAATCAATAATACATGACTCATTGAGGCAATGTTTAACATGGGCATTATAAATAACCAAGGAAGGATGTAGCGTGCCATACATATGGGAGTGTTGTTTTGGCTAGTTGTCGTACAAGATAATTTACCATTATTATTGTCTTTGTTGTTGTTTTTGGTTTTGCTTTTTTTAATGGGGGATGAAGTCTGTCCTGAGGTAGTGTTCAAACAGGTTGCGACTGTATGTATAATGATTGGTGGTGTCTTTGATTTCTCGTGGAAGATTGTTCCACAACTGAGTAACAGAGTATGCTAACCTTGTTTTATATAAGTCTAGGTTAAGGGACATGAAGTATATTTAGTCTTCGCTATGTCTTGCGTTATATTTAAACAATGGCCAAAGGAAGCTTGGAGCATTTTGAAATATTATTTTGTGAATTAGTTTAGCCTTATTAAAAAGTAGGCGTTTGTGGAGTGGCAGTAAGTGAAGACGTTCATGTAGGTTAGATTGTCTGTAAGCTTATCACCATTGATTAGACGCACTGCCCTTTTCTGTAGTGAATAAAAGTGTTTTGTTATTGATTTGGAGCATCCATCCCAGATTGTGGAGCAATAATCAATATGTGTTTGTATGTTGGAAGTATAGAATATCTTTCTTGTGTTTTCATCGAGGAAATATTTAATTTTGGCAAGTTGGTATGCTTTTTTTGTTGTTGGCTATTTGTTTAACTAGAGCATGAACATGGGAATTAAAGGATAGATGTTGATCTATGATAAGACCTTGTGCTATGTTACACTTTCTATAGGCATGTACCAATGTGCAGATAAAGAGTTCTCTGCGAGTTTAGCGTGTGAAGTCTTTGTCTGGTTCCTATTAACATAGATTTTATTTTAGAAATGTTAATGTGCATGCGGTTTGCATGACTAAACGGCAAGAGGTAGAGACACATTTAGACTGGTAATGAATTCAGAGTCGATTGTTCTACAGGAATCCAAGCATTTTATCGGCGCTGGAGGACTTGCTTTGAACGCAGTGGTAACTACATCGAACAATGATAGATTTATTCGTTACTTAAAAAAAAAAAACCAAAAATTTGAGGTTTTTATTTGAAGCCCACTTGAATTTATACCAACAACACCCTGTTCAACTCATCTGAGTTGCTTGCTTGCTTGTGTTCGCTGGATGTGAACTCCAGCGTTAAGTCCTATATTTCGGATGAAGACATCATGTTGTCCAACATCAATGTGATGTCATACCGGACTGAGGTTTGCGTGAGTATCCGTTGTCCCATGTCTGGCTTATTGGTGTGCAGACTGGTGGTTCCTCGCCGTGCAGGCAGACACTCTCCGACTTCGGAAGAATCAGCAATCCTACTGACGTTAGCCAGGACCCCGAAGGGACCTGTTGCCCAGGACGCACGACTAGGACGTGTTAGTAGGTCGTGTCCAGTATAAATCCTGGCCCTGGTGCCTTGGAAAAAGCTCTGCGTCTCACTCATCTGAGTTATAATGTGAATATGTGGCTTCTTTTCAAATTTAGAACATCTTGGACAAAAGAAAAGAAAAATACTGGAATTCTTCAAGATATAAACATCGAAGAAATCAAGCTCATAAATAATCTCGTGTCAGGGACTCTAAAATAACTTGGCCGTAATCAACTGTCACAGTAGCCTACAGAGAACAGAGATGGAAGGCATGGTAATTGTAAGAAGAGGAAGAGATTGATCGGCACGAAGAAGGACACAGGGGTGTGCAGACACATTAGGCATGAGAAGGGTGCATGAAGCAGGAGAAATGGCAAGAAGTAGAGACACATTTAGACTGGTATGCTTGGTGCAGAATGGCTTGCATCAATTCAGAGGTCGCGGGCTGTGAGCCATTCGCTGGATCTTTTCTCCACGACACTTTGGTGTGGTTGGAAATGAACAGGCAGACATACTGGCTGGTGGCGCATCATTGAGGAGTGATTTGATGCATGATAATTCAGATGTCGTGAAGGCCCTCTGGGAGCATGTGAATAATACAGAAGAACAATCATGGCCTAGGGAGAATGCGACAGCAAGGAATGGTCAGAGGATCTGGTCGACAGTGTCACTCAGAGGTAAAGCAAGGCGGACATATAAGCAGATTGCAGCGGGCATCGTTAGTATTGGAACTCTTCGCTTGCTGTTGAAGATGAGGACTGAGCGCTTATGGGAATGTCCCGAGCGAAATGATTTTTATTCTTGACTGAACTCAACTCAACTCTACTTGGGCGGACCGCGATGAGAGCTGCGTTCTGCAACGGCCCTGCTACATGATGAGTGTCTATTAATATTTAGTATAATGGACGTTTATATTTGCCTAACCTTCCTTTTACTATTTCACATTGTGTATAGTTTCCAAACTTTACATTTACTATTTGATATTATGCATAGTTTCCTAACATTACATTTACTGTTTCAAATCTTGTATATTTTCCAAACTTTACTTTTATTTTTCCATCGTGTGTATCGCTTCCTATCTTTACTTTTATTATTCCATTTTATGTATAATTTCCCAACATTTCTGTTGCTGTTTTATATTATGTATAGTTTCCTAACATTACTTTCATTATTCGCATTATGTACATTATATAATCATTTTTTTCACACAACTGTGATACAGATACTGTGCTATCAATCTTCGCTCATCATCATGAGCCATGTCGATAAGCTGTCATGTATCTCCATCTCACATGATCACCAGAGTCTATGTTCTTGTCCCGACCATGCTATATGACCAAACCTACAAGATACTCCCTTCACTGCCTTCCCTTTGTTGCTCCCTGTCAACAACCTGAATTTACACAGACATGCTGGTCACTTCATTCGTACCTCACGATCACAAACACGTTTCGTACGAATGGTATATAATGAATCAGGATTTATTCTACATAATATATACAGCTCGTTTCTCGAGCATACACAAATGGCATTCAACACTCAAATACATTCTTTACACTCGCTACGTATAACTGCGCCCTTTCTAAACTACACAAATTGCGAGAGTAAACACACAGGTCTTGTCGCTCTAACTGTCGGGTCCGGTCTGCCTGAATTCACAGGTCTCGTTCAGATACTGGTTCTCAGTTCTCGTGCGGTTAGCCGTACGGCGTGCTGAGTCACTTGTCACACCGTCCAGTGGTCCAGTCCTCGTTAACCTTCAGCTGTACTATTGTTCAGTCTGGTTACGGGTAGTCCCCGTGGTTAACGTACTCTGTCCTATCTCGGGAGTTAATCCCGTAATGTCCTAGTTATGTCCTAGCTATGACACGTGCGTGTCCTGTCTAGGTCCTGTCATATAACTGTTTGGAGTTCTATCTCCTTATACTGTCTTTCTCTATCTATTCTCCTGTAAAGGTCCTTATCTATGTCCTGTCTCTGTCCTTTCCTTTATTCGTCTTGTCCTACTTCTCTCTATACATATCCAGCTCCTTGACACCCCCCATCCCAATCTTGCTAGTTGTCATGAAGTTCTATAGTGCATTTCTTCTCATAACGTGCCTAACAAATGCTGACTGTCTCAGTCTAATTTCTCTAATCAGTTTACAGTTTTAATTTTCTTCTTATGAGACTTGCTCATTGTTTTTATTTTTTATTTTGTTCGTAATTTATTTTATTTGGGTCTTGTCATAGTATTCATTGCACCTTTTCTCAGAAATCACATTTCCACTACTATCAGATGTTTTTTTTCAGCTTGCCTACTCATCGTCTATGTTTCACATCCAAATAAAAGTATAGCTTCTTTGTAGCACTTCAACACTTTTCGTTGCAGTTGACATCTTCTTATTGATCAGTAGTTTTT
>JACEFZ010020390.1:0-2500 GCA_014155875.1 Cepaea nemoralis
TTTCCACTCATATCCGCCCCATTATTTCTGAGGGTTGATTGTTTTCCTCGTAGCCAGATCAGTCAATTTACTGTCTCCCCCTCTCATCTCCATTCTTCCTCCTGCCCGGTCACTCAACTCAATGTCAGTGACCCAGGCTTATGTCATACCCCATGTGCACCTTGTGACGTAATCTGTGACTTCTTTTTGCTAATTGTTAAACCAAATTCAGAACAAGCATTGGAGAATGCAGGTAGTAGACATTGTTATTCTTCCTCAGAATGAGTCGTAATTGCAGCATCATCTGTAAACAGCAACTCTCTGATCAGTACTCACTTAATTTTGTTCTTGGCCTTCAGTACTCACCTAATTTTGTTCTTGGCTTTCAATCTCTGAGCATTATAGAGGCCGCCATCTGAACCTAAGTGAATGTATATACCACCATTTTGATCACGAAAGTCATATTTCAGTAGACGTGAAAAGTATATTCGAAAGAGGGTGGGAGCTAGTACACAACCTTGCTTAACTCCACTCTTGGTTTCATACTCTTCTGAAGTTGCACAATCAAACTTGATTTATAACCTTCATGCCTGTGTGGAACGATTCCACAATGGACAAAGGAGTTGGTGGGCAGCCAATCCTATTTAGTGCCTGGAACAGACCCTCACGACTGACCAAATCAAAAGCCTTTGTGAGGTCGATGAAGGCAATAAACAGTGGTTGATTCTTTTCACCAAATTTTTCTTGCATATATATATATATATATATATATATATATATATATATATATATATATATATATATATATATATATATATATATATATATATATATATATATATATATATATATATATATTGCTTGGCAGCTCGATAGTCAAAATATCCTTAACAGAACGAAGTGACAGACTTTGCATCAACGTGTATACCAGAGAGAGAGAGAGAGAGAGAGAGAGAGAGAGAGAGAGAGAGAGAGAGAGAGAGAGAGAGAGAGAGAGAGAGAGAGAGAGAGAGAGAGAGAGAGAGAGAGGAGGGAGAGAGAGATAAAGTTTGAAAAGTAAAACATGATAAAGTTAAGTCCTATTATTGATATATTCTAGAATTCAGATTTGCAGATAACATGGCCTCTCCTCTCAAATAGTGCCACGAGTTTGGAAGAGTGAAACCTGGCTGCCAAAAGACGCAGTCAAGTTGTAAACCTATTTCTAAACTTAAAAATAGCAACAAAAATAGCACCCAAGACAAAACCTCTAGTCAATCAAAAACACAGTCAACATAAAGAGATTGAAAATGTCACAAACTGTGATTATCTTTCCTCCATAATTAACACCGGTGCTGTGTGTTCAAGAGATGTCGGACGCAGACGACTTAACGGCGCAGAGATTCTGCTGTATTAACAGCCAGCACAGCACTGGCTAACAAATTAAAGTAACATTCATGAGAACGAACAATTGTTTGTGATAACAAACGGATGTTAGAATTGGACCATGTATTATCATATATTATCTCTCCACCGTCTTCTTGGTCTACCTCGGGGTCTACGGTCATGTATTTCCTGAGTGTAAGCGAGTTTTGTTTCCCTATTATCTTCCATTCTTTCTATATGCCCCAGCCATTGTAGTCTATTAGCCTTCATGATACCAGTGATTAGCGGGGACATGGGATGCAGAGGTGTTTCCAAGGCACCAGGGCCGGGTTATATACTGGCCAAGACCTATTGACGCGTCCTCGTCGAGCGTCCTGGGCAACAGGTCCTTTCGGGGTCCTGGCTAAAGTCAGTAGGATCGCCGATTCCTCCGAAGTCGGAGAGTGTTTGCCTGTACGGCGAGGAACCACCAGTCTGCACACCAATAAGCCAGACATGGGACAACGGATACTCACGCAAAACTCAGGTCCCGTATGACATCACACTGATGTTGGACAACAGGATGCCTTCATCCGACATACAGGACTTCGCTTTGGAGCTCAAGTCAACGAACACAAGCAAGCAAGCAAGCAAGCGGGGACTTAAAACAGATCATAAATGTCTTTGTTACTTCTTCTTTTCCACTCTCCACTTTTTGTATCCCTAATGGGTCCAAAGATGCGTCTTAAAACTTTGTTCTCAAAGGTTTGTAATAAGGCTTCGTCTCCTTTCGTGAATAGTGAACCTGGATTTTATAATTCCCCGATATACCGAGTCAAGATTTCGAAATCAATCGCGGGTGGTTTGGAAGTACATCACTGTACATTTATCTGGATGGTATGTGGCGTTAACCATTCAGAAAGCAATTGCAGACTACTGAACTAATTCTTGCCTAGTAAATTGTAAAGACCAATTAAATGCTCGATTGATTGCAGCGTTGTTTAAAAACATGCATTTAACTTTAACTCATTCAACACTATGAACAAACTATACTTTGGTGATTATTCAGAATATGCCACTGCATATGGGCATAGTCTCCATTAGCAATATTATCGACAGTCTACAGTTATAGTTCCAGTTGCTAGTTGACTATGCGTGTATAATCCGTCTTCCACTA
>JACEFZ010020390.1:5000-41663 GCA_014155875.1 Cepaea nemoralis
GTGTACCCTCCCAATTGCACTTTCCTACTTGAAACCATTGGCACAATGTGGGGTATCTGGTTTGGTGAGCACCACCCAACATTCGGTGCCAACAGAAAGCAGGTAGTACCGCTTACTGTCATGCGGAAGCTCAGTTATATCTGACAAGACCTGAGTATATGTACACCATATACCCAATAGGCCTAATTGTGTGGGGAAAAATTGTATGCGTTTTATTTATTTTTCAGTTTTGTTATATTTTATTACAAACCGACTCAACATAACGTCACGCACGCACAAGCAAGAGAATTTCATTTATCATTAACCGCCGCATCCATTTACAATAACGATGCATGCTGGGAAATCCTCTTTCAATGATTGGTTTTTTTTTCTTTGTGTTAAACTGCGATTAGCTACAGTCCAGGAAATAATTACTGACTTGTTGCTAAAACATTGGTTTCTATGACAATTGCTGATTTAAAATTCCAGTGTGTATTCTTATATTTATTCAACTGTCAAAATACACGCGGCTCTTTGTTGCAGACTCAACCAGTTTTGGTATTTTTATGTTTTGATTCTGGCAATTCGTTTTGCTATATATGCTATCCCGCTGTCTTGTTACCTTTTAATCCTCCCAGGTTCAGTCAATCAATCAGGTGCTGCCTGCACAATGAAGGTTGGCTGCAATGGATTTCCTACACTGTCTGTCCCTCGCCCTGACTGTACATTCTGTCAGATTACTGTTCGTCCATCTCTTGATGTTATCTTCCCACTTGTATCGTTGTCTACCTCTTGCTAGCATGCCTTCAACCTTACATTCCAGTATAGTTTTATAAACGTATTATGTCTTTTAACGTGGCCGAAATATTGAACTTGCCTCATGTTGTATTTCTTTCATGAACTCTTTTTTTAATTCCCAGTTTTTCTAGGAACGCTGTATTTGATTGCTTCTTGGGTTATGTTTAGTAAACATGCCAGCTTCTGTTAGTTCATATTTCCTTCTCAATATACACAGCGTGTTTCCTATAATATTATATCTTTCAATGTTGGCCTTCGCTTTTACCATCTTGCTGTTTTTGTTTTTGGTTTTTGTTTATATTTTATTACATTTTTATTTTTTATTTTTTTTTTAAAGTTGCATATCCCTTACAGGACGTTGCAGTCAACACCAACATTTTCCAGCTGTTGTTGATGTTCTTGGCAAGATTACGCTCAGTAGTTTGCCATTGCTTTCTGAGCGACCGGCTCACATACCCCGTAAGTAACCAACGCGAAGCGATCCACTGCCGAATCTCGTGCAGCTGTGTTCCTCACGTGGATATACGGTATACTATTACGGAGAAAGTCTTTACCTCCTTCGCCGGGGAGACCGCTCCTATCATGTTAGACCCACTTATTCCTCTTTTTTTTCTTTTGCCATTGATTCTTCTGTTGTGGTATAGACCTAAAAACACGCATGCTTCCGTTCATCATCATTATGTGTCATGCCGATAAGTGTGGGCTGTCATGTTTCGCCATTTCGCACGATCACTGGAGTCGTGAATCAGGTCTGTTTTCTTGTCTCGCCATGCCACGAGGCCAAGTTATCCAGATAGTTGCTTCTCTGCCTTCCCCTGGTTCATTTCCACTCAGTCTTGCCAGTTGTCAATAAGTTCTCTAATTTGTTTCTTCTTATATCGTGTCCAAAATATTATGCCTGTCTACGGCTAACTTCTCTAATCAGTTTGCAGTTTTCATGTGCTTCTTGTAGGACTTGCTCATTGATTCTACTGTCTGTCTTTGGGCGCTGCGTGGTCTCGAGGTATGGTGTCCGCCTCGAGTGCTGGAGGTCCCGGGTTCAAGCCCCTGTGAGGACCGGGATTTATTTCACGTGGACTTCTAGTAATAAAATTTCCCCCTGGTCTCTGGGTAGTGAGATCGAACGCCCGTGTGTATTGTTGGCACATAAAAAATCCCTTGGCAGTTGGAAATCGAAAATGAGTAGCCTAACGGCGCTGCCCGGGAAACATTTCGAGTTAAAAATCTACCCAATATATTTCAGGATCCTCGCCGGTGCTACGGAGTTCGTGCACTGAGCTGAGTTTCTCCAAACTCAGGTTTGAGTTAGGAGGAGAACGGAGCACTTATGGGTTACACCCGTGTGCCGTGATGTTGATCCATCGACTAAACAAAACTGTCTGTCTATGGCATTCTTTGCATTGTCTTCAGAAACCACATCTACACAGCCATCAGATGTTTCTCAGTTATCTGTTCCTAGCTTCCGTTAGCTTATATTTACATCTCATCACACACGGTGTGATTCTTTTATTGTTCCCTCTGTCAATGATTGTCTTCGTCTGTATTATCTTGCTAGGCCCACTTACTCTTCTTTTGAGTACAGGCCTAAACCCAGGCTTGGCAAGCCTTATACATGCAAGTTCACGATGGATTTGATGTTGGCTATTTTATTTTTTCAACAGTGTGAGATATCCGTCCTGAGACCAACCCATTTTAGTCGCGTTTTACAACATGCTCAAGAGGACTACAATGTAACTATTCTTCTCTTCCTCACTGGGGCACCAGTAAAACACGACAGAACGCCCACTCGTGTGGCTTAAACATCTTCCTTAATCGCCATCCTCCTTATTTAATGTGATCTTTCATCTTTTGCAACAGCTGACTTGCTCTTTGTTTCAACGGATCCAGTTTATTATGTTGCCTTTTAAGTGTGCCATTCATGAGCCATTAAATGCTACAATGTTGCCAAACGCATGTTTTCTTCTGTTGTTTTTTTGTTTTGGTTTTAATGTTCTGTATAACCATCGCTGTAATATGTTGCAAGGCTCTAATAAAATACTTCAAATGCATTGAGTCATAATTAAGCTTAATCTCTCTCTCTCACTCTCTCTCTCTCTCTCGCTCTCTCTCTCTCTCCCTATTTCTCTCTCTCTCCTCTCGCTATCTCGCTCTCTTTCTCTCTAGCTCTCACCTCTCACACTTTCTCCCTCACAATGTCTCTCAATCACCCTTTCTCTCTTTCTTACCCTCTCTCACTCTCCCTCTCGATATCCCTCTCTCATTCTCTCTCTATTCTTCCCTCCCCCACTCTCTCTCTCCCACCCTATCTCTCTCCCCCTCTCTCTTTGCCCCTCCCACTCTCTCTCTCCCTCTCTCTCTAACCCTCTCTCTACCCCTCTCTCTCTCCCCCTCTCCCCCCTCTCTCTCTCTAGCTTTCTCTCTCCCTCTCTCCCCCTCTCTCTCTCTGTCTGTCTCTCTCTGTTTCTCTCTGTCATTTGTTCTTACAAACCTTCTTATTGGTAGCCACGGCATCGCAGTGCTTAGCATCCTGCCTGCCTGCCTGCCTGCCTGTCTGTCTTGTATGTTTGCCTGCCTGTCTGCCTGTCTGTCTGTCTGTCTGCCTGTCTGTCTGCTTGCCTGCCTGCCTACCTGTCTACTTGCTTCCCTGCATGCCTACTTCCCTGCCTGCTTGCTTTCCTGCCTGCTTGCCTGCAGGTCGTGTACAGGTCGTGCTGGTACAAAATTCCTAAGAAGCTGGAAATCATTAAGTATAGATGGATTAGACACCTGCCAGCGCCGAATTTCAACATTAGTTCAGCTATCTAGAAGACACCAAAAGATCAAGATGGTGGCGAGACATGAACGCCTACGCCAGCTGGCATGGCATATGATGATGATGATGATGATGATGATGATGATGATGATGATCATGATCATGATGATGACTCACAAATATTGTGTTTATAGCATGTGTGATAGTAGTATGTCCAGATTTGGATTTTCGATTGTGGATCCTCGTGCACTGCGCTGACATTATGCTGGGATGATTTTTAGCAGAAGATTTGTGGCTATGGTTATGCTGTGTGAATGAATCACCAAACAATGAGAGAAGTAGATGATAGGCTTTACTATAACCCGATCTCAAGTAAGAAAATGGACGTTGCGGCTAAAGACTTCGACAGCAAAGAAAAATACAAACAGAAACCGACAAAACTAAATGAAAAACACTACATAAACATATAAATACATGGTGTTTTTAAAGTCTCACTACACTTTGTATGTAGAACAAATTTTTAAGAAACAACTGAAGTACATGATGTCATCAAATAATGTGCTCTACAGCACTATGCAATATGCAGCAAATGGCTGTCATCTGCTGGAGTAATTATTTACATTCCAAACAGACTTGTGTTATCAAAGAAAAAACTTTTTCCAAATTTGTTCTACATACAAAGTGTAGTGAGACTTTACAACATCCGGCATAAAAATTACTTATCTGTATCCTTCTTGAGGGTTGGACACGTGTCTGTGTATAATGAAAGTGACTCGTAATCAAACAAGCGATATAGTCGGAGATAAAACTAGCAAGACATTGTAATAAATACGTGTTCTATCTTGATGTGTCTGACGGCGTCATGAAACGTTGCAATTTGTGAAGCCAGTTCTGATAGGTACGTCATAAAGGGTACAGATGAAGGTAGTCATATACCAGATGGGTTTCAGCGTTGTGGCTAGACGATCGCCTGTCAACCTCTTCGTCGTGGCTTCGTTCCGCTTCGGGGTGGATTCGAAGCTATACAACTTACCTCGGCTTATTTAGTTTAGTTTAGTCGACGGATCAACATCGCGGCACACGGGTCTAACCCATAAGTGCCCCGTTCTACTCCTAACTCAAACCTGAGTCCGAAAAATGTAATCTCAATGCACGAACTCCGTATCACCGGCAAGCATCCTGAAATACTTTGGGTAGAGTTTTAACTCGAAATTTCCGTTCAGCATCTGGGCGGACTCGAAGATGTAAAACTGACCTGGGCTTACAAGTAAACCCAACCTAACATGGATACCTGAAAATGTCTTTTGAAGTAAAGACGACAGGGGCGATACTCACAATATCACCTATCCGAGTGTCGAGTAGTCTATACTAATCTGGCTTTAGCACCCATCTGCCTAAAACGCATTAAGGCGTGTAAATAACTTTTTTTATGTACACAGTAGAACAACCGTTGGAGTGTGAAGGGTTTAAGAAGACTTGACATTAATTGCCTAAGATGTCAATTACGTTTCTTTTTCCTTCCTTCGTCGGTGTGGTATTGTTTTTTTGGTTTTTTTTGTGTGTAGCACTGGTGGTGATCGTAGCCACCCACTTGCAATCGTCTGCTGAAGTCTAGCACTGATATTGCGCTCATTTATCTCCCAATATAGCTCATCTTGTCTTAGCTTGCTGTGTTCAGAATCCTTGTTAGACATTTCGTCTCTGTTATATTTTTCCCGTGTGTTGTTAATGCTATGGTTTGGCACTGAATGCACGAGGGCCATTTTATCAACTCTGCTATGTTTATATATCGTATTACACGTTTACTCTGGAAAAATGGCATTCCCCAGAGTGCTTTAGCTTATTGTGTTATTATTATTATTTTTTTCGTCTAATGAAATTAGTTGATGCTTGATAGTCTACGACGGTGTCAGGAAGATGTATAATGAAGTAGACGCGAAACAGAAAACTGAAACCCGAGATCTGTGGGTGCCACTTTGCAGGGTACATTGTGATATTGAGTGACATGATGCTCCAAAGATAGTGACACACCAGAACAAATAAGACCTCTTCGTACAGGAAATCAAAGAGTGATATCCCCATGACTTGGTCACACCCTAAGACCAAAAAAATAAATAAATAAATAAAAGAGTAAAGGAGGGCATATTACTTGGGTAAAGACGAGGAGGTAGACCAAGGATATTTATAAGACAGGCATGCTCAGATCTGTTAACACAAAACATCAGTATACCTGAAGAGAACGGCACAAGGCAGACAAGTATGGAATGGAATGATCGAGCAGATTAATGGCCTTCAATTGGACGAAATACTTGATAATGTGCTACCTGAAGTCCTTTTTTCCACGCGATGTTTATTTTCAATACACATCTTTTCTTCAGTTTCTCCTCTCACGAATAATATGATGCAAAAAAGAGACGATTGTAGGAATAGATAATTAAGGGGGCAGGTGTACGGGGGAAGTGGAGAATCACAACGTCAAGATGTGAAAATAACACACCCTTACAAACAAGTTTTATTGGTGTTAAATATTGTACACCTAATTTTGCATTATTGAGGCCTCTTAAATCAAAATAATCACATTCATTTGTCTGTAGCAGTTCTACAGGCATATGTGAATTTAATATTATTACAGTACTTTCTGTACCAGGCACTGAGAAACAAAGACTATTGCTATGTAGTCCCTTAAACAATGAAACTGCTTCTTTACTTACAGTTTCAGTCTTCCAAGAATCTTCCCAGAATTGTCATGTTTAGATTTTTAACCCACTGCATACATGTTTCTTTTTTTCTGGGGGGAGGGGGGGGGGGGAGGTCACGTTATGAGAAGAAATAAATTAGAGAACTTGGTGACAACTGGCAAGATCGAGGGGAAGGGAATAAGGGGAAGCAGAGAAGTAAATACCTGGATGACTAGGCCACGTGGCATGGTCGGGACAGGAACACTGAGCTGATCCACGACTCTGGTGATCGAGTGAGATGGCGAAACATGACCGCCTACGCTTATCGGCATGGTACATGATGATGATGATGCATGTTAGTATGCGAATATTTAATTATTCGTTGTGTGCCTTCGTAGCATAATTCTTTGCACTCGAATGTCTGTACCGGCTCTTTCGTTATGTTTTTGGTTCAGTGTCAAGATTTTATTACCATAGAGGGGTAAAGTTGACCCAAGTGTCTGATATAATTTCATCTTCATGGGACAACTGATGATAGCTGTCCATATTCCAGTCAGTCTTGCGTGGCAGATGAAACCATTTCATATTTTAGCGCCCGATGGGTGGCACTGGATAATGTGATTGTACAATGTCTTTGATGCCGTCAATCCATTTTCACCTCCGGAGTCCTTTTGCTCTCGAAGCAGACTTCTCTGTGTGTGTGTGTGTGTGTGTGTGTGTGTGTGTGTGTGTGTGTGTGTGTGTGTGTGTGTGTATGCGTGTAATGTGCGCGTTAGAATGATGTTGTTAATGTCAGTCCTTATTGTGTGCGCGGCGTGATGTGTGTATGTGTGTGTGTCTGTATGTGTGTGTCTGTGTATGTATGCGCGGGCGTGTGCGTGAGCGTGCGTAGTATTAAATGAAGAACACCAAACATCTGAGTGTATTTAACAAGTCCGTCCCGCCAAAACTCATAGACGGCAGTCAAACAACACCGCCATGTTGACACTCAAACACAAACCATGGTAACCGCGTGCCGAGCACGTGACGACTGATTATAACTTCCTGGGGCACGAGTGTTTTCACGGGTCAGACCAACCCACACCCTGTGGTTCTGGGTACTGGTCGACTCTGTCATAAGCGCTTAGTTGTTGATATAAGTCGGATTGCAGCGTGGTCTGGAATATTTTATGGAAATTACCAGCAGTCTTGTTGATATTTAAATTTGTCGGTCGCACTGGTTCCCAAGTGATGCTAGGTAAGGTTCATCCATCCATTCATTCATTCATTCATTTATGAAGAAGAAGAAGAAGAAGAAGAAGAAGAAGAAGAAGAAGAAGAAGAAGAAGAAGAAGAAGAAGAAGAAGAAGAAGAAGAAGATGCATGCACCCATCTTGTCTTGGCATTTCTCTTCCTCTCTTCCTGGACATATACCTCTCCATTATTGTTCTCTCTAAACTTTCATGGCGATTCATGTGACCAAAATATTACAATCTACTTTGTTTTATCGTCTTTAGTATCCAATCTTCTTCAATATTCAGATCTTGTCGTATGGATGCATTTGAAGGTTCATATAATTAAAGCAATACACGCTCAACTTTGGGACAAGGGATAGCCTACTGACCCAGCATGCTTACCTGCCGGAGGTTCCAAGGTCAATATGTTAGAATTCCCCACTAGTTGAGAGTGTTTACTTCATTAGGCTTGGCTTTCGGGTCGACCCAGCCTAATTTTTTTTTTCCGCATTTCCATTTTGCGGTCAACATCAGCATCTTTCAGCTGTATGTTGATTCCTAGGCTAGATTACTCTCATCAGCATGCCACGACTTTCTGAGCGACCGGCTCCATACTCTCATAAGTCACTGGCTCAGACTCGAACCGCTTCCAATTCTCGCGCGCTCACGTAAACCACGAGAGTATTCGGGGTTACGGAGAAAGCTGCTAACCCTTCGACCAGGGAGACCGGCCAGCCTAATATTGGTACCAGAATGTTAGCTGGGAAATTAAGATGGAGAGAGTTTTTGTTTAGTCCAAGCCTACTTTCTGTGTGGTACAGAATATATTAAGACTGTCACATTTTATAGGTCTGACTGCACTGAGCTATGGGTGACCAGTCTTTCTTTCCCTTAATGACAGCCATGAGTTTACATCAAGCCCTCCTCCGACCGAACTCATATAATTGTCAGCTTAACACCCTAACCATTACGCCAACGCGCCTGATTTCCCGTTATTTAATCGAAAGCAATTATAACAATGATCTGTAAGCGAAATTGTTCACTTAAACTTACTATCCAAAAGTGAATCTTGTATGGCAGTGAATCTTCGAGTGTGAACGAAAAAATTTGGAAGAACTTGGAAGCAGCAGAGATGTGGTTCCTGGAACGGATGTTGTGAATTCCCTGGACAGCCAGAGTAACTAATGACGATTGCCTGAAAGAAGGTAATGGAATTATAACATTATATGCAACAGTGAGAAAGAGACAAACAGCTTTATTTGGTCATGTGATGAGAAGAGAGGCATTATGAAAACGCGTGACAACTAGAAAGATCAATGGGGAGAGAGGCAGATGCCGACCACGAGAAATTATGCTGGATGGATTGAGACGGTGGCATGGAGGAACATTATCAGCAGAGTTGATCCAGAACATCAAAGACCGAGATCTGGAGAGAGACATGAACGCCTACGCTAGCTGGCAGTGCGCTTGATGTTGATCCAAAAGTGCACCGAGAGAAGACAGCTTGGGAACCGCCGACCTGGCGGTTGTTTCGACACGCACGAAAACACTCCTTAACAAACATACTCGGGGACTTCCCCGATATTAATGATATGCGGTCAATAGTATGGAAATGGTGGATGGGTTGTGTTTACTTCGCTGATGTAAAAACACGAGCATATTCGGTAATGTTCATTAAGTGGCAAAATTGTGGCGAGGGGCTTACAAACACAATTTGTAATCCTGCAAACCACTTTTTAAATACAGCTGCGGGCGATTTGGCAGCACATCACTTTGCGCTAGTATTCATACAATGGTATGAGTGCCGGTGGTTCAGAAAGCGATGGTAAACTACTCAACGTAAACTTGCCAATAAATTAACAAACAGCCAAACAATAAGCCTACGCCTGGGGTTGACTGCGACGTCCTGTAAAGGATATGCAACAAACTTTGTTTCTCTCTCAACTAGTCAGTTGCCTGTTTGTGGCTTAGGGGTAGTGAACGCAGTTTGACAAGACCGATCTACCGGGTTCAAGGTCAGCCGCAGACGATTTTGGGAGAAGACCGCCTTGTGTTGATTTTTACATTGGTATGTGGGTCGGAGCGGGCGAAGTTGATAGCGAACTACGCTGATCATGTTATAGTACAGTAGGGTGAAGGCTCGACACTTGGAAAGACTGTCCACCTATTCCTTCTGGCTTCCAGGCCAACACAATTGTATGACCCTATCACGTGACAGACCTATAGCGGGAAACATTTGTAGGACAAATGATAATTTATACAATTCTGTCGTCTGTTCAAAAAGCAAAGGCAAAAGACTGAGAGTTAAGATGCTCTGAAATTCACAAACAACAAATAATAGAGTTGATTGTGACGTCCACTAAAGGACACGCAACTAACTTCAGTCAACTGTGAGACAATGGTGGTTAAGTGTAAGGCAACTGGTTCGAATTCCATGAAACTTTAATGTGCCTGCGGTGTATGTGAAATGTCATTATCTCGAACTTTCACCTTTGTCCTCAGTATGAATTCAAGGTCAAAGGAATCAAGAAAAAGAAGGTAGTTCTGACAGTATCTGTGGAAGGGGTGAAGGTCAACCTTCGAAAGAAAAAGGTAACCTAAGTGATTTGTGCTCCTTCTGTAATTGTTGTATGTTTTTTTTTTTTTTTTTTCTGCAATCCAAAAGTATTAAGTCTATTTCAAACAATTTATCATAATTGATTTATTTTGTTGATTCGGAATTAGAGATTTGAAGATTAGAAGATTGGGCACAACCCACTACTAGCAACGCTGATCGTATGTCGTTACGAACCTTGGGGCTTGTCCGCGTCGGGTTGGAAGCACTAGAATCGAGTTAAGCTCTTGTTTGAGCTCGCCAGAAGTGCATATCCCTGCCTGGACCAGGGATCGAACTCCTGATCACTGATGTGTGAGGCGGGTATGTAACGTCTTGACCACGCGGCTCACGCTAGATGCGACCAAATTATCATATAAGCATATCACAATGTCACCCATTGTAGGCTACAGATCAACATTTGCCCGATCACTGTGACTGACATCCTTTAATCGATGTGGCTCCGAATGATCAGGTCTTCTCGATCTGATAATGCACACCATGCGCCAAAAGTCCAGCGAGCAATGATGAAACTTATTTACTTGGTTGTTTCCGGATTTGAGATTTGAAGATTGAGCACAACCCACTACTGGCAACGCTGATCGTATTCCCGCACGAACAGCGTTGCTATTAATGGGCTGTGCCCAATCTGCAAATTTATCATAAAATATTTGATCAGTCGCAGCCAATCATCCAACCACTGTGGCACAGCTCTGCTGGACCAGACCCAAGCTAATAAAGCATGCCTGTCTACCCATCAACCCTCCCATCTACGTACCTACCTATCTACCTACCTACCGGCGACGGTCTTGTCTCCCATAACGCCTCATGTTTCTTCTTGCATTTTGTTTTTCAATGACAAGACAATCAGTCACCTTGATGCCCCGCTGTGATCTGAATGAGAACGACAAATTTATTCCATTTCCCTATATCTAGTCAGAAAGCAATGGTAAACTACTGAACGTAAACTTGCCAAGAACTCGCAAACAGACAAAAAATGCTGGGATTGACTGCTACGTCCTGTAAAGGATATACAACTAACATTTTTTTATCCAGTCTTTATCAGGCCTGTATGCCTTTTTTCATCACTGTGGCTCTGGGTTGAACCAAGTTCCTTCAATAAGTTCTTAATAATTTTCATAATTTTATGGAATCTGAAAAGAAAAGGGAACTAGCCATTGCACCTCATTACTATAACGTGTAATATGTGAAGGTTTAACATTTCACACACAATAGGCGGTATCTGCTGTGGGATTTTGGTCTAGTCAGATAGGTGGTAGATCATCTCCAAGAGTGCCTTACTTTCTTTTTTCATCCTTCACATGACCTGATTGCACATTGCTAGACCGACCTCCCTTTCGCCATTCTTTTGCAACCCGTGCCATTAGCGTTCTGAGGATGTTGTCTGATGTTTTTGTGGGTTAGTGTCCAATTCCAACTCAATGTCTTCTGTTGACAACGATCTCAGTTTCCAGTTAATAACAACTCGTAATCACAGAAACTATGTGGAGGCGATCTTGCTTGACAAAATCACGTATGAAATTGTCTTTTGTTGTTGTTAATTTATATTAACCTACCATCTCAGCGAACGCTTGCAAATTTACTTTCAGAAATCGCAGTTCTCGTTGGAGGAGACCAGACTTTGTCTTATTCAGCACCCGATCTATCGGTAGGTCAAGTTATATAGGCTTGATTAAAAGTGACATGTATGTGTTATTTGTGACGTTTCTGTGAGAGATTCAAGTCAGACATCTGACATTACTGGAAGGCAGTTCCTAGTATACATCACCTCATAATAGGGTTTGAAAAGCGAGAGGACCGACTTCATTGCACAGGACAGGATTTTATCGCACATGACACGGTCTCTTTCTACAGGGTGACCTACCGAAAGCGTCGTCAAAAACACGAACTCTGTATCTCTAGTGAAGACCCCAAAAATCTCCGAGAAACTTGCACTCGTGAATCGAACGACGTAGGGCGGAACCGAATCCACAAATTTCGGAGCGCAAGGCAGAGGGGTAACTACTTTACTCCGGAGACCCCACACCACCTCCATGAGACGTAGTATGGCGCGTGCTAATGTCTATATGTCACAACTGTAGGTGTATGTTGGCATTACAATCTGGTTCAGGACCATCAGCTTTTAGAGCTACCTTCTTGGCATCGTTGGGAGATTGCGCTAATAATGTCTTCATCGCTGTCGAACGAGGGTTCCACGCCACCACTCATCGTCCGCTAGGTTAGGAAAACACTAGTCACCATGCATTCAAGCCTATACGTTTTGATGATCCTAACAATTCACAGCGGCCGGCAAGACAAAAGATGTGACATGAAATATATTGGTTAAATTGGCAGACGCCTTGCCGACTGCTTTAGGGAACACCTTAAGGACATTAATCAAGTCGCTGACAAACCTGTCCCCAACCAATTTAATTCTTTTAACCACAATGAAGTCGATGATGTATGGGTCACTGTATTGAAACCTTGCTTCTCTAACAACTCCATTAGGCTCAAATTTAATAAACTCTCTGGGATGCGTTTACCCAGCAGGAATCGATCCTGTTGTTGATGCCACGGTATAACTATGCTATCTTCCCTGTAATTTATCCATATCGGACTGTTTACACACCATTTGGCAACACACATCCTATCTGGCACTCTAGCATGTGAATTGTACTTAAACTTTTGTAGCGCCTTTCTAAACCGGTTTAAACCACCATTTCCGTTTCCATCCTGTCAACAAGGAGCTGTGCTAATTTTATTTTGTGTGTTTTATTTCGTTGTTTATCTGTTTGTGTTGTCCCGTCCTTGACAAAGGTTCTTAGAACCGGAACGTCGGGTAGTCCTTTGTGTTCTATATCACATATCTTTATTCTATTACTCCATTATTATATATTTATTGATTGTTTCTGATTTTGGATGTTTTCACGTGCTTATGGAGTCCCTTTTAAGGTATATACATTGTGTCTGTGTTTAGTATGTCTTCTTTTCGCAGGAGCTAAATATACCTGATTGTTTGCATCTCATAAACTGAAATAATGTCGCCATATAAACCTCACAGTTGTTTGGAAAGAACAGTGATGGCGGACATGGTCCCAGGAAGAAGAGACGGGTCTTGTCACACGTCGTTCTTGATGATAATATCAATGTTCTTGATGATCTTTGCTTGATATTGTCGTGTGATTGTCGTTGTCTAGGTAACGATGTTCATGGTGTGTCAATTGAGATATCTAACTGTCTCTTAATCCAACTCACCCCAGAAGTGCACCTTCACCAGTCATGAAACAAGATTGAGTTGGCGCACATAATCATTTATTCCAGAAATAAGACGAACAGACGGAACATATATATATATATATATATCCAGAAACAATGTAATCCATAGAATATAAATATCCTCCTCACAATTTAACCAGCACACATCAATGCCTTCTCACGGCCTGCTTCTTATCTCAATCCACAAGACAGGTAATCCAGCTACTATCCACGGCTGGAAATCCTACAATACAACCCACACATTGGGTCGGAGCCACTGCTCAACTATATAACCCACTCTGGGTCAGGCCTGTCTTCATAACTCGGAGAACAACACAACACGGAGATCTCTAACTCCGCTTCTCCTTAGACTACCGATCAGTTCGGCATCTACACATCAACTCCCTGAAGTCCCTTGACTTCACACAAAACTACAGTATCTCTCCCCCCATCCCTCCTAGGGGTTTTTTCCCTCTACCCTCACTATTTTATTTCTCAGGACTGGCTGTTTTCTCATAGCCAGGTCAGTCACTTTCCTGTCTCCCACTCTCATCTCCATTCTTCCTCATGCCCGGTCACTCACCTCAATGTCAATGACCCAGGCTTATGTCAGGTCTATCAGCACAAAGATTGACACAGGACACATGAAAACACCATGGACATGAACAATGGCGAAAGATCGATGGTTATTTCGAAAGGGCGATATAAAGAGCGACATTCTTCAAAAGATATGCTATATTATGAAGCGCTTCTTCTTATTGTCCATAAAGTGTTGCGTTGGTGATCAAATATGTTCGCAACTTTCTATCTCTCGTGTTTCTAATCATTACTGATACAGACGTTCCTCCACGACATGATGTCAAACTGTCCAGCGTCTTGTTTGTTTCCCCTGCCTCTCTTCCCAATCAGCTTTTCCGTTGTGTCGACATACACCAGCTTTCCTCTTCTCGTGACATGCTCAAAGAAAGTGGACTGACTTCTTGTGATGCGATTCTTCTAATGCACGGGACACAAAACTACGGCCCGCGGGCCGGATCCGGCCCGCGACGTCATTTCATCCGGCCCGCCGACGGTACTCGAACTTGCTTGATATAACGTATGGAACACGAGACGTTGTGATACAATTTAAATGTAATATTATATTTAGAATAATAGGAGATTTTCACACGTGAGGAGACATCCTGGCTGCCATGTGTCTTAAATTTACTATTTTCAATTATAAATTATTGCATCTGGATTTTCTTATTTATTGTAATGTTTGCTTATTTCGCGCCATCGCAGGTCCTTCCCGGCTCGTGGTAGAGCTGCCGACGCTCTGACGTTACGATGGTTTCCATGGCATAACACACACACACACACACACACACACACACACCCTCTTTCCCTCCCCCAGATGCGTCCGGCTGTCAACACAAGTGCGATGCTCCATAAATATTTACTTCTTTTTGTCAGTCATCCATTGTATAGGTATGTAACAAGGATATCTTTGTTTGACAGTGATAGGTAAGTGAACTGCAAGTGTGAATAGAGGCAATAAAGTAGCAAACATAGCATAAAAATGCCTTAGAATCCTCGTGTTATTACGAAAATATTATCCCCAGCTCAGAAGAATTCTCCGGTCAAGGTGTTAATCGAGCTGGTCTCTAGGCCCGTGTTTTTCAACATTTCTCCTGGAGCAGATCCTTACGTAACTGTTTACTTTGCTCAAGGAACTCTGTGTGATGATCCAAGTGTCTGTCCTACTTTATGTAATAAACCAGATGGGCAGAAATGTTGCATTTAGACGATTTCGGTCTGTTTCGGCGGAACCCCTCGCTGCCACTCGCGGAACCCCGGTTGAAAAACACTGCTCTAGGCTGTTTATTTAGGCCCGCCCTATTTATATATTTTGCAAACCTTATTATGAGATACATTCTATTACCAAAGGTACCTATAAACTTTATATGTATCTTTGGTGAGCCGTAGCTTCACCAGTGACCCCTTGTCCTCTGCTTTTCTTGTGTTTCAATAGGTCTTTAATTATGTTTCTAATTCAATGTCCTTTTCATTTTCAGATCCCGTTACTTCACCCTTCATTATGGCTACTAAGAAAAGAAAAGTGAAAGCCGAGTGTCGATTTTCAATGAAGAATGGGGAGTAAAGTACTTCTTTGTGGAAATAAAGGACCAGAAAACCAGTTGCGTAATATGCAGCGAAAGTGTTGCGGTTTTAAAAGAGTACAATCTTCGGCGTCACTAGGAAACAAAACATCTATCAACATATTCAAAGTTTTCTGGAAAGTTACGCTCTGAGAAATATGAGTCCATGAAACGTGGTTTAGAAACACAAAGAAATCTCTTCACGAGAAAGTTTGCTGAAAATGAATCTGTCACTCGTACAAGTTACAAAATAGTGCATAAGATGGCAGAACGAAGAAAACCGTTTACTGATGGTAACTTTATCAAAGAGTGTATGATGGAAGCAGCAAATGACATGTGTCCTGAGAAAGCCAATTTGTTTGAAACTATCAGCCTTTCGGCAAGTTCAGTTGTGCGAAGAACAGAAGAACTCGGAGAGAACATAGTGCTACAGATACGCGAGAAAACTAGGAACTTGTTGTGGTATTCTCTGGCGCTGGGTGAGTCTACTGATCTCTCGAGTACGTCACAACTTCTCGTGTTCATTCGTGATGTCAATGTGGACTTTCAGATAACGGAAGAGTTGGCATCCGTTTGCAGCATGCATGGAACAACAACTGGAAAAGACATTTTCATGGAAGTGCAAAATTTTTTGCAAGACTATAACCTTCGAGTGGAATCAACTTTGAGGTGTTACAGTTGATGAACGAAAAAACATGGCTGTAGTGAGAATGGGTCTGATGGAGCAGATCAGGACTCAGAAGATCTGCAAATTCTGGGCGCTCTGTTCATACACTGCATCATACATCAGCAAACACTCTGTTGGAAAGACTTAGATATTTCTTGTGTACTGAAACCAGTCGTTTCCGATGTGAACTACGATCGGGGACATAAACTCAATCGTCAGTTCCAGGTTTTCTTGAAGAAGTTGATTCTGAATTCTTTGATTACTTTTGTAAGTAAATAAATATGTTGGTTGTCTTTGTTTTTTTATTTTTTTTTTTATTTTTTTGTGTGCATTGCACGCCACTCACCCATGATTAACTTAGTTTTTCGTCTTTTTTCTCAGAGCTTTCATTCTGGCTTGCAAGTATTGTTAAAGTTAGTTGCATATCCTTTACAGAACGTTTGCAGTCAACACCAGCATCTTTTGCTCTTGTTGATGTCTTGGCAAGTTTAAGTCAGTAGTTTGCCATTGCTTTCTGAACGACCGACACCCATACCATAGCGTAAAATACCAGCGCAACGCGGTCTGCTGCCAAATCGTGCACAGCTATGTGTCGGACGCGGGTATACGGGATTACGAACCGTGTCCGTAACACCTTCGCCACGGAGTTCGGCGCAAATATTGTACAGAATGAGTGTCCGGCCCGCGCTCGTCATTTTGTCAGTTATCCGGCCCGCCGTGAAAAAAGTTCGGTGACCCCTGTTCTAATGCGAGTAAATAATTCTCTTTCTAGACATCTTCATTACTCTTTTTATCTGTACACTGTGTTCTTATCATTATTCTATTTAAACAAATCTCAGCAACCTTCACATAAACTCTCACGAGTTTGCTAATTGTCCATTATTATAATCCATATAATTATTTAAATTTCTTAATAATAACCGCTACACTTCGATAGCATAAAAACAATATAATAGTTAGACATATCTTGCACCAAACCAAGAAAACACATATTCGGTTTAGATTAGAATAACATGTTTATATTTACAGTATATTCTACGTGTCCCACGACTCTCAGGACCTCAAAATCTGGAGTTACATAGCTCGGGACGGTCCCAATAATGTCTTCAAATGTAACGTTTTCAAGGCTTATAAAAAGGTAAGTGTATGATAACAGTGTCGGTTGGTTGATTCATTGGTTGGTTCGATGATTAGCTGGTTCGTTGGTTAGCTGACTGGTTGGTGATTCGGTCGGTGGATTGGCTGGTTAGCTGGCTGGTTGGTGAGTTGGATGGTTGGATCTTGCTCTAGTCCAATATTTTAGACCAATCCGCACTCGATGTGGCACAAGGTCTTGGTGGTTGGTTGAGTGGGGTTGGTTGGATGGTTGGTTGGTTGTTTCGTTGGTTGTTTGGTTGGTTGTTTAATGGCTGGTTTGGTTTGTGGGTTGGTTGGTTGGTTGTTTTTCTGGTTGATTGGTGGATTGATTGGATGATTGGTTGGTGCAACTGGCTGATTGGTGGGTTGGTTTGTGGGTTGGTTGGATGTTTGGTTACTTAGCTGACTGGCTGGTGGGTTTGTTGGTGGGTTGGTTGGTTATTTCGTTCATTGGCTGGTAGCCTAGTTTGTTGGTTGGCTGGCTAGTTGGTGTGTGGGTTAATTAACCACTGGAAGACTGAGTGCTAACTGTTTAGTCCAATACATTGATATTCATGTCGTTTAGGCTTCATAAGGGTTTGCATCTTGCGGAATGATGTTGGTGCAGGGATTTTCCTCCCAAAACGGTGCCGACATATCATCTTCACAGGGAATGTATAGCAGGGTTTTCTTTCCCTCCCTTCAAGCCCAGAAACTTCAGGGCAGCGGGTGCAAGAAGGGAGCTGAAACTTCACATCCGCTAGCTATAGGAACAGTATGTTGTATCTATGTCATGGTTCGGTTGCATGCAAACAACTGGTCCGGAGTTGGCCTAATTGTTCGTAGTTTATCGACGGGTTTTAAGTGTTTCATTGTCAACAGACTTCAGCTCAGGGCACAGAGGGAGTCATCATCATCATTGTCATCATCATAATCATCCACTTCTACCGTAAAGCGTCGTGGGGAGGAATAGCTGACATTCCAGTGCCCATCGCGTGGGACTGGATAGTGACATTCTATGTAATTGTACAATGTCTTTGATGTCGTCAATCCATTTTCGTCTCGGGCGCTCTCTTGCTGAGATCGAACTGAATTGAATTGAAATTGATCTTCTTTGATGTAACGCCAGTACTGGTAGTTGATGGTGTTGCATTCTAACGAGACGGCCAACCCATTTGAACTTGTGCCTTTCAATATATGTGGCACAAGGTCTTGATCCCACAGTCTGTCAGATAACATGATTTCTTATCTGATCTCGGATAGTTAAGTTGGGAGCTCTTCTCAAGCATCTCATCTTGCTGGTGTTGATTTTGCGTAAGTGTGATTTCGATAATGTGCAAATTTGACATTGGTAACACAAGGTTGGTGTGAATATGCTATTTATTATCTGTCGTTTTCCACAGAGAGTTACGGTAGTTAATAATAAAGATGGTTATTTGTTTACTGGCGTCATATCGAGCAGTTGAAGTAATGGACGACTTTTCTCACCACGAGGCGTACTGAGTATATGGCTCTAGTACAAAAGTGTAGACCAATCCGCGCTCGATAACTTAGGCTAACACTATCACACTTGCCGACTATACCTCCCAGGACATAATCTGGTACCCGTGTTAAGACTGAATCTATCTGGGAACACGGGTTAATTTTAAAATCATTGCCTTGTAGTTAATTCAAACACATAGCCATCATGCGGTCATCAAGACTTCTGGCCATAGCCCTTTTGCATCTCCCATAAAGTTTCAGTCTTTTCCAAGAGCCTACGCAAAGAGAATCTCAAAACAGGAGGCAAACTCCGCAGCAATGATTCAGGCGTGTGCAAAGATAAAAAATGCGTGCATGCCAGAATCACATACGCAATAACTATTATTTTGTGAGTTGGTTTTCCCGATTTTAACATTTCGCTCGGACTGCTGCATCTTCGATCTGCTTCTTTCTTCTTCTTTTTGTTCGCTCACTTAAACTTGAGTGTAGTCCTTACACACTGTTTAAAGTAGTAACGGACTGAGTTTTGCGTGTGGGCTTGCTTTCCCTTTTACCGGTTTCGATCTGCTGTTTCTGTCGAGGCGTTGCTTAGTGAGTTAGTCGACAGATCATACTCATTGCACATCGAACCATTCAGTCCATAAGTGCTCGGATCCCCTCCTCAGTAAATCCCGCAGTGTGGAGCGGCTAACGACACATGTTCTGTGTTGGTTTATTAATCTTCTTTGGCTTCCTGCATAGTGTTCTTGCTTGGCCACACCTCTTTTAACGTGCTATTCTCGCAGTCTGACCATGGATGTAGATTCACAGTCATCACTTGGTTCTCGCAAATGACTTACTTCTCGCAGAGCATTCAGTATGTCAGCTTGTTTCATGGCTCGCCCGCCGTCCACAGCTTTACCTGCAAGCATGTTAGCCTGCTCATTTCCTTGGTCACCCGCACGCCCTGCCATGAAAATTAAACTAATATTTGCCAAACGTGACCGCACCAGAGACAACAAGCACTGTCTTCGAACCCACCCCATCGCTACCTTCCTGCGCATACTCACTGAGTCACTAAGGAAACATGCCCAAGTGAAGGTCTGTGTCTCGAGCTATGTAATTACTTTACTTACTGCCATGACTTTCATTGTTAGATTACTTGTGGTCAAGGCAAAAACACCAGAATCTTCCTTCACAATTTTCCCTCCAGCTAGAGCCGTAAAGGCCCATGAACTTCTCACTCGTAGAACAACCGACCCACCTGTGTAAATGACAGCATCATACTCTTGAAAATTCTCGAAAATCAACGCTTGTACTTCCGCCTCCACAGCAGCCGAATTTTCTTGTCTGCATTTTCTGTCTAGTTGGATGCAAACAGAAGAAAGGACGTACGAATCTCTGCTGGCACTTGTACCCAATCCTCGCCAGGTTTTTAGTCCTCAAGTTGCTACGACCCAAAATTAGCCAAGATAAAGTTAATATAAGAAGCGACAGGGATGGACTAGATTAACAATCCCAGAGAGGGTTAAACCACCAGTGACGATTAAACAGTAATTGAATAATATTCCCAACAGGCGTAACACAGGTGTTAAGAGGAACGACGGTCAGTTAACACGGGGGACTAGCCTCGGAAGTCACGTGATAGGACAGAAAGTCAGACCGTGACTAGACTTGGAGAGCATCTGGTAAAGGGGCTGTTGATCCGCTAACATCGAATCCAGCCAGCTTAATAAGATCTACTCTACTGTATCAGTGGCTGACTGAAACGGTATTCTACTTAGTTTCCAGTTGGAATGTAAAAACAAACCAGACTCTACAGTCATCTAGAATGTCCCACGAAGTACCACTGTGCCGGTAAAGGAAACGGTAGACGCTGATAGGCCATATTCTCTAACTGCCAGCACCGAGTGAAATTAGAGTATGAGTTCAGATAGGCTACAAACGTAAGTTGGTTCCATTTCTATTTTGTAATCGAGTGTTTACAGCAACAGCAAATCTAACACTATGACGCCAGGGACGACTCGGAAGTAGGGACCCCAGGGGACAGATTGCCTTGCATGTACGATGTCTAGAAGTGAGTCGTATTAAACGGGGTCCAGTTTTGGTGAATGTGGGTGCTGATTCACCGTGGGTTGCCAAATAAACTATTCGGGTGCATTGATAACGAATGTGTTGTAACTTCATTTGTCAGCTGTGATGCACTTGAGTGTTTTATTTTAAATAGCTGCATATCATTTACAGGACATTGCTGTCAACACCAGCATTTTACTGTCGTTGTTTAGTTGTGATGCCTTGGCAAGTTTTACGTTCAGTAGCTTGCCATTGCTTTCTGAAAGACCGGCTCAGATACATTTCCAAGAAACCAACGCGACGCAATCCGCTGCCAAATGTCGCGCAGCTGTATTTCGTACGTGGGTAAACGAGATTACGAACAGCGTCCTTAACACCTTCGCCAGGGAGCGGGCCACTTGTGTGGACGTGTGCTAATTGTTGTATTTGTGACAACGAGCTATCATTTAAACACAAACAACGACATGGCATAAGTGAACACGCATGTTAAAAATGTCTTCAGCTTGACCCATCAACAACTTTCCTCTTTTTAACCTGCTGCCCTTTACCTTCTTAATGTCACTATGCAGTGGGTGATGTGTGGTTGCGTTGACTCTGAGGTAGGCCTGTGTTCGGTAGATTTGTATTCTGTCCCCCATGGTTGGAAAATCATAAAGGTAGCGCATCGCCCTACAAGCTGTATCTCTTGTATACCCAAGTATAATACGCATAGATTCGTTCTGTATCCTCTCCATCCTTTCCATTTGCTTATGGCTGAGAGTCAGGATCGCCATCGCGTATCCAAAAACAGAAACGACCAAACCCTCGTATAGAAGTTTTCACGGCCATCACCAGCATCGCAGCCAAACCTCACTAGGCCTTTACTATCACCTGGTCAGTGTGCCCAGTATATGCAAGGCTTCGATCAAATAGTATCCCCGGATATTTCATTGCCTGCGTTCTTTCCAGTCTCTGAGCACAGATGTACAATTGGTGTTGGAGTGTTGACAATATGGTTGTTCAAAGAGAACCATGTCACTGCTGCCTTCGTTGGGTTGACCACTGCTCCAGATTCCACACACCAAGTGCTTATGCGATTTAGTTCTATTTGTAGATCCACAGCCACTCGATCTCTATCCTTACCCTGACGATACACTAACACATCGTCGGCATATGACAATACCCGCCCCGGTCCAGTGATCTGCTCACCGGTGATTCTCACAGTGTAGGCATCGAACAGCACCGGAGATAATGGCGATTTCTGTGGCAGGCAGAATATATTGTTATTGGTCCAGAAGTCCAACTGCTACATCTAAAAACTTCTTTCCGTTGGAAGATGGTGCAGCGATTCAATTAAGGGGTAATGGACTTTTCTTGAGTTCAAGAAGCTGAAACATTAAGAAGTCCAACGGTAATCTGTTGTACCCAAATTCAACACCAATTGTTGCAGCACATATTTCAGTCCCTGATTGGAAACATTCATACACATTTTAGGCAAAAACTGCTGCGTTGGTCAAGGTTTCTCTGTTTGGACGGATAGGTGGGAAAACACATTGCCTCTCTAGCTGGCTTGATATTTTTCTGGCAATTAACTTCTCCAGCAGCTTGAATATTATATTATGCATGGTGATCACTCGATATCCCTGAAATTTTCTCTGGTCTTTGCCAAGCATCGGCTGCAATTACTTCCCTGAACGTTTCCTGGTATCCATGTGACGTTGAGTAAACCTGGAAGTTGGTGTTAATTGTAAAATTGTCACCTCTATCGGAATTCGAACACATGAGCATTGAACCGGTAGCCAAGCGTGCTAACCACTGTGTACCGTGACTTCCGTGTGTTTGTGTACGTGAGAGAGAGAGAGAGAGAGAGAGAGAGAGAGAGAGAGAGAGAGAAGGGGAGGGGAGGGAGAGTGAGAGAAAGGGAGATAGAATAGAGGGTGGAGAGAAAGAGAGGGAAGGGAGGGAGAGAGGGAGGGGGAAATAATGAGAGAGAAAGGGAGGGTGAGGGAGAGAGAAAGAGGGAAAAGGGAGAAAGAGGGAGGGAGAGAGAGAGGGGAGGGAGAGGGAAAGAGAGGGAGGGAGAGACAGGGGAAGAGACAGGGAGAGAGGGGGAGAGAAGGGGAAAGAAAGTGGGGAGGGAGAGATGGAAGAGAGAGAGGAGGAGAGAGGGGAGAGAGAGAGAGCGGAAGAGAGAGCGACAGAGAGGAGGGAGAGGGACTAAACTATAAGACAATTTCGTTTTCCTTCACTAAGCCGTTCGCCGTGGCGAAGGCATTACAAACGCGGTTCGTGATCCCGCATACTCGCGTTCGAAATACATCTGCGCGCGATTTGGCAGCAGAACCGCTTTGCGTTGGTATTTACGAAATGGTATGGGTGCGAATGGGAGGGTGGGAGAGGGAGGGAGGGGGAAGGAATAAGAGAGAAAGGGAGGGTGAGGGAGAGAGAAAGAGGGAAAAGGAGAAAGAGGGAGGGAGAGGGGAGGGAGAGGGAAAGAGAGGGAGGGAGAGGAAGGGAGAAACAGGGGGAGAGAGGGGGAAAGAAAGTGGGGAGGGAGAGATGGAAGAGAGAGAGGAGGAGAGAGGGGAGAGGAAGAGAGCGGAAGAGAGAGCGACAGAGAGGAGGGAGAGGGACTAAACTATAAGACAATTTCGTTTTCCTTCACATAAGCCGTTCGCCGTGGCGAAGGCATTACAAACGCGGTTCGTGATCCCGCATACTCGCGTTCGAAATACATCTGCGCGCGATTTGGCAGCAGACCGCTTTGCGTTGGTTTTTTACGAAATGGTATGGGTGCCGGTTGTTCAGAAATCAATGGAAAAACTACTGAACGTAAACTTGCCAAGATTTCACAAAACAGTCATAAATATTTGGTTTACTGCGACGTCCTCTAAAGGACATGAAACTAACTTTTAGACAGATAATATTGTAGCAGATAACAGTACGAGCCTGGACCTGCTTTGCTGCTGACGCTGTTGGTAGAAGTAAAACTACAAAGAGACAATTAAAAAAATATCCTTTCCGGTCGATGTAATTATTCTGTAGGCAGTCATCCATCAACCGGCGGAGGGATACATGAGTGATGAATCCGGAAATGCAAATAATAATAGATCGCTAGTGCTAGTTAGTTCGTAGCATAGTCACGCGAAGTTCATGTTGTCCTTACTGAGTCTATAAACAGTTTTTTTTTTTTCTCTCTATAAACAGTTTTTCTATTAAACATTTTCTTCGACTAACATTCTTTTCAATTAACATTTTGTCAATTCTCATTTCCTCTTCATTGCTTCCATTTTTCCATGCATTTGTTCCTCTCATCCTGTCATCACCTTCTAATGTAGTCACAGGAGTTCTCCTTGACTGTATGTTGTGTTTGTGAATGTGTTTGTTTGCTGATGAAGGCTAACCGCCGCAACGTTCTGTATGTGTCGTAACTCTGTTATGTAAAGCTGCACTACTTTGTGTCATTATATATTGTTTAAACTTTCACAGCTTTACCGCAGTTCCACCAAATTTTAAGCATCCTTACTGAGTGATACATCATGTAGACATGTTGGGTGTAGGGACGGATGGATGGGTGTGTCAGTGTATGGATCGGTGAGTCAGTGGGTGGGTAAATAGATGGGGTAAGAATGGATGGATTGGTGGGTGTATGAGTAAATGGACGCATGAATGGAGTTTGTTGTGGATGAATGTGTGAATGGATGGAATCGGGGTGAATGGGTGCGTGAGTGTATTGGTAGGATCAGAGTGCGAGGATGATAGATGAGTATTTGTACGGGTGTATTCTTCGAGAGACGGATGGAGTGTGGATGACAGTGAGATGGGTCAATGAGTATGTGGATGGGCATATGTTTCTAGACCCATATTTTGTATAGACAAGTTGACACTTTGTGTGTTTTAATTTCAGTATTACACCGGCCCCTCCTGAAGACATTTCCTTTTACCTGTCGTAGCTCATTCACACGGAATCCGCCCCGATGCGTATTGAACCCATGACGTCCGGGACGGCAGGCTAGCATCTAGCCACTACACTTAATTTCCCATCTCCCTGTTGGAAACTGGGATTTTACGAAATTAGAAGCCCGGGGATAGTATATAATCCTCTGATTATGGGGTTCTGGTGGCACTGCTTAATTCTTGGAGACGGGCGTAAAACTAGGAGGATAGTTTAGTTCAATGGTTCTCTACCTTTTTGTGGCCCGTGCCCCATTTCACCATATTTTCAGAACGTCATCCCCCCCCCCCCCCCCCCCCCCCGTTTCGTATTTCCTACCTACAAATTTGGCCCGTGCCCCCCTTCACCATATTTTCAGAACGTCATTCTCCCCTTTCGTATTTCCTACCTACAAATCCCGCCCCGCCCCTGCACAGTATACATAATAATGGAAGCTAAATTTAATAGCACATACTATAATAAGCCTAGACGTCTACATAAAACGTGATTTGTGGGTCTACTTACTTTATAAAATGAATTTTAGAAGGGTGAGACGCACAGAACCGTACAGTATGAAGAGAAAAGCAATATCAAGTAACCGGTTCTTGTATTAACGTGATCTTGAAATAATCTTAATTCCCCCCCCCCCCCCCCCCCGGAAACCCTAAAATTCCACCCTGAGGGGGAGGGGAATTCCCCACCGGTTGAGAACCACTGGTTTAGTTAGTCTGTAAGTTAGTCAGTCACTCAGCCAGCCAGTTAGTTAGTTAGTTAGTTAGTTAGTTAGTCAGTCAGTCAGTTAGTCAGTCAGTTAGTTAGATAGTTATATTGTTAGTTAGTTAGTTAGTTAGTTAGTTAGTTAGTTAGTTAGTTAATTAATTAGTTAGTTAACTAGTCAGTCAGTCAGTCAGTCATTTATTCAGTCAGTCAGTCAGTTAGTTATTCATTCATTCATTCATTCATTCATTCAGTCATTCATTCATTCAGTCACTCAGTCAGTTAGTTAGTTTGTTGTTTAGTCAGTCAGTCAGTTATTCAGTCAGTCATTTAGTTGGTCACTTTGTTAGTTAGTTAGTTAGTTAGTTAGTTAAATAGTTAGATAGTTAGTTAGTTAATTAGTTAGTTAGATTGGTAGCTGTTAAGCTAGGTAGTTAATAGTTAGTTAGTTAGTCAATCAATCAGTCAGTCAGTCAATCAGTCAGTTAGGTATTTAATTAATTAGTTAGTCAATCAGTCAGTTAGTTAGCTAATTAATGAATTAGTCAGTCAGTTAGTCAGTGAATCTAACTATTCAGTCAGTCAGTTAGGTAATTAATTAATTAATTAGTCATCGAGTCAGTCGGTCAGTTAGTTAGTTTAGCCATTAATTAATTAGTTAGTTTGTCAGTAAGTCAGCCAGTCAGTTAGGTAATTAATTAATTAGTATGTCAGTCAGTTAGTTATTAATTAATGAGTCAGTCAGTCAGTCAGTCAGTTACTTCATTGGCACCTTTCCGTCTTGACAGACGATAGTTTGGTACATTGTGCTTCAAAAAGGCTTAATAACTGTCATATGGCAATAACTACGATCCATGGCGGCGGCGAGTGTGGCTGGTAAGGCCAATTCTTGCTGCAAATGTTTGCCCACAGTAGGTGCATGTGAAAACATGGTCATTTCCACCATTTTGCACCATCTTACGTCTCTCACGCTCTGTGTGTGCTTTATCTGCAATCATTTTCTCCTTTGTCTTTATTCCATTTCTGATAGTTGCCCTCCATGCAACACGTTCAGCTGCGACGAGCTCCCATTGTGCATTATCAATGCCTGTATCAATCATGTCCCGCTTACACACATCTTTGTATCGTAGTAGAGGCCGACACTGAGATCTCCTACCCGTCTGTAATTCACCAAAAAAGATGTCCTTTGGTATTCTACCATCATCCATCCTCCTAACGTGTCCTATCCATCTAAGTCTACGAAGACTGAGCATGGAATACACCGTCACACAACCTGATCTTTCCAATACTTCAGCATTTGTGATTTTGTCTTGCCACTTAATACCAAGTATTCTTCGCAGACACTGCATATGAAAGCTGTTTAAACGTTTCTCTTGGCGTGAGTAAGTTGTCCAGGTTTCACTGCCATAAAGAAGAGTACTAAGGACACAGGCTTGGTAGACGAGGACTTTTGTTTTGGCAGTAAGCTTCCTGTTCTCCCAGACTCTTTTTGCTAACATGTTCATTGTTGTTGCTGCCTTGCCAATCCTGATGTTGATTTCCTGATCGAGGGATAATTTGCTATTTACCTCTGATCCAAGATATGTAAAATGGTCTACTATCTCCAGTTCGGCGTCGTCAATAAAGATTGATGGTACACCATGTGCACCTTGTGACATAATCTGTGTCTTCTTTTTGTTAATTGTTAAACCAAATTCAGAACAAGCATTGGAGAATGCAGATAGTAGATGTTGTAATTCTTCCTCAGAGTGGGTCGTAATCGCAGCATCATCCGCAAAAAGCAACTCTCTGATTAGTACCCTGCTAATTTTGGTCTTGGCCTTCAATCTCTGAGCATTATAGAGGCCACCATCTGAACGTGAGTGAATGTATATACCGTCATCTTGATCACGAAAGGCATATTTCAGTAGAAGTGAAAAGTATATCCCAAAGAGGGTGGGGGCTAGTACACAACCTTGCTTAACTCCACTCTTGATTTCAAACTCTTCTGAAGTTGAGCCATCAAACTTGATTATACCCTTCATGCCTGTGTGGAACGATTCCACAATGGACAGAAGAGTTGGTGGACAGCCAATCTTCTTTAGTGCTTTGAACAGACCCTCACGACTGACCAAATCGAATGCCTTTGTGAGGTCGATGAAGGCAATAAACAGTGGCTGATTTTGTTCCCGGCATTTTTCTTGCATCTGTCGCAATGAGAATATCATATCAATGGTAGACCGGTTCTGACGGAAGCCGCACTGTGATTCGGGGTAGACTTGATCTCCCAGGACTTGAAGTCTGCGCAGGACAATTCTGGCAAATACTTTCCCAACAATACACAGAAGTGAGATACCCCTATAGTTGTTGCAGTCGCTCCGATCTCCCTTGTTCTTGTACAGCGTTATGATGTTTGAATCTTTGAAATCCTGTGGGACTTGTCCTTCTCGCCAGCATAGCTCTATTAGCTGGTGGATCTGTAGAGCGAGGGTGTCTTGCCCACTCCTGATCACCTCTATTGGAATCCCATCCTTACCTGGAGCCTTGCCAGATGCAAGCTCATTTATAGCACACTTAACTTCTGTTATAGTGGGAAGTGTGTCCAGGTGGTCAAGAGTTGGCAGGGCCTCTATGGCGTTGAGGGCATCATCCGCCAGCTTGGTCTCACTTGAGTAAAGCTCTAAATAGTGCTCGACCCATCTATCCATCTGCTGTTTCTTATCAGTGATGATTTCTCCAGTCAAGGTTTTCAGCGGTGCACTTCTTTTGATCATTGGACCACAGGCTTTCTTTATCCCTTCATACATGCTTCTGATGTTTCCCTTATCACTTGCGATTTGAATGGACTCACATAACTTGATCCAATAGTCATTCGCACACTGCCTGGCAGCCTTTTGTACATCCTTCCTCGCTTGCTTCAGCTCACTCAGAGTGTTACGCGTTGGTCTTTCCTTGTTTCTTAAGAGAGCTATCTTCTTTTTATCAATCAAGGGCTGCAGTATCTGGCTGTTTGCCGCAAACCAGTCCTGCCTCTTATGATCCACAGTGCCGTAAACCCCTACCGCTGTTTTATAAATAGTTTCCTTAAGTTTACTCCATTTATCATTTACTATACAATTTTCTGATGTATCATTGAAAGCGTCCTCAAGTTGCTGTTGAAATTCAAAGCACTTTCCAGGATCGTGAGTGTTAATAATATTAATCCTGGGGCTAGACTTGTGTTTAGCTGTGTAGATTCTCTTTGGTCTCAGTCTAACCCTTGCAACAACCAAAGAATGATCTGTATCACAGTCAGCACTGTGGTAACTTCGAGTTAATGATGTATGGTTCAGATGTTGTCTCCGTGTGATAATGAAGTCCAGCTGATGCCAATGGCCGGATCTTGGATGTTTCCATGTGACCTTATGCATCTCTTTTGTTTTAAAAAAGGAGTTTGTAATACATAGGTCATTTCTAGTGCAATGCTCCAGCAGCCTTTGCCCATTATCATTCATGCGACCGATGTTGTATTTTCCAAGGCACACTGGCCATGAACTCGAGTCCTTGCCCACACGAGCATTGAAATCACCGAGCATATAAATGTAGTCGGATTTTGGAACTGCCTTGATCGCAGAGTCTAGCTGCTCATAGAACGTATCTTTCACATCATCAGAGGAAGTGAGTGTCGGTGCATATGCAGTGAGAATGGTGGCAAATCCACAAGAGGTTGCCAAGCGCAGTGATAATAATCTTTCATTACCTCCAGCTGGGATATCAATCATTCCCAGTAGCGAATTCTTCACTGCAAAGCCCACACCGTGTTGCCTTTTTTCTGCCTGCCCTCTTCCCTTCCAAAAAAAGGTGTAATTGTTTTCCCTGAGTGACCCTTCCTCAGCGAGGCGAGTCTCCTGCAGGCCAGCAATATCAATGTTAAGACGATTGAGTTCAGCATCAATCACAGCCGTTTTTCTCACATCGTCAATATTTGTCAAGTCAGTGGAAAATCCTGGACACATGGTTCTCACGTTCCAGGTTGCAAGCCGTAGCTTGAGGTTTCTATTATTCTTTTTATTAGTACCTGGTGCATTGGTTTTACAGCCTGCGATTCAGATTTTGTCCTAGCCCCAAGCACCCATTGAAGCAGGCAGGCTGTGGCGGATCAGCACCCAATTGGCCGGGGGCTGCCCAGCTTGAGGCGGGCGGTAGCTGATCAGTGACACCTGTAGGTGTCTCCCACCGTCAGAGGCAACGCGTGGCGCCCCATGTCTACGCCAACTGACAAGGACTTATAACCCGTAACAGTTGCCTCTCGCTTTGATTCCGAGACCGGTTAAGACCAGGGATGGAGTTATTGCCTCTCCATAGCACAAAGCCTGGGCTAAAATAAAGAAATCATGTGTTGCCCATGCAGCATGATCCCTCTCTCGGCCTGCCTAGTTCACTCCAGAGGAAAGTTAACACCTATACATCTGGAACAAGACAAGCTGCAGAAGCTGCCGGATCAGCAAAGCAATGCTCTAACTGTCCGCCTGTCGGAGCTTCGATCCTAGACCAGCTGCCAACCAAGGCTTAGGGCCTGGTCTGCCCTGCCATGACTTATTTTGTCTTTGGGTTGCATTTCCTCGCACCAGGATAAGGCTAGTACCCTCCCAATTGCGCTCTTCCGCCCGAAGCCGTTGGCACAATGTGGGGTGTCGGGTTTGGTAAGCGCCGCCCAACATTCGGCGCTGACAGAAAGCAGGTAGTACCGTCTACTGTCATACGGTAGCTCAGTCATATCTGACTAAGACCTGACACCTGTCAGGTCAGTTACTTATTAATTAATTAAGTCAATCAGTAAGTAAGTCAGTGAATAGATCATTGTCATTGCCCATCGAACTATTATCCTATAAGTGATCGTGTGAGAGTGCGTTCCATGAGTACCCACGCGATGATGATGATGATGATGATGATGATGATGATGATGATGATGATGATGATGATGATGATGATGATGATGATGATGATGATGATGATGATGATGATGATGATGATGATGATGATGATGATGATGATGATAACGATGTTGATAAATGAAGACTTAAGACTTCACGCCCAGTATCTGTTTCGGGATTACCCTTAACTGATTTAATGCCAAACAAAAAGTTGATATGGATTAAAAAGATTGATTGAATGATTGATTGATTAAGGAACCGACAACACAGCATTCGGGACATCTCCTTAAGCGCTCCGTCCCCATCCTCAGCAGCCAGCGAAGAGTTCCAACACTAATAGTTCCAGTAGCAATCTGATTATATGTCCGTCTAGCCTTTCCTCTGATATGGATCAAAGATGGTGCACAATCAAATGAACAAGCATTCTAGTGTACATTCCCGTTCATTGATCGTTGAAATTGATACTACGAAACAAACCAATTAACACGATGACACTGGTATGGCGATATATCGTCTTTCTGTCCAAATGGGAGGTCATATTTGTCGATATAAATATTATCATTCGGCAATGAATCAGTTAACTTGTATATACGGAGAGCGTACTAGACAACATAACATTGAAATCTGTCATTACCATACAGGGAAACATAACATAACATTGAAATCTGTCATTACCATGCAGGGAAACAAACCTATCGTTTTCAAAAGACGACAGGGCCTCGCTGCAGTAACAAAGTGTACTTCGGCGCATTGCTAACTCGACACCCAAAAATAGATGTCATCATTATTTAAAATAGTTTTGTTAGGGCTGGAGGTTCCCCAGGGGCAAGAGCAGCTCCATAAAGCTCCAAGTCCCTGTGTGTCATTCGGATGACCACACCAGCTGGTAACCAAAGTTAGAGCAAAGCTCAGATGACTACACATTGATCTTAGCCAAAAGGCCGAGAAGCGATGTCATGTCTATCGTACAGGTGAACCCACAACTATTGAATATGAACAGATTTCTAATCTAACCATTGAATCAACACCATAGGTGTCAGAATTTTACATTAACCAATCATAAGTGTTCTTACATTGATGTCCAGGGTCTGAGTGGTCTCGAGGTATGGTGTCTGCCTCGAGTGTTGGAGGTTCCGGGTTAAAGCCCCGGTGAGGATCGGGATTTTTTCACGTGGACTTCTATTAACACAATTTCCCCTGGTCTCTGGGTAGTGAGATCGGACGCCCGTGTGTATTGTTCCGCACGTACACATTCCCGTGGCAGCCGGAAATCGAAAAAGAAGCCCTCGGCACTGCCCAGGCAAAATTTCGAGTTAAAAATCTACCCAAAGTATTTCAGGACCCTCCCGGTGCTACGGAGTTCGTGCACTGAGCTGAGTTTCTCCGGACTCGGGCTTGAGTTTAGGTTACATTAATGTGCCTTGATGTTGATCCGTCGGCTAAACTAAACTAAAACATTCATGTCCTATTTTGTGACAAACATCGCCCGCCCTTCCTGTTCATGAGAACAGAAAAACTTCGATTAACCGTCACCGTCCGGACCAGGGCTGTGACGGATAACTGAATAGACGGATAACATAAATCACTTATAGATATGTACAGTAACGTGATTCCAATGCGGACTTAGAACGAAAATTAAAATAAAATCCTTTAAAAGTGAATATTACATACATATTGTATTTAATTTTACAAAGCGTTCGATATAAACTTCAATATAGGAGTAGTAATGTACAGAAATGTATTGCAATACTATAATCTGTCATCTCCTTCTGTGTCTTTGAGGCTCGAGCTTTCTGCGCAGCGATGTTCTGTATCTTATGCAGAAGTAGGTTCTATGTTGCATTTTCCTCCTCTTGCATTTCAAACCAGTCGATGCACTTTGATAACATTGTTTCTGCTTCTGAGTGGCTAGTTGTAGGTTTTTGGTTAAGAACTGATCCTTCATCGTCATAAATTTCTTCTTCAATGGTAGTCACACTAGAAACAATTTCATCATCGTTCTAAATTTCAAAACCTCCATCCATTTTGTCACATTCAACCAATCTGTTACGTCTTCTGGCGTAACGTTTTCACTGTTTAGTCCTACACTGTGTCACAGTTGCACAATTTCGTCAACACTAACAGTCTCAGTTCCTTCAGATTCGTCAATAGGTTCAGACATGATTTTATTCCACCCATTCTTTAAGTTAGACACTGTAAAGTCAGCCCAGGCTGTGGAGTCATTGAAAGCAGCTTCCTTCATGTTGTATCTACTCTGTCACGACTGAGACTAGTATGTAATACAATAGCGACTGATTGGTGATTGGTTTGTGGCGCGGCAGATCAAGCTCACCTTCTCCGCCACCGACGATTAGTCACTTCCGCCACCATACAGTACAGTCACTTCCAGCTTTATACGGTAGAGTGTAATAGTAATCCGTGGACAATTTTAAAGATTCTGTTTCTTTATTGATTCTCACGCATTTTTATTTTAGACGATGACGGATAACAGAAACTGACGGTTAAACGAGTGATGGCTAATCGAAGTTGTACTGTATTTACTTTTTGCTAAGGGAAAATGATTGACAATGTTTCACAAGTGGATAAGACCCATCTGTGAATGCATTTTAAAGGATTGTCATGTGGATATTTCCCCGGCGCGGTGTCAAGTGTCGGACTGATTCAGCCTGTGTGATGGTTTCATGTTTACACTGCACGTGCGCGCTCCCACGTGTCCGTGTGCGAAAATTTAGGGTAAGAATGATAAATGGGCTTCCGTTTGTAGAGTCCATAGAGAGTGTGTGGAACTGGTAAATAAAGATAACATTGGTTGGGAAAATATATGCACTCACTAGGGAGCGAGGTGAATGGCAAAGAAATGACAATTATCAGAAATCTCATATTGATTTTAGCTTGCTTCTGTAGGTTAGCTTTCGTAGCTGTGATGCCCGGTTTGAAAACTATATACCCATTTGGCGACTTTGTTCTCATACACTATGCAAAAGACACATTGGCTTAATCTCTCTCTGTCTCTCTGTCTCTCTGTGACTCTGTGTGTGTGTGTGTGTGTTTGTGTGTGTGTGTGTGTGTGTGTGTGCATCTCTCTACATGGGCCTCTTCATCGCTTCCTTATCTGCTTTGAATTCTTTAATCAACCTTCTTCTTCGTCGTCTTCTTCTTCTTCCTTCTTCTTCCTCATCTTCTTCTTCCTCCTCCTCCTCATCTTCTTCCGTCTCTTTTTTTCCCCTTTATTACTCCCTTCCTTGTGTCTACGCAAAATAGAAGAACTAAAATGTTATGACAAAATCGCCAATGTGGAGCTCACGGAAAGAGCTACGATGGGGCTTCACATGAAAACCTTACAAATATGGTAAACATTGCAATAACCATGCCATTGTCTTGTAATCTGTCAATATTGTTGTAAAGGATGTCAAGAGTATTACGCACGTTATATCACCGTGGTGACCTCATAGGGGCAGTTTAAAGATGGCCGTCCCACTTTTGACATGCATTAAAGATGAGCAGCGTTCTGTTATCCGTTTCTTTTTAATCATTGAAGTGGTGACACTTATAGAAATTTATCAGCGAATGAAGGTCCAGTATGGTGATGCATGCCTGTCTGTCCAGCAAGTGTATGAGTGGAGGAGGAAGTTTCACAACGGCGTGACTTCTGTGACAGACTGTTCACGACCGGGTCAGTCATACCGAGTAGTGACACCAGAGTTGATTTAACTCCAGGAATCCCAGCACTGTATCGGTGCTGTAGGACTTCCATTCAAGGCAGTGATGACTACATCGACAATTGATACATGTGTTCTTTACTTTTTCTGAATATATAGACCCCAAAAAACAAAAAAAATACTAACTAACAAAAACCACCAACAACAACATTTAAAGATTTTATTTGAAGCCTCCTCATGTGTATCTGGCGCTGGATAGGGCATACACCGGGAAAACCTGAGGACAGTATAACTAGAAAGAACTTTGACTGGAATCCTCAGCACAAAAGAAATAGCGAAAGACCCGAAATAACGCACGGAGAAGAGAAGTATAGACTGAAATAGATAATATGGGGAGGGTATGAACGAAGCTGTATGGGATAGCCAAGGATAGGACGCCTTCCAGTGATTTGAGTGAGGGCATGCGCCCAAATGGAGGAGGGGGAAGAATAAGGCGCAAGAAGAAAGAAAACGGTACCGTTTATTAATGTTTTCTAATAATTATCAAAGTACGGGGTGTTGGTAAAGCCTAATTAAAATGTGTATGTAAAACACTTTTGAAAAAATCTTTCTTCCGTTGATAACACCATTCTACTTGGAGTGCAAAGAATTACTCCAGCAAACGACAGTCAGTCGCTGCATATTGCTTCACGATGGGCTGTAGAGCACGTTTTTTGATGACATCGTGTGCTTAATTTTTCAAATTTGTTCTACATTGAAAGTGTAGAGAATCGCGGGGGATCGGCAGGGGTTCTGGAAGAATCTCAAAACTGAGAGGGAAGACCAGGAGAACTTTTAATCAGATAGCGGTGGGAACGATTAGTAGTATGACTCTTCCCTGGCTGTTGAACGAGGGGACGGAGCACGTATGGGAATGTCCTGAGTGTAGTGATGTCGGTTCTTAACTCAACTCAACTCAACTCAAGTGTAGTGAGACTTTACAAACACCCTGTATAACGCTTGAAGCTCCTTTTTGTGAGTCTATTCTGGCACATTCGTTATAAACCTAATCAGAGCTTAATCCGCTCTCATTATTTAATGCCAACATTCTACTCTCCTTCCAGTGCTGGCCCACCACTCAGACTGACTGCCCAGCGTGTGAGCTGAGAGCCCCTGTCTCTTAGATGGTGACAATCTGAATGATCCTAACTGCAACTGGAATCGACCGTGTCTGTCAAACATACCATCTCTCTCTCTCTCTCTCTCTCTCTCTCTCTCTCTCTCTCTCTCTCTCTCTCTCTCTCTCTCTCTCTCTCTCTCTCTCTCTCTCTCTCTCTCTCTCTCCACAGTCTATCCACAAATAGTAAAGGTCTATATTTTTCACAATTGGCTGCCCCTCCCCTGCCATTTTTCACGCCTCTGATAACTTAAGTTTACATTTTATCAACGGGAGCGTTCTGGTAATGGTTATGAAGTTACTCTGATAACGGCATTAGCGCGGTCGAACGAGGGTTCAGTGTCAGCTCTCGACGTCCGCCACAGGCGAGAAAGACTGATCACCTACCCAACCCCTACACGTAGGTCTGCAGACTGCGGAGGTGATATATCTACGGCAGATGTCTGCTAGGAGACTGTTTACTTTAACATGTTATCTGGCCATGAACCACATTTCCATCACACTGTCCTGCATTTACACATAGATGTTACGTCTTCGTTAGTATGACAACAGGCTATTTTTGACCGCTGCAAGCCAATTTACGACAGGTCAGTTTGTACATTCTGTCATCTCCTGTAATTAATAAGTACACCTGTTCATCTGAAGAGAGCAGCCGTGGGGCCGTGACTAGCTGGCTTGCCTGCCTTATGGAGGTCAAGTGTTCGAATCCTCGTCGACCCGGATTCTGTTAGAATAACTTAGACTTCCGGGTCTGCGAAGTCTGAAATGGGTCTAGGAGATGTGGAAATAAAGGCGGCTGACATGACCTCATCACACATCGAGTGCTGATTGGTCTCTACAAAATATAGGCCTTGTACCATATAGGCACCATATACCCAATACCCCTCAAGGTTACATAATTATACAACTTGGCTATATAATTATAAGGCTTGTGTACAAGGCTTTATCTTTATAAAATAAGGCCCCTTAATTTACTACATTCTCAATACGCCACAGCTCGTGTAACAGGGGTTGTTTACTTCACCTATTTCCCTCTGACATCTCGTGTGTGTGGTTTCAACTGTTTTCGCGTCAGTTTCTGGGATTAACTCTTATGGAAATTAACTCTCAGAATTAACGCTTCTAGAACTGCAACTACTATGTTTATATTATAGTCGTCGACAAGCAGAATCCTGCCAGTGCTGGCTATTCGACCCCGGAACATTGTCATGGTAAACAAGCGCATTATGTTAACTAGTTAGTCGTTACTTAGTCGCGGTTCCAACTTCACGGCAAATGGGTCGCCCCATTACGCTCCGTTCATGTGCCAGTGAATATCACACAAAATGCACCTCACTGTCCCAAGTGAAAAGTGCGTTATGACAACTGAGCTCTGTGAAGTCTTAGATTTGATTATGATTTGTCATGAAGCAATTTCCTGGTATGGGTCTGTGATAATATAGGACCAGAACATTTTGAAGGCTGGAATGCACGGAAGAATAGTGACTCATCTTCTCCTCATATAGAAGGCGATGAGACCTGACGTCGAACCCTCGACCCCCACTCCATGGCCCCCATTACATTATCAGATCGTCTATGAATCCTATCAACTATCACAGTGTT
>JACEFZ010020391.1:0-59162 GCA_014155875.1 Cepaea nemoralis
AAAAATTTTTATAATCTCCCCCCCTTTTTTTTTATATATAAAAAAAAAAAATTAAATTTTTTTTTTTTTTTTTTGTGTGGGGGTGTGGTGTGTGTGTTTTGGAAAGAGGGGGGGGTACATTTAACATAAAAGGGTTGCAGGGGTCTAAAAGTTGGAACTACTGGGCTAGGAAATTTTAAATAAAAGAGAAATAGATGGAGGTGGATGAGGATGGGTGGGTGATTGATGGAGGGAGGATGGATGGGAGAGAGAGAGAGAAGTCTATGAAGGATAAATGGTATGATTTATCGAGCGTTTCAACACCTAGACTTCCAGAAGGCACCCGTATTTTCTTACTTTACCTTCAAAAGCATTTAGTACTAAGATTAGTTTTGTTGTGTTCAGATATCCTCTTTAGACTTTCAAACAAGTATGTCAAGTTATCCTAGTTTTTATTTTTTGTCTTTTTTGACAACGTTGATAAAGACTTTTGACGAAGCGTTCGGTATTGTGTGCCTCTCGCTTATCGAGCGTCGTAACTAAAATTTACCTTACTTTTTTTTTTTAAATTTGGATTATGGTTTACATTAGCCAGTAGACTTGTTGAAGACATGAAACGAAGACTGAGAAACACGAACAATGAATAAGAAGTATTAAGAACTATTTGAAGTCGTAGCAAAAGATATTAACATTAAACGACTCACCCAGTAGAAGAACAACTGATATCGATGCACGCCTGGAAATTGAACCTGGTGTTTAAAAACCATTACTAATTGTGCGAATCATGGACAGTGAACACAGAGAAGTAAGAAACGATGTCACAGAGATGTGGTTTCTCCCTAGAGATAAGAACCCCAAAAGGCCAAAAAACACGATACCCCAAGTACTCAAAGGCAGTTAAAAGACCTGGACTCCCCCACTCAGGCCCTTTACCCCCCCCCCCCTCCCCCAAAAAAAAGTTGCGCATGTCCTTCACAGGATACCATTTGGTGTCAGAAGCTCATTGAACCACCGTACCATTTGGTGTCAGAAGCACCTTGAACCATCATCAATACTATTTATTTACCATTTAGAATACCATTTGGTGTAAAAAGTACCTTGAACCATCGTACCATTTGGTTTCAGTAATATCTGAACCAACGTCAATTATTTGATTATTATTTGATTACCATTTGTGGGGCTTGAACCACATTCAAGCACGTGAATTTACTATTTTTGGGAATTCTATAAAACATTATTTGTGATATATGTATGAATTATTTTTGATGAAAATGTGTGCAAATATGTATCAAAATTGCCAAATTAACGATCATTTGTGAATCATTTTGTGTGATACAGCCATAATGTCAACATTCACCACATTCACGTATGCACGTATGTACTTGTGCAAAAATAAATCCTTGTTGCACAAGAAAATTAAATTAGAGGTTAAACTAAAGTCATATAGCGCAGCTCAGTCAGTGAAGATAGAAAGTGAAGACAAGACGACATTGACATTCATTTGACGAATCATCCTACTATTCATGACGATCATCTATACTATCATAACATTCATTCATTAACATCATTTATCATTATTTATATCACATTTGCAAGTTACCAACCGCATAAAATTGATAACAAACATGTATTTATATCACATGCATGTTTCTAAAATGTTGATGCTCTACTAAACAGAGACATCAGTTGTACCATCAAGTCGATCATTTGTGTGTACGAAAGACAACGGTGGAACATCCCAAGTGCCGTATTTTTCAGCAGATTAGATGAGTATATTTTCCAATAATTTTGATAACCACCACTTTAACCATGCATCTTTTTTTTTTTTTGTCAGTGAGGATGTAAATGTCTAACACATAACTAGTAAAACTATTTTGTAAAATTATATTGATATCAGTCGTGAAATAACATAAAGCCATAAAATGTCATCATTAAATGACTGCATCCAGGCTGGCAAAGAACTAGGCCATACTGGAGAGAAATTAGAGAAATGGGCAGAACAAAAATACAGAGAAGAAACAGAAAAACTGAGAGATGAAAGAGCGATAGAAAGACAGCATCAGAAAGAGATGAAGGAGATAGAGGAAGCCACCAAACAAAAACAGTTAGAGTTAGATCATGCCACCAAGAAGAAGCAAATAGACATAGAGTCACAAACGAAGTTAAAGATGAAAGAGATGGAGATTGACTCAAACATCCAGATAGCCTCTACTAAACAGAAGAGTCAAGAAGAGCAAAATAAATTCTCTAAATATAAGGGGCTCATCAAGCCTTTCAGCCAAGGCGATTCAATTTCAGCCTGGACTGAGAATATAGAATTCCAACTTAAAAGTCAGAAAATACCATTAGAAGACTGGGCAATGATCTACATGAGAAATCTCAGTGGGGAGCCATTAAAGGTTATAGAGTCAATACCAACAGATCTAAGAAGTAACTATCAGTACATCCATGATAGGATTATGCAGCATTTTCTACTCGATGCTCCTGGATATCAGATCCAGTATTCACAGATAAAACCTAAGCCAACTGAAACGTCCTTAGACTATGTTTCTAACGTCCAAAGTACATTCAATAAATGGCTTAAGGCGGCAAAAGTAGGGAAGAATTTTGATAAATTACAGGACTTAATGGTGATGGATAAAGTCATATCCACAGTTCCTACCCCTTTTGCTAAGTTCCTTCAACAAGCAGACATTGAATCTATTGAACAACTAGAAAAACGTGGTTCAGCTTACTTTTCCTCAAACCGCGACATATTTAAAACATCTATACATGATACTGAGATCACTGCTTTTGTTAAAAACGTACCTAGCAGGTCGTACAATCAAAAAGAGTATCATAAGAAAGACAAACCTTATCAGAAGCCACCACAGTGTGTATACTGCAAATTATTTCATCCGCAGTACTCTATGTGTGATAAAAGTCCATCCTACCCTGCTCATCTAGAAATGATGATGAAGAAGCAGGAAAACAAACGAAACTCATACAAACGTGCTGTTAAATGCTTCTTCTGTTCAAGTTATGGGCATTATTCGGCTAGATGTTTGGGCAGGCAAAGAATGAAGGCGAGTAATGCTGTGCTCATAGATACTTCATCTGACGATGATAGTGTAGTTGATTCTGAACTTGAAAATGTATTACCAGATAATGAATGTGAGAGTGTGGCTGTAGTTACTGATATGTTAGACTTTAATAGATGTGACACGTGTCACCAGTTTCATGCGGATGGGAAATTGAAATGTGGTCAAATTGTACCATGTTCCAACGAAGATGCTAATTCAGCTCTAGCCTCCAGAGGTAATCTAAAGTTCCACGATGCACTGGTCAACGAACAACCATGCCAATGTTTACTTGATAGCGGCAGCACTTTACTTGGGATAAGAAGAGAGCTGGTTAGGCCAGAAGATTATACGGGTGAGTTTGTTAAATGCCGTACTTTCTCTGGAAACATTGAGAAATACCCGCTGGCAAAAGTGCACATAAACACCCCGTTCCTTGCCGGCACATTTACGTGCGCAATTTTGCAAAATCCCTGTACGGACCTGATTATAGGTTGCTTGTCATCATTAAAGCAGTGTACTGATGACGAAATACTAGCCTGGAAACAAACAAACATGGCTAATGCTGTAACGAGGTCAGATACTCAAACACACTATACTGACCTACAAAATGAAATGTTACAGTTGTTAACACCCAGCGGTGCTAGTAACAATACCACTCGACAAGAATTTATCGAGGCACAACGCACCGATCAAACTGTCACACCTTATTTTAAATTGTTAGGTGAGCGAGCGAAAGTAACTAAAAATGCATCTTGGTATTTTAAAATACACAACGGAATTCTCATGCGTTATTATAACAGCAATAACCATGAAATTCAGCAGACGGTGTTACCTGTAAAATACCGACAAAATGTGCTAAAGATTGCACATGAGTCACCGTTTGCTGGACATTTGGCCTATGACAAAACAAGAGCCAGAATTTTGTCACACTTCTATTGGCCTAAGTTTTGTAACGATATTAAATTTTTCTGTCGGTCATGTACTGTTTGTCAACATCTAGTAAGAAAGGAAAGCATGTAACGGCTGAGGTTCAACGTTCATTATTGGCCTCTAGACCATTCGAAATTGTAGCGGTAGATATTGTTGGACCCCTGAATCAGGTGTCGAACAAAGGAAACCGGTTTATACTAACCCTCGTGGATCTCTTGTACAAGGTGGATCGAAGCGGTGCCACTAAAATACATCACCTCCAAAGATGTGGCAAATGTGTTTTTACATCTATTTTGTCGCTTTTGGCTTTCCTCGAACCATTTTATCTGATCGAGGAACGCAGTTTATTTCTGGCTGCTATGCAAGCCCTAACAAAATTGCTAGGAATAGAACAGCATTTCAGTAGCCCCTACCACCCTATGAGCAACGGAATCATAGAGAAAATAAACGGGGATCTAAAACATATGCTGGCAAAGTAACAGCAGAGAACCCATCTGATTGGGACACTCTATTACCAGCAGTGCTGTTTGCCCATCGAGAAATTCCGCACTCAAGTACGGGTTTCTCACCTTTCGAAGTTAGTTTATGGGGCGAACCCTCGTGGACCCCTAACAATCTACCATCAGCTAGTCACTAGCATAGAAGAGAGTCCAACCTCAGTAACACCGTATGAGATGGTAACAGAGACACGCGATAAGATCATGAAGGTGTGTGTAATAGCAAAAACATCTTTGGAGAGAAAAGGACATATGTACCGCGACTATGCAAATAAAGGTGCCAAAACCCTACACCTTGAACCCAATCAAAAGGTTCTGCTTTTACTACCAGATAAACGTAACTTGTTACTAACGTCATGGCAAGGGCCATTCAAAGTTGAACGAAAGATATCATATGTCGATTATGAAATATCGATAAAGGGAAAATTAAAGATATTTCATATCAACATGCTGATGCCTTATTTCTCACGACAAGAACTGACGACAGACGAACACAATGCACCTACACTAAGCAATGAGACGACAGACGTACACAACCCAACTGCACTAGGTAGGGCGACACAGGACGACGACAGCGCAAACACACCTAGCCAGGAAACAGAACACACAGCTAGTACAACAACAGTACTTAATCAGACAGATGAGGACGGAATAGAATTACCAGTCCCAACAGTAGACACGACTGGGACAATCGATAGCATACGATTAGAAACAACTCACAGACGAGCAAGGACGACAAATTATAGAATTAGTGACAGAGTACAGGGACATTTTTTCCGACATCCCAGGTAGGACAGACAGGATAGAACACTCCATTATTCTGACTGATAACACCCCGATCAAATGTCAACCTTATTCCATCCCATTAAATTACAGGGAAAGCCTCGACAAAGAATTACTATCTCTTGAGTCGAGTGGAATAATTCAGAAATCACAGTCAGAATATTCTTTTCCTATCGTCCTTGTCACCAAAAAGGACTCGACGATTCGCCTCTGCGTCGATTATCGGCATTTAAACAGTGTGACCAAGGTCGATGCAGAGCCGATCCCGTCATGTGAAGATCTTATCCTCGATATGTCAACATCTCCTATCTTTTCAAAACTTGACCTTACAAAGGGATATTGGCAGGTCCCGATGCAAGAAATGTCTATCCCGTTTACAGCTTTCTCAACACCTCTAGGTCTATATGAGTGGCGTTTTCTTCCTTTTGGCCTTCGTAATGCTCCAGCCACTTTTGTCCGACTAACTAGGGACCTTTTGCACGGAGTAACTAATACATCTACTTATATTGATGACATTTGTATCCATACCGCAGACTGGACATCACACTTACAGAAACTGCGACATGTCTTCGATAGGTTGCGATTATTCGGGCTTACAGTGAAACCAACCAAAGTAGAGTTGGGAATGGAAGAGATTGACTTCCTAGGCCATATGTTCTGCAGAGGCCAACTCAGAACAGATGAGAGAATTGTGACCAAGATTCTCAATTTGACAATGCCAACGACCAAGAAACAGGTCCGAAGCTTACTTGGTCTGGTCAATTATTATAGCAAATTTATACCCAATTTGGCTGAAATTACCAGCGTTTTTTCTAATATTTTGAAAGCTTCTGTAAAATTGAATGTTCAAGATGCACAGTTAATTGGTGCTTTATCAAAGTTGAAGCGTATGTTTAGCGTTCCACCTATTTTGCACTTGCCTAATCAGAATCTTACCTATTTCCTTCGTACAGACGCAAGTGCTATTTCCATTTCTGGCATCCTAGGCCAATTTTATGAAGGAAAGTTCCACCCAATAATGTATGTAAGCCGTAAGATCAGCCCAGCTGAATCGAGATACTCAGCATCTGAATTGGAAGCTTTAAGCGTGATCTATTGTGTGAGGAAACTTCATAGATTCCTAGCGGGTATAGAGTTTGTTATTGAAACCGATAATTCGCCTCTAACTGTCATGCAGTCTGGGGTCCCACACAACAACAGGATCTACAGGTGGGCCGTGATACTTCAAAATTATGCCTTTACCATCAAGCATTTGAAGGGAAGCTTGAACTCTCTGGCCGACACTTTGAGCCGACCTTCTCACATTGAAATACCTGAAATACGAGAAGAGAGTAGTTATCGTTCTTTGTAGAAAATGATGTATGCAACTTTATGTGTTAGTTTTTCTGGTTGGTTGCGTGTTGTCTATTAAACTAAAGTGTATTTAACTTGCTAACATGTGTATACATTTATAATTTACGTGTATGTATTCTTTCGAGAGCCGTAAAGTGGTTTATTGTAGCCACAAACGAGTGTGTTATCCTGATTCATGACTACATTTCCGTTTTAAGAAGCTCAAAGTATTTTCCCTATGACTATCACTAAAGTATGGCAACTACACACTTAAAAAATTTCACAACACATTGCTCAAACAGATTGACACAGACAAGTCACAACAAGTCGTCTTGTGCGGTGGAAAATAAATACCGCTAAATCTTTCTCACTCTCTCTTTCCTTTTTATTCTTTCTCTCTCACATTCACACATCTTTCGTTCAACTTTCATACAACATTAATTTTAAAATATTGATTCGTCATTAAAATATGGTTCACAAAATATTAACTGAATGAAGAATAAATATTTACATTAAATTGTTGGCTGAATTAAACAGGTCTTCAAGCCAAATGACTGTGCTGTCTCTTTGCACTCGTCATATCTATACAAAAATATACATGTTTGCGAGGATGGTTTGTTACCGATCCTATGGTAATAACTGAACTAACTAATCTATTGTAAGTTGGTGTACTGTTCTAAATTAACCTAAGGGAACTAATCTAACTAATTAATTATATTTAAGAAAAGTGGGTTAGTTACCTTAAAGTGTTCTTAGTACATAAAATGATCTCAATTACTAAATGATCGGGTTAATTTGTAAATGAAGTTTTAACTAATTAAAGATATAAATTAATATGTTTAAATGGTGATAAACTAAAGTAATGTTTCATAATTGATAATATGATATAGTTGTTAACTTAAATGAGTCCTTAACTAACTGTAGGTGAATTATAACTCTGAAATGACATAAATCAAGTTATATAGGTAATTCAACATTTATAATCGTATTATCACTACAAAAATATGAAGTTATACGCAACTGTTTATAAAAACATGTTATATACATATCACATTTAATTTCTATCTAACTACACTAATCAATTCCATCCAGGTGTGATGTTGGAGCACTGTTCTTTGTAGACTGTTCTCAAAAATAGAGTTCAACCAGCCAAAGTCTGATGTACGCTCTCCTTCCTGGGTAATGTTTATACACCTGATATCCTACCAGTTTGTGTAGGTTCACATCTAACACTTCAATCCACTCACAGGTTGTATAAGTGGTAGTGGTGTAGACAAGTACTAATGCGTCTGTTCGTTTCACTCATATTGGCACTGTTAATATTAAACATATTTCAACAACTGGCGATGGTAACACACTTATAGTGTTTCATAATCACCACATAGGGCACTACGTAATTAGTGTTTCTGGTGATATCTGGTCGCTCTCTTCTCGTATTTCAGGTATTTCAATCTGAGAAGGTCGGCTCAAAGTGTCGGCCAGAGAGTTCAAGCTTCCCTTCACATGCTTGATGATAAAGGCATAATTTTGAAGTATCAAGGCCCACCTGTAGATCCTGTTGTTGTGTGGGACCCCAGACTGCATGACAGTTAAAGGCGAATTATCGGTTTCAATAACAAACTCTGTACCCGCTAGGAATCTATGAAGTTTCCTCACACAATAGATCACGCTTAAAGCCTCCAATTCAGATGCTGAGTATCTCGATTCAGCTGGGCTGATCTTAAGGCTTACATACATTATTGGGTGGAACTTTCCTTCATAAAATTGGCCTAGGACGCCAGAAATGGAACTAGCACTTGCGTCTGTACGAAGGAAATAGGTAAGATTCTGATTAGGCAAGCGCAAAATAGGTGGAACGCTAAACATATGTTTCAACTTTGATAAGGCACCAATTAACTGTGCATCTTGAACATTCAATTTTACAGAAGCTTTCAAAATATTAGAAAAAACGCTGGTAATTTCAGCCAAATTGGGTATAAATTTGCTATAATAATTGACCAGACCAAGTAAACTTCGGACCTGTTTCTTGGTCGTTGGCATAGTCAAATTGAGAATCTTGGTCACAATTCTCTCATCTGTTCTGAGTTGGCCTCTGCAGATCGTATGGCCTAGGAAGTCAATTTCTTCCATTCCCAACTCTACTTTGGTTGGTTTCACAGTAAGCCCGAATAATCGCAACCTATCGAAGACATGTCGCAGTTTCTGTAAGTGTGATGTCCAGTCTGCGGTATGGATACAAATGTCATCAATATAAGTAGATGTATTAGTTACTCCGTGCAAAAGGTCCCTAGTTAGTCGGACAAAAGTGGCTGGAGCATTACGAAGGCCAAAAGGAAGAAAACGCCACTCATATAGACCTAGAGGTGTTGAGAAAGCTGTTAAAGGGATAGACATTTCTTGCATCGGGACCTGCCAATATCCCTTCGTAAGGTCAAGTTTTGAAAAGATAGGAGATGTTGACATATCGAGGATAAGATCTTCACATGACGGGATCGGCTCTGCATCGACCTTGGTCACACTGTTTAAACGCCGATAATCGACGCAGAGGCGAATCGTCGAGTCCTTTTTGGTGACAAGGACGATAGGAAAGGAATATTCTGACTGTGATTTCTAAATTATTCCACTCGACTTAAGAGATAGTAGTTCTTTGTCGAGATTTTCCCTGTAAATTAATGGGATGGAATAAGGTTGACATTTGATCGGGGTGTTATCAGTCAGAATAATGGAGTGTTCTATCCTGTCTGTCCTACCTGGGATGTCGGAAAAAATGTCCCTGTACTCTGTCACTAATTCTATAATTTGTTGTCGTTGTTCGTCCGTGAGTTTTGTTTCTATTTGTATGCTATCGATTGTCCCAGTCGTGTCTACTGTTGGGACTGGTAATTCTATTCCGTCCTCATCTGTCTGATTAAGTACTGTTGTTGTACTAGCTGTGTGTTCTGTTTCCTAGCTAGGTGTGTTTGCGCTGGCGTCGTCCTGTGTCGCCCTACCTAGTGTAGTTGTGTTATGTACGTCTGTCGTCTCATTGCTTGGTGTGGGTGCATTGTGTTCGTCTGTCGTCAGTTCTTGTCGTGAGAAATAAGGCTTCAGCATGTTGATATGAAATATCTTTAATTTTCCCTTTATCGACATTTCATAATCGACATCTGATATCTTTCGTTCAACTTTGAATGGCCTTTGCCATGACGTTACTAACAAGTTACGTTTATCTGGTAGTAAAAGCAGAACCTTTTGATTGGGTTCAAGGTGTAGGGTTTTGGCACCCTTATTTGCATAGTCGCAGTACATCTGTCCTTTTCTCTCCAAAGATGCTTTTTCTATTATACACGCCTTCATGATCTTATCGCGTGTCTCTGTTACCATCTCATATGGTGTTACTGAGGTTGGACTCTCTTCTATGCTAGTGACTAGCTGATGGTAGATTGTTAGGGGTCCACGAGGGTTCGCCCCATAAACTAACTCGAAAGGTGAGAAACCCATACTTGAGTGCGGAATTTCTCGATGGGCAAACAGCACTGCTGGTAATAGAGTGTCCCAATCAGATGGGTTCTCTGCTGTTACTTTTGCCAGCATATGTTTTAGATCCCCGTTTATTTTCTCTATGATTCCGTTGCTCATAGGGCGGTAGGGGCTACTGAAATGCTGTTCTATTCCTAGCAATTTTGTTAGGGCTTGCATAGCAGCAGAAATAAACTGCGTTCCTGGATCAGATAAAATGGTTCGAGGAAAGCCAAAACGACAAAATAGATGTAAAAACACATTTGCCACATCTTTGGAGGTGATGTATTTTAGTGGCACCGCTTCGATCCACCTTGTACAGAGATTCACGAGGGTTAGTATAAACCGGCTTCCTTTGTTCGACACTTGATTCAGGGGTCCAACAATATCTACCGCTACACTTTCGAATGGTCTAGAGGCCAATAATGAACGTTGAACCTCAGCCGTTACATGCTTTCCCTTTCTTACTAGATGTTGACAAATAGTACATGACCGACAGAAAAATTTAATATCGTTACAAAACTTAGGCCAATAGAAGTGTGACAAAATTCTGGCTCTTGTTTTGTCATAGGCCAAATGTCCAGCAAACGGTGACTCATGTGCAATCTTTAGCACATTTTGTCGGTATTTTACAGGTAACACCTTCTGCTGAATTTCATGGTTATCGCTGGTATAATAACGCATGAGAATTCCGTTGTGTATTTTAAAATACCAAGATGCATTTTTCGTTACTTTCGCGCACTCACCTAACAATATAAAATAAGGTGAGACAGTTTGATCGGTGCGCTGTGCCTCGATAAATTCTTGTCGAGTGGTATTGTTACTAGCACCGCTGAGTGTTAACAACTGTAACATTTCATTTTGTAGGTCGGTATAGTGTGTTTGAGTATCTGACCTCGTTACAGCATTAGCCATGTTTGTTTGTTTCCAGGCTAGTATTTCGTCATCAGTACACTGCTTTAATGATGACAAGCAACCTATAATCAGGTCCGTACAGTGATTCTGCAAAATCGCGCACGTAAATGTGCCGGCAAGGAACGGGGTGTTTATGTGCACTTTTGCCAGCGGGTATTTCTCAATGTTTCCAGAGAAAGTACGGCATTTAACAAACTCACTCGTGTATAATCTTCTGGCCTAACAAGCTCTCTTCTTACCCCAAGTAAAGTGCTGCCGCTATCAAGTAAACATTGGCATGGTTGTTCGTTGACCAGTGCATCGTGGAAGTTTAGATTACCTCTGGAGGCTAGAGCTGAATTAGCATCTTCGTTGGAACATGGTACAATTTGACCACATTTCAATTTCGAATCCGCATGAAACTGGTGACACGTGTCACATCTATTAAAGTTTAACATATCAGTAACTACAGCCACACTCTCACATTCATTATCTGGTAATACATTTTCAAGTTCAGAATCAATTACACTATCATCGTCAGATGAAGTATCTATGAGCACAGCATTACTCGCCTTCATTCTTTGCCTGCCCAAACATCTAGAAGAATAATGCCCATAACTTGAACAGAAGAAGCATTTAACAGCACGTTTGTATGAGTTTCGTTTGTTTTCCTGCTTCTTCATCATCATTTCTAGATGAGCAGGGTAGGATGGACTTTTATCACACATAGAGTACTGCGGATGAAATAATTTGCAGTATACACACTGTGGTGGCTTCTGATAAGGTTTGTCTTTCTTATGATACTCTTTTTGATTGTACGACTTGCTAGGTACGTTCTTAACGAAAGCAGTGATCTCAGTATCATGTATAGATGTTTTAAATATGTCGCGGTTTGAGGAAAAGTAAGCTGAACCACGTTTTTCTAGTTGTTCAATAGATTCAATGTCTGCTTGTTGAAGGAACTTAGCAAAAGGGGTAGGAACTGTGGATATGACTTTATCCATCACCATTAAGTCCTGTAATTTATCAAAATTCTTCCCTACTTTTTCCGCCTTAAGCCATTTATTGAATGTACTTTGGACGTTAGAAACATAGTCTAAGAACGTTTCAGTTGGCTTAGGTTTTATCTGTGAATACTGGATCTGATATCCAGGAGCATCGAGTAGAAAATGCTGCATAATTTTATCATGGATGTACTGATAATTACTTCTTAGATCTGTTGGTATTGACTCTATAACCTTTAATGGCTCCCCACTGATATTTCTCATGTAGATCATTGCCCAGTCTTCTAATGGTATTTTCTGACTTTTAAGTTGGAATTCTATATTCTCAGTCCAGGCTGAAATTGATTCGCCTTGGCTGAAAGGCTTAATGAGCCCCTTATATTTAGAGAATTTATTTTGCTCTTCTTGACTCTTCTGTTTAGTAGAGGCTATCTGGATGTTTGAGTCAATCTCCATCTCTTTTATCTTTAACTTTGTGGCTTCCCCTAACTCCTTCAAATCTTTCTGATGTTGTCTTTCCAATGCTCTTTCGTGTCTCAGTTTTTCTGTTTCTTCTTTGTATCTCTGATCTGCCCATTTCTCTAATTTCTCTCCAGTATGGCCTAGTTCTTTGCCAGCCTGGATGCAGTCGTTTAATGATGACATTTTATGGCTTTATGCTATTTCACACTGATATCAATATAATTTTACACAATAGTTATCTAGTTATGTGTTAGACATTTACATCCTCACTGAAAAAAAGATGCATGGTTAAAGTCGTGGTTATCAAAATTATTGGAAAATATACTCATCTAATCTGCTGAAAAATACGGCACTTGGGATGTTCCACCGTTGTCTTTCGTACACACAAATGATCGACTTGATGGTACAACTGATGTCTCTATTTAGTAGAGCATCAACATTTTAGAAACATGCATGTGATATAGATACATGTTTGTTATCAATTTTATGCGGCTGGTAACTTTTAAATGTGATATAAATAATGATGAATGATGTTAATGAATGAATGTTATGATAGTATAGATGATCGTCATGAATAGTAGGATGATTTGTCAAATGAATGTCAATGTCGTCTTGTCTTCACTTTCTATCTTCACTGACTGAGCTGCGCTATATGACTTTAGTTTAACCTCTAATTTACTTTTCTTGTGCAAAAAGAATTTATTTTTGCACAAGTACATACGTGAATGTGATGAAAGTTGACATTATGGCTGTATCACACAAAATGATTCACACATGATTGTTAATTTGGCAATTTTGATACATATTTGCACACATTTTCATCAAAAATATATTTCATACATATATCACAAATAATGTTTTATAGAATTTCCAAAAATAGTCAATTCACGTGCTTGAATGTGGTTCAAGCCCCACAAATTGGAATCAATTAATCAAATAATTGACGTTGGTTCAGATATTACTGAAACCAAATGGTACGATGGTTCAAGGTACTTTTTACACCAAATGGTATTCTAAATGGTAAATAAATAGTATTGACGATGGTTCAAGGTGCTTCTGACACCAAATGGTACGGTGGTTCAAGGAGCTTCTGACACCAAATGGTATCCTGCCTGTCAGCAACTCACTTGCGACAGGCATACAAGGATTCCCTACTTTTGCACCACACGAAAGTGACAACTCGTATCGTTTGCAAAAGGATACATTTTATTAGGAGCTGATCGTAAATGAGCTCCACGAGCGGAATACCACATCGGTATTAAACATCATAGTATGTTACAAAGATGTAATGAGGAGATGATATTATGATACTAACTACTGAGGCTAAACTTAAGTGCTAACTATTGATACTGTCCTTAACATCAAAGTATCCACAGCGGATATACAGTCTGTTCCCTACGCCGTCCAAGTCTCTGTCTGACCCAAGCTCCTGGTGGGGTGTTCAGCCACTAGCAATCGGTTCTCCGTGCGTCCGCTAGTTTGCGTGCTTGGAGTCCCAGCACGCTGGTCACTTGGTTGTAGTAACCAGTATTGCGTGGTTACACCTCGGGAGATGGGTTTCCCAGTCTCTTGGGTGCTCACGCACACTCATTGCCCTCTTTGTTGACACGAGTGTGTCCCGTTGTAGAACTATTTATAGGGTTTGTGTCTCTTCTGTCTGGTTTCCTACATCGCTATCTTCCTTAGCTCTATTTATCATCTTCTGAGCTCTTTAGCTCTTATGTAGTATTACGTAGATCTTTGACAGCAGTCAACCGCAGCATTTTCGCTGTTCGTGATTCGGACAAGCGGACCGGACAAGCGTCATGTATTACGTCACGTTATAAGACGGGCAGTCGGCGTGGCCGAGAGGATAAGAGCTTCCTAGCTCGTGCGTTGACGGCGGGATAAATTGTTCATCCCTTACATCGGTAAGTTGGACTTAATGGGTGACTTCTCGTCCAGAAAACAACGCAAATTACAGAACGTGAAAATGACTATAAAATCAACACGGGGTTGATCGCTGCGTTCTGCAGAGAACATACAACATTAAAAAAAAAAAAACACTGTAGTTATCTTGTCGAATTCAAAGACAGCCTGCTGTGCTTATAAAAAAAGTCGCTTAAAAGTCGACAGGGTCGACTTCATTGCACCGGGTTAATATCTCATACGGCCCAATATCTTTCCGCAGCGAACTGCCGAAAGCATCGCATAAAGCACTAACTCCGTAGCTCCAGCGACGACCCCCAGGAGTCTCCGAAAAAATCAACTCGTGAACCGAAGGACGCGGTTCGGAATCGAACTCACAACCTTCGGAGCCCGAGTCAGACGGCTTGATCCACTTTGCCACGGAGACTCCCTCTGCTGTTCTAGATAAACCCAGGTCTGGTGGACAGTGTGACCCACATTTACGAGCAGATGCTTCAGGTTTCGCAGGGATATTAACTACACAGTAGTGTCACACAGACTAGCTCGAGCTGTTGCGACATGCCATGCCTTCTATAGGTGACGTACTCACCACCTTGACTTCTCAGACAATGTCTACAACTTTATGCCAGTTATTAGGCTCACGTGTTATGCTGCTGGGTCGACCCCACAGGCGTGCAGGTTGAACAGAAAATCGTGGCACTTTTAGAGATTGAACCCAGACCCATGTTGGTTAGAAAGCACAGAAACCACTATGCCAGCTAGCAACTCCCGTGTGTTTCAATTAACGGTAAATGTTGGAAACCAGGCTATTTTATTGTCATTTTACACGTTAGAGCAGACAGAGGGTGGCAAAGAAAAGAAACAATGCAATTGTGCACAGTGACAATACACAGCACATAAACTGCATGAGTTATTGGGCTAGAGACATTGAGCTTGTCACATTGCTGAACATAGGCTGTCAGTGGTCGCAGGTGGACGTGTTACAGCCGTCTCATACGCAACGCTAATTACAATACACGCAGAGACATGCAGATTACTTGCTAATAGAAACGTTTCTGGAATGAACATGAATGAATCACTGAAAAACGAGAAGTAGGTTGAGAGGAATCTCTGGAATGAACATGAGCGCTTGGAAACGCTGCGCTTATGTAAAGTAAAATGCTTTCCAAATGTCGTTTGGTGGAAACAGCTCCATTTATGTGTTACAATTTTTAAAAAAAAATGGTTGCCTGTTTATGTATCAGCGTTAATGCTGAATAATCTGCTGCCGACACGACGTCAATATCAATGCACAAGACATGAATACATCAAGTTATTGAAGCCGTAACTGCTGACCAGTAGCTAAAACTAAAATACACAACAGAAAAAGTATGATCCATGTTTGAGCAATATATTTTTTATTGTGTTTATTATATATTTGTATTACTCAAATATATGAGGCATTAGCAATCAGGCGGTTACAGAATTCGTTCTAAATGTGAAATTATCGTGGGAGCAACAGATCTACATTCGAACAATACCTGTGATGATGTGTTTTAGTATTTTCAGCTTAAGTATTATTCCTTTACTCATTTCAAATGATACTCTGCAGTATGCGCCTGACGCGATGCAGCGAAATATGCCAGGCATAAATCGTGCAGCATATTGTTTGTGGCATATGTGTTTAAACTCACTAAGGGATTAAATTGTTTTGAAAAATGGAACACCAGGAGCATAACCCCTACAGTTGGAAGAGGCAACAGATAAAAGTAGAACCACTCAACACGGGTGGCTGACCTCCGGATGAAGATATATCTAAATGAAATCTTTTCTGGCGTAGAAGGTTACATGTTAAGGGCAATAATATCAACTTCATTGCAGCAGTTTGTACCTTGCCTGGCCCGGTCTCTGTCCGTCGAACGGTGGCAAGCGGACTCGAGAGAGCATCGCACAAAGCACACATTTTGCAGCTTCAGCGACGTAGTCTGAAAACGAACGCACGACTTTCAGAGAGCGAGGCAGACGGCGTGACCACTTCCCCACGGAGACAGCTCTTAGAAAGTATGATATACTGCCTACAACCACTGGGTGGAGTATTGGTGCAGGGTAAGACAGCTGGGGTCAGGGCCTGGTGGGATGGTGTCAACAGTGTGGTAGAACATATCAATCATGGTGGTGTGGAGAGAATGGTGCTACAGGGAGTGATCAGAGGACCTGACCGGCTCTCAGTACCCCGAGGAAAGGCCAGGCGGACAAATAATCAGGCTGCAACTGGTGCCATTAGTTTTTGGGACTCTTTGCTGGTTGTTGAAGTTGGAGACGGAGCACGACTGGGAATGTCCCGAGAGCTGTGATTTCGGGCCTTAGTTTAACGCATCTCAGTGATAGTGATTCTTTATCACAACCAAACATATTTTTACCTTCCCATATAGACACACACACATGAAACACAGATAGATAGACACAAACGCCAAGCACATTACATATATCGGCTTACATAGACACATGCTTGTAGAAACAAACGTCAGCATCACACAGACATTGGCTTATAGAGACACATGTTAAACGTATAGACAAACACTTTAACTACACCAAGACCGAGAATTACAGAGACACATGCTACACACCTAGACAACGTCTTACAGAGACACGCGCTACATACATAGACAGCGACTTACAGAGACAACACATACTATACACACAGACAGCGTCTTACAGAGACACATGCTACACACCTAGACAGCGTCTTACAGAGACACGTGCTACACACAGACAGCGTCTTACAGAGACACGTGCTACATACATAGACAGCGACTTACAGAGACACGTGCTACATACATAGACAGCGACTTACAGAGACAACACATGCTACACACCTAGACAGCGTCTTACAGAGACATACATAGACAGCGACTTACAGAGACAACACATACTATACACACAGACAGCGTCTTACAGAGACACACGTGCTACATACAGACAGCGACCTACAGAGACAACACATACTATACACACAGACAGCGTCTTACAGAGACACATGTGCTGCACACATAGACAGCGACTTACAGAGACAACACATACTATACACACAGACAGCGTCTTACAGAGACACACGTGCTACATACATAGCGACTTACAGAGACAACACATACTATACACACAGACAGCATCTTAAAGAGACACACGTGCTACATACATAGACAGCGACTTACAGAGACACACGTGCTACATACATAGACAGCGACTTACAGAGACAACACATACTATACACACAGACAGCGTCTTACAGAGACACACGTGCTACATACATAGAGACAACACATACTATACACACAGACAGCGACTTACAGAGACACATGCTACACATAGCGACTTACAGTGGCACATCCTACACACAGACACAAACGTTAACCGAATCATATTCAGCAGCTTACATAAAATGCTGTGCTCAGTGTTATCGTCGGTGTAATCCTGTCCTAAATAATATTCTGTAAGCTTGATTAGGATCTACTACTACTAGTACATATTGTCTGTTGAATTGCCTGATACACCCACTGATCTCTGGCACATCCCACAGGACATTGTTGGCATCTGAAGAGCTGCACAAGTACGACAGGGCACGGATATTTTTAGATGAAGACTACACGGCTTCAGACAAGTTCACTGTGAGTTGCTTATGTTGATTAAGTGTCATTACTTATTGGGCGTCTCTGCCACGGGGCACTAGTGGACATGCTTACAGGTGTTGATACAAGTAAAAGCAGGGGCTTGTTTACAGGCCTCAAGATACATTGCATAAGGTGCTAGACTCATATTTATATAGATCAGTCGGCCTGTGGTGAGTTATGTGGTCAGAAAACACACACACACACACACACACACACACACACACACACACACACACACACACACACACACACACACACACACACACACACACACACATTGGCTTATAGAGATGCATGTTAAACACATAGACAAACACGTCAATTACACAGACAGCGACTCACAGAGACATACATGCTTCACACACAAACAGTGACTTACACACTTTAAAATGTACATAGTGGGCGTTATCTTTCTCTACTGCATCAGGCGTTGTGTTTGACTTAGTCCTGCAAATGGACGGTGTGTGTAAGGTAAACCAATCATGCAAGATGGCATGTAGGAGGACAAAACACAACTGAAGGAAGTCGAGCAAGAGGTAGCTGGCGAGCTTACCACGGGGAATCATTGAATGCATGCAGTCAAGCAAGGGGTAGGCAGCACTACAAGTAGGGAAATAACACCACCGATTCTGTCTTCTTACAGTCCATGCCGTGGCTGAGGTGATCACGTCTATCCACAGCCTTCTGTCTCTTGTTCCGCCTATCATTTCTGATACCGACGTTCCTCCATACTATACTGTTAAACTGTCCAGCATCTTCTCTCTTGGTCTGCCACTGCCTTTCTTCCCCTCCAACCTTCCCCATTGTGACGACATACTCCAGATGTCCTCTTCTCATGACAAGCCCACAGAATGTGGGATATCTGCTTCTGATGCCAGTAACCAGTTCTCTTTGCGGTCAAGATATCTTCATTGCGCTTCCTATCCCCCTTCTGTAAAGCCACATCTCCGCAGCTTCCACATAATTCCTCACTGTCTGCTAATTGTACATGATTTCCTTTCATACAACAGGTATGTATGGCTTAAGGATGGGTGAACATAGCAATGTCAGTGCGTTGAGACAGAAAGTGCTGGAGATGTATTCCGGCGTCGGCATTTGACTGACTGGAGGTTTTATTATTCTCTGTAGATTTGAATAGAAGAATTAAACGGAGAGAACGTGATTTACTGAAGTGAATAGTACCAGAGATTTCAAATGTGGGCGTCGGGTGGGGAGAAAGTGGAAGATGGTTGGATGGATGGACGAAAGGGAAGAAAGAAAGACAGACAGACAGAAACTATAAAGAGTAGACTGCAGGGTCACTGCCTTGGCAATATTGCTAGAAAAGGGAAACTATCCCTCGAAAGAGGAACAATGTCGAAGTAGGAAGAGGAGGAGGAGGAGAAAAAGAATAAGAATAAGAATATATGTACATTATTTTCCATTAGTCTTAATCTCATGGAGTCTTCAACACACTTTCTTATACACGAACAGACACATATATGCACATACATTTGATGTGGCAGTATTGACGACAATATTTTAATGATGATGATAGCATTAACTAAGCGTATGTTCTCTTTTCATCTGACCTAATAGGCCCTGGGAAATATGTACTTCATACACGAGGAGGTATCGGACGTTTTAATATGGGACTTTGTGGGTGAGTACTTCTTGCTGGTGTGTTTGTCGTGACATCACAGCATTAGCACTCACGCTTCTGGTTGCCTATCGATTTCTTATGCGCCTTTCACGTGGGTCAGACACAATCCAATAACAAAAAGCACATTAATTGTGTGTGTGTTTGCATAACTGGTATTTTATTGCAGCCTGCCTGTTTGTGTAAGTGCAGCAGTGCACAGTCTGTCTGTCTGTGCGTATTTTAGTGTAGCAATTTGCAGCCTGTCTGTCTGTGTATGTGTTAGTGTAGCAGTTTACAGTCTGCCTGTTTGATTGTTTCTCTCTCTCTCTCTCTCTCTTTGGCGGTGTGTGTGTGTGTGCGCGCGCGTGTGCGTGTGCGTGCGCGCTTGCTTGCTGGTATTGTAATTTACGGTGTGCCAGTTTGTGTATGTGTTAGTGTAACAGTTTAAAGTCTGCCTCTGTGGGTGTGTGTGTGAGTGTGTGTGTGTGTGTGTGTGTGTGCGTGCATGCATGTGCTAGTATAGAGTTTACAGTCCACATGTCTGTGTATGTGTGTTAGTGTAGCGGCTTACAGTCTGCCAATCTGTGTATATGTTAGTGTATGCCAGTTTGTGTATGTGTGTCAGTATAGCAGTTTACAGTCTGCTTGTTTGTGTGTGTGTTAGTGTATCAGCTTACACTCTGTTTGTATGTGTGTATGTTTGTGCTAGCATAGCAGTGTACAGTCTGCCAATGTGTGTATATGTTAATGTATGTCAGTTTGTGTATGTGTGTTAGTGTAGCAGTTTACACTGTGCGTGTTTGTGTATGTGTGTTAGTGTAACAGTTTACAGTCTGCCTGTTTGTGTTTGTGAGTTAGTGTAACAGTTTACAGTCTGCCTGTTTGTGTTTGTGAGTTAGTGTAACAGTTTACAGTCTGCCTGTTTGTGTTTGTGAGTTAGTGTAACAGTTTACAGTCTGCCTGTTTGTGTTTGTGAGTTAGTGTAACAGTTTACAGTCTGCCTGTTTGTGTTTGTGAGTTAGTGTAACAGTTTACAGTCTGCCTGTTTGTGTTTGTGAGTTAGTGTAACAGTTGACACTGTGCGTGTTTGTGTATGTGTATTAGTGTAACAGTTTACAGTCTGCCTGTTTGTGTATGTGTGTTAGTGTAACAGTTTACAGTCTGCCTGTTTGTGTTTGTGAGTTAGTGTAACAGTTTACACTGTGCGTGTTTGTGTTTGTGTGTTAGTGTAGCAGTTTACACTGTGCGTGTTTATGTTTGTGTGTTAGTGTAGCAGTTTACACTGTTTGTGTTTGTGAGTTAGTGTAACAGTTTACACTGTGCGTGTTTGTGTTTGTGAGTTAGTGTAACAGTTTACACTGTGCGTGTTTGTGTTTGTGTGTTAGTGTAGCAGTTTACACTGTGCGTGTTTGTGTTTGTGTGTTAGTGAAACAGTTTACAGTCTGCCTGTTTGTGTATGTGAGTTAATGTAACAGTTTACAGTCTGCCTGTTTGTGTATGTGAGTTAGTGTAACAGTTTACAGTCTGCCTGTTTGTGTATGTGTGTTAGTGTAACAGTTTACAGTCTGCCTGTTTGTGTATGTGAGTTAGTGTAACAGTTTACAGTCTGCCTGTTTGTGTATGTGAGTTAGTGTAACAGTTTACAGTCTGCCTGTTTGTGTATGTGAGTTAGTGTAACAGTTTACAGTCTGCCTGTTTGTGTATGTGAGTTAGTGTAACAGTTTATAGTCTGCCTGTTTGTGTATGTGAGTTAGTGTAACATACAGTCTGCCTGTTTGTGTATGTGTGCTAGTGTAACAGTTTACAGTCTGCCTGTTTGTGTATGTGTGTTAGTGTAACAGTTTACAGTCTGCCTGTTTGTGTATGTGAGTTAGTGAAACAGTTTACAGTCTGCCTGTTTGTGTATGTGTACTAGTGTAACTCACTGAAAGCTTGTGGAGTTCATCATGACACCTGGGGTGGTGTGGTCAATATCACGTCGGCCGCATTCATTTCCCATGACATTTCCTGGTACCCATTTTAAGGCTGGACTGGGAACCCAGGTTCAAGTTTAAACATACGCCTTGATGAGAATTCGAACACACGACCACCGGCCGGGCAGGAAGTTGTCTAGCCTCTATACACTCGGCTGTCTATCTGTATCTGAAGTTGCTGTATGAACGTAGCTAAGGTCTGTTATGCCCAGAATAAAACACTGTGTTAGCCATCGCTGTTAAGCTCAGTTTGAATAGTAATATCAGGTGTCAGCACTTACGACACGCATGCCAAGCATGGCACGTGGAACGATTTTCAATGGCACGCTGAATGAATTGAACACCTGGGAATGCTGCCAAAGACCGAAGTTCGTGGCGTACATCATTACGCAAGGGTGCAGTTACTTGTGAAGCAACCAGGACTGCAATAGCTGTGAAGAAAAGGCTGGATAGAAAAACCACTGCAGGAGATCCTCCTCCTGGGACGTCAAGTATTCTTTGCCCACATTGTCAAAGAACGTTTCGAGCCAAAATAGGCCTCATCGGCCATCTTAGAACTCACGGCTCCATACTTTCAACCCCACTGGATGAACTGAATGATCGTCATCATTCTTGATGGACAAACAACATTAGTGTAATAGTGTGCATTCTACTTGTTTGTGTAGCGTTGTGCAGTCTGCGTGTTTGTGAATGTGTTAGTATAGCACATTTATAATCTGCCAGTATTTGTATGAGTTAGTGTAGCTGTTTACGTTGGATCTGAAAATAGTTGCAGGTATATAGTAAATTCGCGCGCCAACATGTGTGCATAAGGTACAAAGACACGTCTGGGAGACAGCAGCAGTGAAAGAAATCGCTAGGCCTGGTATTGATTTTAATGAATTTGATGAAGAAAAAAGTAGAAAATTAAAAGGACAGGAGATGTCGTGAGAGTCTGTTTAGATGCATTGCTCGTCATTTTACCAGTCGTTATCATCATCATCATCATCATCATCATCATCATCATCATCATCATCATCATCATCATCATCATCATCATCATCATCATCATCATCATCATCATCATCATCATCATCATGATGCTCTGTGTCAGTCAGCACGGACCATATTGCCACTCGGCGGCTCTGTTGTGTAGCAGCGTGCATTAACTCTTGTGCTGTCATTTCATGCCATAATGCAACTGTCCGGAATGTCCCCTCGCTGTCTTCTCTATCTCTGTTAGCTAACCATACAAGTTGCTGCGTCGCATGGCGTGACCTAAACAGTTGACAATTTCATGCTGGTATCTCTAATAAAGTTAGTATGTTACAAGACGTCGCATTTAACCACATCATTGTAGGCTGTTTGTGACTTCTTGCAAAGTTAACATTCAATAGATTACCATTCCTTTCTGAACGACCGACACTCATACCTCTGCATGGAAACCAAATTGCCACCACGTCAGCTTCCAACTCGCCCGCAGCTGTGTTTCGAACGTGATATGCGGGTTTCCGAATTGAAAAACAAAAACAAACAACTAGTGCCAGTGTTTCGACTGTATATCCTGAAAACCACAGTTCACCCAGCAGTTGTGGTATCAGCAGTTTGAATCTGTAGTTACCAAAGTTTTTCATGCTGTCGCCGGGCCTTTTACTTCCACTACCACACTCCTGGCGCCCACAGACACACAACTGCAGTCAGAATTATTTATTTTACAAATAGGAAAACATCATCTCCACCCAGATCCAACTCGCCCGGGAAGTTGTGGAGTGGTAAAACCGCTCACTTTCGGAACAACGTTTAGCACATCAGTGTAACATTAATGCACGTGAACACATGATTCAGATGAATCAAGTTTAAAATTGCAAAATTACCAATAAATGAAGAAAACAGCGGATTATTATAATAATCCCGTGTAAGAATCTGCACATGAGGCTCGTGCTACATATATGTCGAGTCCATAACGAGATAGCACCTCTCCACAGGCGAGCAACCGTTATATATATATATATATATATATATATATATATATATATATATATATATATATATATATATATATATTATCTACATCAGCTTGGCCGAATAGATGAGAGCATGCGTTCTTAAACATCCGGTGTGCTGATGCCGAGGTAAGGGGTTCAACCCCTACATCAGACAGTTAGACTAAAATGTTGACCTATCGTCCTTGACTTGGGGACGTTAATTACAAGTGCCTCTGAAGTCGGAGTGGGTTCGCCTGATGACGAGGGATACTGTTAATAGGTAAAAGCTAACCCACATGCAAAATTCTGTCCAGCGCAAAAAAAAATAAATTGTGTTGGGCATTTTTACATGTAGTTGTATCAGCGTAATGTTTGTTGTGTGTGTGCGGATGAAAACGTCAGCCGAAAAATTCCACTTTTTCATTTGTGATTTGTGTTCTATTAAAGCTAACCTATTCTACTCCTCGCTTTCAGTTGTTACAACCTGTTGTGTACAAATCTGATGGATATGTTTTTTTATCTGCTGGTAACAAGGTGATATCAGTGTGGCTTCTTCCTGAAGAGATTGATAACAATTGGAAGAAGTGGAGAATATCCACTAGTGGCAAGCTACGACTCTTTCAGCAGGTCACCCTGTGGAAATAGACGAGCCATTTGGGATAAAACCCGGTGCAATAAAGTCGATCCTCTTGCCTTAAATTTTTTTTTTAAATAATGGTTACGTCGCCCTGTTACTGAGTTGAGTGCGTGGAGCGACACTTTGAGCTGTGAATTTCGTTTGTAGTGCTTATATATATATGTCCGCGGTTTTTTGTAGCGTCAACTTCATGTTCAGAAAGAAAAAATGGCGGCCGGCTGGTAGCTGAACTAACTGGGTTGCTTTATGCAGTAATGTGTGGCTGCAGGTTTTCTAGTGATATCCACTTCCATCGACGATGAACTATTTTTCGTGGCGGACTTTTGTGTTGGCATTTTGGCAGCGGCATTGTGCATAGTATATATAGGAAACAACAAGCTGCCATAAGAATTGATAATGAAGTAGGTCAATATCAGTCTATTAAGAGAGGTGTGGGACAGGGATGTGTAATGTCTCCAGATCTTTTTTCCCTGTACAGTGAAAATATTTTCAGAAATATAGAAGATATGGAAGAAATCAACATTGGGGGACGATACATTAATAACATTAGATATGCAGATGATGCAGTCTTGATTGCAGACAATGAACAGGACCTGCAACATTTAGTAGATGCAGTTGTTGCACACAGTGAATAACTAGAGTTAGAATTGAATTGTAAGAAGACAAAGATTATGGCCGTCACTGGGAAGAAGGAAATGCCAGTGTAATATACACGTAAATGGGAATATTCTTAAACAAGTGAATCGTTACAATTATCTCAGAACAGTCATAACATCTGATGGGAGATGCCTTGAAGAGATTAGAACAAGAATTGCCATTGCGAAGGTAGCCTTTTGCAAGATGAAAAATATACTGACCAATAAAAAGATATCATTTGAAACGAGAAAAAGAGCGTTGAAGTGCTACATAGAATCTGTACTTTTGTATGGATGTGAAGCGTGGACAATGAGCAGTCAACTGAAGAAAATCTTATGGATGTGGAAATGCGGTTTCTGAGGAAAATGCAAACAATACCATCGACAGACAGAAAAACCAATGAACAATTCCTTCAAGAAACAAATGAAGATCGTAAACTGATTAGAGACATTAGACGTAGACAGTCAACATTTTTCTGGGCATGTTATAAGAAGAAATGAATTGGAGAACTTGGTGACAATTGGCAAGATCGATGGGAAGAGACAAGTGAGGAAGAACGAGAAGTAAATACCTGGATGGCTTGGCCACGTGGCATGGTCGAGACAGGAACACGGAGCTGATCCACGACTCTGGTGACCGAGTGAGAAGGCAAAACATGACCGCCCACGCTTATCGGCATGGTATATGATGGATGGATGGATTATGCATAGTATACCTGTACGGGGTATTAGTTTGTCTAGACTCCTATCTGTTTCACTTTTCACATGGGGCAGTGAGGAGAATTTTGTGTGATATTCACTGGCATAGGAACGGAGCATAATGGGGCGACCTTTGTCATGAAGTTGGAACCCCGATTAACCCTTGTTTGTTAAATGTGGGGAATAGTAATGGGACAATCAGTCTACAAGATTGTGGTTAAAAGTAGGTTGCATATCCTTTAGAGGACGTCACAGTCAATCCCAATATTGTTTGGATGTTTGTGATTTCTTGGTAAGTTTACATTCACTAGTTTGCCATTGCTTTCTGAGCGACCGGCGCTCATACCATTGTGTGAAAACTAACACAAGGCGGTCTGCTGCCGAATGACCCTGATGGTATGTGGGATTACGAATTACGTCCGTAACTCCTAGATCCGTAGGCGGCTAGATTGTGGCAGATAATATTAATGATCCGAGTGAAGGTTAAGATACTTTTAATTAATTACAATGGTTGAAGTATTGTTCACGTGGAACAAACCGCTACACACACGCGTTCAGGATGTAAACATGAACTAACTGTCACAAGTTCCGGCGTGAGTCACCGTGATTCTGTCTCATCTGATTACAGTTACTACTTGAAGATGAGCTGTATGGTTTAGTAACTATCTCTGGGTAAACATGAGTCCCCGACGTCCTTGGTGCGATTGTATGTAAGCAGAGAATGACTGTCTTTACTGATTTTTTTGTTTGTTTAGCATATCCTTTACAGGACTTAGCTGTCAACACCAGCATCTTTCAGCTGTATGTTGATTTCTTGGCAAGATTACGCTCAGTAGTTTGCCATTGCTTTCTGAGCGGCCGGCTCAGTATCCCGCAAGTCACGAGCGGGGATCGAACCGCCTCAGCTCTCGCTCCGCTACGAGACTCTGCGTGATAAACGGGAATACAGAGAGAAAGTGTTGTAACCCCACAGCCAGAGAGACCGGTCTTTACTGATTATCTGGCAAATCTAACAATCTAGTCCGCTTTTATGTCACACTTCCGCAGAAAACACAATCCTAGTCACTTATCATTTCATATGGAAAGGGGGGGGGGGGGGTGCGAGTGTTACCCACATCCCAATGGGATGGGAATTGCATGGCTATGGATTGATCTCGGTGTTGGCATGCCAAAGGACTGCACGAACCTTCAGGACAGTAATATGATAATAACAACACTACATTCCGGCTGCACTAATCCTAACATCCCCCGAATGCACGGAACAGGCGTGGGTTCGGGATAGCTGAGATCTCGTGAGGTATGGATTAGGGAATACTGAGCCGTGGGGTAATATACAGGGTGTTTGTAAAGTCTCACTACACTTTATATGTAGAACAATTTGAAAAACGAAGTTCATGACGTCATAAAAAATGTACCCCACAGTCCACCGTGAAGCGACATGCAGCGAATTGCTGTCGTCTGCTGGAGTAATACTTTGCTCTCCACACAGAATTGTGGTATCAACGGAAGAAAGAATTTTTTTGGTTGAACAAGTGTTTTGAAATGGCGATCGATAAACACTGAAATAACAACAGACACGTCGCAGAAGGTATTTGACAATATGAAGAGATGTGTGCCGATTAGGATTTCGCCTTAATGGGTGTAAAAGAGTCACTTACTATTTAATAAGCGAAAAGAAAATATGTTTGTTGTTGTTACACTGCCTATCGTCACTACCTGTTAGAATAATCTCATCCACCCTCCACAGTGATTGATTCTGTTTCATCAACTTATTTTTCAACGTCTTTTAGAGACATTATAGACCTAGTTTTCCTGTGATCATTGGGTTTGAGTTGTTGACAATGAAATACTTAAAACCAGTGGAGGAAACATTAACGGCCTTGCACACCTCGCTGGTTTCTGGATTTGAAGTGGTCTAGAAGTGCTCCGCAACACAGCCCCTATGGAAATTGGACTTTGGAGCGGGATCGGGAAGAAGAGTCTGTACATCAACCTCACTGCGATAGTTGCAAGCCCATGTCCTGATTCAGACAACATGAACGCCAGTGCATCAGATTTTAGAGTAAACACTCATTGTTCCAGGAGATTTATCATTATCAACGACGACGACGACGACGACGACGACGACGACGACGACGACGACGACGACGACGACGACGACGACAACAACAACAACAACAACAACAACAACAACAACCATCGACACAGTTTTTCGCGACTAACACTTCTCACCGTAAACATGTACCATTTCTTGATGAATATACTTTGCAGGAAGCCTTTGTGGCCCCAAAATCGCACTGCAGCGCGCTGTTCTTCCTTTGTACATTACTAGAATGCAGTTTCAACTGTTGTGCGCCTGTGGTAACCACGCTAATCATAAAGCTGGATGGTGCTGCCACCGAATGCCACCCTTAAAAACTGGAATGACCATTATCAGCTTTCCTATATCAACGTTTAACTTGCTTATTGACTCCGTCCGTCCGTCCGTCTGTCTGTCGTTCTGTCTGTCTGTCTGTCTGTCTGCCTGTCTGTCTATGTGTCGTTCTGTCTATAACTCTGCCCGTTTTGTCTGTCTATCTGTCAGTGTGTGCGTGCTTGCTTGAGTGTGCGCAGGGACAGAGTGTTCTTCTCCCCCTCCTCTTCCTTTCCTATACGATCACTATTAGAGTCACTTGGAGTGCCTCGTTCAGCCTGCACTTTCCCTTATTCTAATCAATGTTAGTGCCTGGAGTTTTCCTATTTTATGAAGTTCATTAGATTTCAGGCCCACATTTACGGCTTCCCCATGGCTTGTTATACTGGTTGCTTGATGCTTGAAATATCTTCACATTATTCTACCCGCCGAACTCGTTTTCTTCACCTTTAAGGAGTCTTTTATTATCATTTGCTGACATTATTTGAGTTGTTGGGATCTGGCTTATGAGTTATGTCCCTCCCGCCAGCTCCCGGTGAAGGGTTTGGGGTGGGGGTGGGGGAGCAGGGTTTCCTTTATGATGAAGGTAATACGGTAGATAAGACCTTAAGGATGTGAACTGCCAATGCTTTGGGATATGTTACGTCTGGCGTAATGAGCTTTCTTTGCTGCCCTTTTATGTCCACAAAATGAGAGGAAAATCAGGTGCTCATTTCACAGCTCGGTGGATGAAAACGCTAAAGTCGTACACAAACTCACTCTGTATCCCTGCTTCTCCCTCCCTCCACTCGCACCCTCTCTTCTCTCTCTCTCTCTCTCTCTCTCTCTCTCTCTCTCTCTCTCTCTCTCTCCTCTCTCTCTCTCTCTCTCTCTCTCTTCTCTCTCTCTCTCGCCACCTTCCCCTCTCTGTAAACCTCTCTGGTTGTTTTTTCCTGATCTGTTCAGGAACGTGTGTGGTTTCAAGTGCTCACTCATCAGTAGATTGGAACAGTGTTATTGGTTAACGAAACAATATCGTGTAATTTCCCCTGTGTGTTACTGTAACACCGTGACCCACCAGACATCTCACGTGGAGATTTTGAGTCGTGCTGGCTACCTCATCCGTTGAAAACTTTAGCTGAAAACTCAGCCAAAAGCGAGCACGTTTATTGAAAAGACAGGTACATATTTAGATAGTCAAGACAAGAGAGACAGATTAATATTATGAGGAAGACATAACTGTAACATCACCTCAGACAAACGGGATGCTTCTGGCCAAGACCAGTCCAGGTGGGGTACATGTGTTCATCAAGGTGCAGCAACTTGTGCGGCAACTGGAGATGGAATTAACAAATCAACGGAGACAAGCCAGAAAGTTAAAGTGGCACTTCCCATCTCCCATCTACAGTCCACATTGCCCACCAACATTCCCAACTCGTATCCGCCTCATCTGTCACCTTCATACTCCTTAAATCTCATTGTGTGACCAGTGGTCGTCATCATTTGTGATGGACGAACAACAACACGGGGAAGATAAGTGATAAACAATGGTAACGAGGGCTTGATTTTCGATGTTTATAGAGTATGGGTGCTGAAAGGGACGAGAAGAAGGAAGAGGATGAGGTGGAGTAATAGTTGATAAATAAAAATACTTTTTTGTTCATTTATTTTAATTTAGTTTTATTAAAGTTACAAATGTGTCAGATCATTTTGCCCCACCCTGTACAATAACTAAATCCAATTTTATGAAGAATAAAAATGATACAAAGACTATATCCACTTATGAGGTGGGGGTGGCTAGCCTTCTTCCTCTTCGTCGTTTCCTTCAAAAACAGAAACCTGAACATTGTACATTGTCTGGTAACCATTTTTAGAAGGCTGAGTCGGCCCCTGAGCCATCTGGTCGCAAAAATAACCCTGCTTCTCCTGGGATTTGAAGGAGGATCACTATCTTAGCAGGTAGGTGCACTAACCACCAACACGAATAATAATACAAGAACCGAATGCAGAAACAGTTGTGGTCTAGGTCATGGTAACATACACTGCCGTTGGAGTGGGAATAGCTAGACTCACCATTTCTTGGCAAAGGCACAATGAGCCACATTGATGAGTTCCCTCCCCGTTGTATTTCCTGCTCACACAATTTCCAGACAATTTCGAAATTTAGTGTAAATTTGAAGAAAAAAAAATCAGAACCTCTTTGACCATACTTTAGTTCAGGTCATGAGTTTCCTTTGAATTTTCCTGACACACAGAGTCAATTAAAGCAGCGTGCCGAGATGTCGCTTCGTTTACCTGCTGAGAAAAGGGGAATTGGTGGGAGGCGGGGGGGGGGGGAATTACTAGAATAGGGTGGGGGTTTTACCCGCAGTGTTGGTCTTTGTCACTTAGTAATCTCTCTCTCTCTCTCTCTCTCTCTCTCTCTCTCTCTCTCTCTCTCTCTCTCTCTCTCTCTCTCTCTCTCTCTCTCTCTCTCTCTCTCTCTCTCTCTCTCTCTCTCAGAGCTGTCTATACATTCAGGGATTAGTTGTTCCCGAAACCCTCTGAAACACCCGAGTTTTAACTCCTTAAGCCCGATATATTGACGTTCGGTTCGCTGAGCTCCGGCATGGGCTTGTATCTGTTTGAATGAAGTTGATATAAAGACTCTCCTCCCAGTTCGGTTCCAAAGAGCCATCACCGCATGGACTGTTGCAGAGATCTCAGTACCCTTTCCAAACTCACAAAGCAGCAGCGTGTGCAAGGCTGGTGCTGGAACGTCACCACGTCTGCTGAGAGGTCTGTTGGGATGAGACCAGGTCATGGTTCCTCACAGCACGCACAGACAGACTGGAGTTAGCCTAGTTTGTTTGCAAGCTAGAAGATGCAGTGGCAGTTACATAACGTAATGCTGAAAAGGGACAAGTAAGTCAGAGAAGTAAATACATACAGACTTGGAGAAATTGCATAAACAGACCTGATCCATAACTCGGGAGATCATGTGAGACAGCAAACCTTATTTACCCACGCTTACTGTCACGACTCATGATGATGAACCGGGATCGTGAGACGCGCAGTTTCATAATTCCCAGATATACAAAGTCTAGGGTTCGAAAACAACCGCGTAATTTAGAAGCAGACGGGTTTTCTTTGATTCCCATGGTATGGGAGATCGGTTGTTCAAAATGCAATGGCAAACTACTAACTAAAATTGCCTAGTAAATCATAGACAACCAGTAAATGCTGGGCATTTTTACGCCATCCTATAAAGGACAATACAATAGACTAACATGATGATGATGAGGTCATGAACATAATTAAAGTGTGGTCAGTTAGTTACGGTCTCCGTGGCGATTCGTAATCCCGCATACCCGGGTTTGAAACACAGCGGTGCTGGTTTTTTTTCGAAAAAGGTATAGGTGCCGGTCGTTCAGAAAGCAACGGCAAACTACTGAACGTAAAACTTGCCCAGGAATCACGAAGAGCCTAAATGCTGGGGTTGACTATTAGGTCCTGTGAAGGACATGCAACTAAGAAGTGTGTTACCCAATGGCGGGCGCACTGGCGAAGTATTTAGCGAACCTCCGTGGCATGAGCACGGTCGGACGCTTACCAAAGACAGGGAAACATTGCCCCCTTTTGCTCCTTGTTCCCAGGCTTAGAACGTGCGATGGCGCTGTCACATCACAGGCCCATAGCAAAAAACTGCTTCGAGACACATTAATTATTAAGTGACACATTTCTGAATTGACCTGTGCTTCCAGGTCGACCAAAAATAGATATCAGGACATGTATTGGGAAATAAAAGTGGCCGGACTGATCGAATATCTGATGGTCTTTACACGTATTTGTCTAGCGCCGTATACCCGAGTCGCGGTAGCCCAATGTCTAGCACGATTACTTGCCTGTCTGTGGTCATGCATTTGAATCCCTCTTGAGACGTGTCTTTTTTTTAAAATTCACCTAGTCTCATAATGGTAAACTACTGAACGTAAACTTGCCAAGAGATCACAACAGCCAGAAATGCTGGTGTTGACTGCGACGTCATGTAAAGGATATGCAAGTAACTCTAACTCACAGGCCTCAAATCTCGTGGGAAGTAAAGTCGACCGGCGTGATGTTAATAACATCAACTTTTAGGTGCTGATTGGCCTATAAAACTATTGGGTCAACACCATACACCTAACACGACTCTGGGCGGGTAAAATGGTCCTTTACGTAACCAACCATACAACCCAGTGGGCCTAATGACGTGGAATAGCTGCTTTACTTACTTATGGTAGACAATGTGCATTTTATGACTGATGAAGTTAACATACATTCACCAAAACCTTGAATGAATCACCCAAAAAACGAGAAGTAGATTGTGAGCTTTACTAAAACTCGACTACAAGAGACAAATTGGACGTTGCGACCAAAGCCTTCGTCAGCACGGGACAAATACAAACCGACACAAACCTACATGAAACACACTGACAATATTAAACTAATTAAAGGTACTTATCTGAATCTGTATCCTTGCTTGGAAAGACTTGGAAAGACATTCTTATTCACCAAAACCTTGTATTGCATACTTTATACATCTTTTTGATACAAGATCTTACACATTTTGTCATGTCCAGTTATCTGTGTACTTTCTTTGGTGTTTTGGTGGACAATTCTATCGCCTTTTTTGGTCTGATTGTTATGCCGTCTGAGGAGTTGTCCGTTCTTCTTGTCATTCTTTAGCATTGTCTTTACTGAGGCATGGATGTTTGTTGTAGTAAAATATCCAGTGCGCAACATTTCTAAGTATATTTTGAAATCACATTTCTGTGTTGCGCAGGGTACTTACGGCTTTGAAATCATAGATACGTTTTCCCGATGTGATATTAACTGTCACCCACGTTTAGCGAACCGCATTACAGCATGCGGCAACGCTTGGTTGCAGATTGGAGGGGCTAGGCTCAACACATTCATTCACATCCAGCCTTGGGTATATTTTGTTTATGAAAGTTTGTACTGTTGTCATGCTTGCAATAAATAAGTGGCCTACCTTTGTCCATGAGATGTCACAAAAGTGATGTAGTTGATGTGCTTATGATGCACTGGTTATATGTTAATTCTCCGATGTTATTATTGTCTCATCATTGCAGTATCTTTACGCTAGCTGTCCCCTATTAACACACTCTGTCACCGTGTTGATATCTCGTATATTGCTTTTGTCACAATATGCTGTATTTCACTTGTTCATTGACTTAAACAGTTGCTAATACTCGTTGTACGTATTCTTCCATGTGAGAGACGTTTATGTCTGTATTCGTGTATTATTTTACAAAATATCAATTATCATATTTATTTTGCTTCGCAGTTTATTTGTTACCCCCTTCTCATTCTCACCCCACCTTCTCATTTCTCCTCTTCTCCCTTCTTCCTTCCCATTCTTCTTCCTTCTTCTCTTCCACCACCACCTCCTCACCCTTCTTCGTCTTTCTCCCACACCTCCTCCTTCTCCAACTTCAACTTTTCGATCGTGTATGGATTTTTGCGCCTAGTAAAACCTGTGCCTTTGTCTGTTTTTCACTTTCGTGTAATTCCAGTTCACGACATTCACTTTTATAGAACCTGACCTAACTATAGTTCAATATTAAGAGTTAATATAGTGATGCGACAACAGATTAATGTTTCTCCGAGGCTTAGACTTCTCTTGTTATTCTGTAATCATTTCTCGCAAGTTGAGCTGTGCAAGCTTGTGCTGCCATTTCTAATCCAGATTTCTTTTAATTGGGGACAAGTTATTGCCCCTGCTGCTTTCAACAGAAATGTTTACCAGCCTAGGTCACGACCTGTACTCAACGTATCACTTTTGTTGCTGCCTCACAGCGTGGTGGATTCCTGGGATGTGGAGTACATCTGATGATGTAGTGGAATGATCTGTTTGTATGTTGTTTGGGCATTTGCGTTGATCCTTGACGTGGTGATATGAACAGATTAAGCTTCTGTGGGTATTTACGTAAATAAATGTATGTCTGTTGAAATGAATGAGTCACCCGAACGAGAAGCAGGCGGTAAGCTTCAACAGAACGCTATATATATAATACTCATATATCCTGTGCTGTTGTCAACCACAAGTTAATTTTCTAGGCATTCTTACGTAAAGTAGTTTGCGCCATTATAGTCTGAACGAGAAATCAATCTTTAATTCCAACTTAATGCAAACGTAGGGGTTGAACCGCCTACCTAGCCATCAGCATACCGGAAGTTTAAGAGCGAGCACTCTGATCCCGTCGATCACGTCGACGCCTTTATGTATATATGTTAGTTGCATACCCTCGCAGTCAAACCCAGCATTTTTTATTTGGCTTTTTGTGATTTCTTGGCAAATTCAGTAGATTGCCACTGCTTTCTGAACGACCGAAACTCATACCATTGTATGAAAACCAGCACAAGGCTGTATGTTTCTAATGTACAGCTGTGTTTCGAACTACGTATGCGCGATTGCGAATTGCGTTTGCAACTCCTTTGCCACAGCGCCGGTGTCTTTCCCAACCCGTATATAGCTCAGAAGCTTGTCAGCGGTTCAAGCAACATTCAGTTACAAAAAGGCAGGGAATTTCTAGTTCAGAGGTTACGGGACTTCCTCGGGCTCCAAAGTTACCTGGTTCAGTTATCAGATTATGACTAGGCATTTATGCAACCATTTTTGTCTAAGAATATCACAGGTCTACCGGATATCTTGGATTAGTGCAGAAACAGAGGTCTTGGTGTGCAAGTTGTGCACGTTAAAAACATCACCTGCGAATTTAAAATCACAAATCGTAGGCCACAAGGTTGGTGCCCTGACAAAATTGCTAGGAAAGAAAACCGACCCATGGGTAAGTGGAGTCCTGATATCTTGAATGGAATCATTCTAGAGAAAATCATCCGCACACAAATACTTACTGAAGTAGAACACACATATCAGTTGTTGGGGAACCCCTAACGTCATTGAAATTGCATGGTTTTTATTGGCACTCATAAAAGTAGAGAAAAGAAGTAGAGATTAGAGGGCACATTAGACAATATAAAAATTCGCTGTAGTGATCATACCGAGCTTCGAACCTGCCATCTACAAATGACGAGATTGCCTTAATGAGAAGCTTTTGCAGTTCGAGGCACGGCTGGTTGCCCTGGCCGTATGCGTGCTCCACATTTCAGTAATAGTCTGATCAATTGTCAGATCTAGGTATTTTCATTCATAACGTTTTTCACTTGCCAGTCAATTTAATTATATGCACGGCAGGTCTGCTTTCCAGGCGATGTTCATCGAGCAATACACTGACCTTCCTATGGTTCACAAATAAATTGGCCTGTTTACACTGCTCAGCCATCTTCTACAATGTCCCGTGTATATATCTGATCATATCACGGATGTTCAAACCAGTCCGATACAATAAGGCATTGTTTGTGAACGCCTAGGTCCACTCTGGTCCAATATCCTCAGTTTTGCTTATAGATGATGGTTACCACCGGGGATTCTTCTTCTTCTGCGTTCATCTGGAGTTTTTTTTCGGATGTGACTGCGTTGTGCCTGTTTACAGCAGAGCTGCGTTCTTGCGCCGTTAGGCCGACACATCCGACTTCTGCAGGCATTTGTTGACTGGGTTAACCTTTCCAGGCCACCGGGGATAAAGCGCGGTCCTGAAACAGACCAGGACATACGTGCAGTGGTTCAGATGTCCACGTTCCTAAACGGAACGCCACCATCAGTGCAGCTGCGATCCAGTTTACCTGCGATCCAGTTTACCTGCTAGGGGTTAATGCCACAGTCCACCAAGCATTGCATACGTTGTGTGCTGCCTACACAATTATAGGCATCTTCGAGATCTGTTTTGCAACATGAACTGTTAATTGCTTGCTTTGAAATCCTCGTACACGTCTTACGTACATGCTCCAGCAATATTTCATGTTGTCATTAGTGGCCTGTAGGTACAAATAGTGTCCTGGAGCAATCCTATACTCTCCAGATAAGACATCGCTGTCTTATTATCTATGTTCCCCCCCCCCCCCCCCATCCCCAGCAATTCCTGCCCATTCTTCTTGTTATGTTATTAAACATTGTCCCTACTGAGTCCTTGATTTTGTTATGTTTGACGTTTTACACTGTTTCTAGTCATGTGTCTGTGTAAATGCCAGAATTTTTGTAGGGTGTTCTCGCCTGCCACAAAGACATGTGTTCATTGTTCATTGGCATCTGTTATCACAGTCTTGAATATGATACTAGTTCTTTGTTTTTCTCGCAATATTTCTTCCATCTCACAAGTTTGTATTCAGTCTTTTTCCATGTTCTGTCACCGCTTAGAAACTACTCATGCGCGCTCACACAAATAATTTCGAAGCACTATCTTGAAAGGGGAATTTCGAACCGTTGTAATTGATTAGTGAGCGAGGCATCGTTTCAGCCAGCTTTCAGTCTATTTTGGGAGACCCGAAAGCTCTTGTAGAGGTGTCACTGCAAAATAAACCATGGAGGCATGACCCCTGTGTCTAATAGATAAAACGTGCCGTTTACACGCGGGTTCACGTTTAATCGGAGAAGTAGAGAATGGCATTTCGTAAAAAGCCTCGTGATTGTGAAAACGGCAATGCATTACCTCTGTGTAATGTGCAAACATTCTGAGAGGCAGATTGGGCTGACACCGAACAGCTTTATCTACGCGGGACAATGCCACCACCAGACTGATAGATTTCTGAACTCATGCACTACCAGACTAGCCAACCATGTGGAGACCATCTACGACTGATTGACAGTCGTGGTGGCATAGAGGCTAGTGCGATTGCACGCGTTCCCAGCGGTTTTGGATTAAAATTCCACACTAGGTGATCACATCAACTTTGTTGACATGGATATCAGCAAATTCACACGATAGCAGGGTGTTGATCATTCACCGAATGCCACATTAGTCAGTACAGTGTCTAAATAAATAAATAAAAAAGACCCTTCCTTACCCACGACTTCAGATGTATTGGATATTGTCGTGGGCCAATCAGCACAGGATGGGGGATGTTAGTAGCACTCCAGTACCTCTACTACTAAAACATATGTTGGTATAGACTTTAGGCTGGGTCCGACTTGAGGGACCACATCAGTTAACACACAATCCCTGTCCCAGAAGGATTTGAACACATGACCGCCGGGCACCAGGCAAGCATGTTGCCGGCTGCACTACCACGGCCCCTTATGACAGTTTAGTTTAGTCGACGGATCAACATCACGGACACACAGGTGTAACTCATAAGTGCTCCGTTCTACTCCTAACTCAAGCTTGAGTCTGAAGAATCTCAGCTCAGTGCATGAACTTCGTAGCATCGGCGAGGATCCTGAAATACTTTGGGTATATTTTTAACTCGAAATTTTGCCCGGGCAGCATCGTTAGGCTACTCTTTTTGATTTCCAGCTGCCAAGGGATTTTTTACGTGCGTAACATTACACACTGGCTTCCGATCTCACTATCCCAGAGAACAGGGAAAATTCTGTTACTAAAAGTCCACGTGAAAAGATCCCGGCCCTCACCGGGGCTTGAACCCGGGACCTTCAGCACTCGAGACGGACACCATACCTCGAGACCTCTCAGCCCTCTTAAGACAGTGTGTGCTGCCTCTATAACGCTATGTCACGATGATTTGAAAACGAGGCCCTGTTTTACATCCACCACCGTCTGTCGATAGCTGTACGTTGTCCACATCATGACTATGTGCCACGCCGATAAAAGCACGCCAACTGATGCCACAGACTTTTCAAGACCCTTGATTGTTGTATTCAAGTGTGCTTCTGGACAGATTCTGGACAGAGGGCATATGGACAGATTTGAGAGTACAGCCAACGGTGTACTGGTACCACGGGCATCTGTACACTGCAACATGTGCCGAAGCGATGGAGCATTCTTTGCTTTAATTAATAGCTAGCTGTACGTTGTCCACATCATGACTATGTGCCACGCCGATAAAAGTGAGCAATCTTGGTTCGCCATCTCACGCGATGACTTAAAGTTTCTTATCGGATCTATGGTGTGTCCTTATTATGCCATTTAGGCAAGTTTTGTAAATATTATCTCCGAGTCTTATTCATGCCCTTTCCCCACCAAGTTACAAGTTGTTACTATATTTTCAAGTTGACCTCTCATAACAATTCTCTCTCTCTCTCTCTCTCTCTCTCTCTCTCTCTCTCTCTCTCTCTCTCTCTCTCTCTCTCTCTCTCTCTCTCTCTCTCCCATCAAAATCTAGACCTCTTTCCTCTAATTTATCTAATTAATGTGCATTTTCATCTCCGTGTTGAAAGACTGCTTTATTTATTGCTCTGCCCGTTCATGCTGTTCTTTGCATTAACCCCAGTAACAAGGTTGCTTACAGCCTTCTAAAGAACGTTATGGTCTTCTCCGAGAAGAAAGAAATGCCACATTTCAACGCTGTAGTAATTTGGGAAAATGTGAAAAATAATAGGCCGTGTGTTTCAATTATCTTGAAACAATTATATTGAAAGAGTCGTAGCATCGAATGGTAAGCCTTGTAGAGACTAGTACATACAAGACTAGACTCGCCATGGTAAGAGCAACCTTTAGCATGATGGGGAAAATAATTAAGTCTTTGCTTGAAATAAAGCGTCTATAGATTATACAAGAGACAACACAAGTTACATAGACAATACGTTTCCAGCGAACGAAAGAAAAAGAAATGTCTTAGCATCGAATGGATTAGTCTTGTAGAGATTAGTAAAAGACTTGCCATGACTAAAGCAGCCTTTTGCGAGATGAGAAAACGAAACAAAACAAATCAGTGTTAAAATGAAATGTTGACCGCTGTAGGGAGTTCGTTCCACACCCCGGTCAGTTGGACTTAAATGTTGACATCTCGCCCATGAATTGAAGACGTAAATTACAAGTACCTCAGAAGTTGGAGAGGGTTCACCTGATGGCGAAAAACACTGGTAATAGGGAAAGCTAATTCACATGCAATAATCAATCCAATGCACTTACTATAGTGCATTCACAAATGTTTGTCCTCTTCTGCGATCATCCGGAGATTTTTTTTCGGACGTGATAGCGTTGTGCCTGTTTACAGCAGAGCTGCGTTCTTGCGCCGCTAGGCCTACAATCCGACTTCTGCGGGCATTTGTTGACCGGGTTAACCTTCTCGGGGCCCCCGTATAACAATCAATACATAGCACGTGTGTGGACTACGTTCGAGTTCATAGCGAGCGAACGAAAAAAAAACTGTTGAATGTGAGTCCTGGTCAGTTAGTGCAGACAATGTGATATACAGCTCGTGAAATCCAACTGTTTACAGCTTGTTCCCCTTAAATTAGGTATATGCTAGACCAGTGGTTCTCAACTTTTTTGGCCCGTGCCCCCCGTCACCATATTTTCAGAACGTCATTCCTCCCTTTCGTGTTTCCTACCTAAAAATTCCGCCCCTGCCCCTACACAGTATACGTAATAATGGAAGCTAAATGTAATAGCACATACTAAAACGATACTAGACGTCCACATAAAACATGATTTGTGGGCCTACTTACTTTATAAATTGAATTTTATAAGGGTGAGACGTACAGAACCGTATAGTATGAAGGGAAAAACAATAGTTCTTGTATTAACGCGATCTTGAAATAATCTTAATTCCCTCTCCCCTGGAAACCCTAAAATTCCCCCCTGGTGGGGGGGGGGGGGAAATTCCCCATCGGTTGAGAACCACTGTGCTAGACGTTAATGCAGAGGCTCTTCTTGCTGTGTATTTTATCGTCTCGGCCATTTCCCTCCAAGCCCTGCCCTTATCGGTATGCACTCTGTTACATATATACAGATATATGGTGCGAGCCACATATTTGTATAGACCAGTCGGCACTGGATGGGTGGTGTGGTAAATATCATGCTACTTCCCAGATCATTCGCTGGTACCCAGCTTAGGCTGGACCGACCTCGGAACTCAGGTCAGTTTTGAAAATACGTCTCGTGGACTCGAACCACACGACTACCTGGTCAGCAGGCAAGCATGTTAACTGATTAATTGCCATGGGATGATTAATCGTCTGAAGCCACTTCCTGTATCTGCCATGAATTATATACAGTAGTTTTCCTCATGATACTTTTTGTTTTGGCACAGAATCAGTTAACCACTGTGCTATGCTACTCTCTTTGTCGCTCTTACGACATGTTTAGTTTACGACGTTACTGTTCTTTGCCCTGGTAACACATTGGGAGAGAGCAGAAATTACTCCTGTGTTAAGTCATTCTAACAGAGGCCACTCATTCGTTTGAGCTATGCATTTGGTCTGACACTTGATGTTCGTGATCCATTGTATCTCAGCGACTCGTCTTCACATATCCGTTAGCTGTTGCATACATTACAAGCTTTTGTTAGAAACAGTTCAAGTGTTTTGATTGTGCACAGAGTGTCTGATAGGCACTGCGGTAAATTGCTTGTGAAGTATTGGGCAGTAGTTATTATTGTCTTCATATCTATCTGTCTGTCTGTCTAACCACCACACATATATTCCTGCCCAGGCAACCACTCTCCTGCCTATCCAACCATCGGATTACATATCATCTGCCTATTTATCTTATGAATGTGTGTTTGTCTGCCTGCCTGCCTGTCTCATATCACGGCTTATGTTTACAACATTCATTTGACAATGGTGTTTTTCTTCCTATGTGAATGTAACATGCACAATGATGAACGAAAGATGAGTGATTGGAAGGGCCGAATGTAAGACGGGCCTGCGTGCCCAATTTGTGACCCTTTGAAAATAAAGTTCGTTCGTTCGTTCTACCCAGAACCCACCAACCACACACCTAACTGATCTCCCAGAACCGACCAACCTACCAACCCCTGCCTGTGTAGCCAAGCATTTGTTTTGCGAGAGAGAGAGAGAGAGAGAGAGAGAGAGAGAGAGAGAGAGAGAGAGAGAGAGAGAGAGAGAGAGAGAGAGAGAGAGAGAGAGAGAGTTAAATTATAGCATTCCTGCTGTGCAGTATTTAAGTAGACAACATTACAGTATTGAAGTAAGAAGCTCCGTTAGTTGATGATGTAGTCCCGAGTCTGCAACTCCATTAAGGATAATGCCGTGGTTCTTGCAGACATCAAACATGTTTACAAGCACCCGGCACCAGGCACTTACATTTAACGGGTGTGTATGCACGTGCACCATTTCCGTGTAATCTTGTCAAGCAATTGAGAGTGGAGTGTTGTTCCATCTCTCTCTCTCTCTCTCTCTCTCTCTCTCTCTCTCTCTCTCTCTCTCTCTCTCTCTCTCTCTCTCTGAGAGTGTCTGTTTAAAGGCGTGTTATTATCAATTTCGTTGTGTTATTCCACTCCACCTTTCAGCCCTGTCAGTAATAAACTATTTTGTGACATTTCATTTTAAACGTGCAGTTATTTATGTGGGTTCATAAGCACGTGCAATAAGTCCTTGTAATCTTGTCAAGCAATTGAGGGTGGAGTGTTGTTCCAACTCTCTCTCTCTCTTCTTTCCCCACCCCGCCCTCCCACCCCCTCTCTCTCGCCATTCCCTACCCCCGCCCTCCCACCCCCTCTCTCTCTCTCTCTCTCTCTCTCGCTCCCTCCGCGCGCGTGTGTGTATCTATGAACTAGTATTGTAAATTTCTTTGTTTGTATTTCCCCCCTTGACCCTCTAGTCTCTGTCAATATTAAACATTTTGTGACATTTGCTTGTAAAAGTTTTCAGAGAAAGGAAATAAAAGTACAATTAATGAACAAACAAAACTGGCTGCCTGCATTTATAAGCACGCCATTAGTGACGAATCTTCTCTTGCCCGTTGAACTGATTTTGAGGTGGGGAATACGTGGACTTTATCCATGTTTTCAGTTTAAATTTGTGTTTTTCCTGCCGCTTTTCGTGATAGTAAAAGGACTCATTTACACGCAGTAGGCACATTGGCCATATATCCCTAGACTCATATTTGTATAGACCAATCGGCACTCGATGGGTCGGTCATGTGGTCAGTATCACACCGAGCGCCTTTACTTCCCAAGACATTGTGTGATACCTATTTTAGGCTATAGTTCTGACATCCCGCTAGAGCTCACCATGTGGTTGTCTTCATGTTAACTACACATATTTCTAATGGCCCCCTCACCATGTGGGCAGCGTGTAACAGTGGTTGTCTCATATTAACTACACGTATTTCTAATGCCCCGTGGGCAGCGTCTATCACTGGTTGTCTTCATGGAAAGGGGGGGGGGGGGCTGCTGCATGGTCTCGAGGTATGGTGTCCGCCTCGAGTGCTGGAGGTCCCGGGTTCAAGTCCCGGTGATGCCGGAATTTTTTCACGTGGACCTCTAGTAATAAATTTCCCCTGGTCTCTGGGTAGTGAGATTGGACGCCCGTGTATATTGTTGCACACGTAAAAAATCCTTTGGCAGTTGGAAATCGAAAAAGAGTAGCCTAACGGCGCTGCCCGGGCAAAATTTCGAGTTAAAAATCTACCCAAAGTATTTTCAGGATCCTCGCTGGTGCTACAGAGTTCGTGCACTGAGCTGAGTTTCTCCAGACTCAGATTTGAGTTAGGAGGAAAACGGAGCACTTACGGGTTGCACCCGTGTACCGTTATGTTGATCCATCGACTAAACTAAACTAAACAATGTTAACTACATGTATTTATAATGCCGCCCCTCCCCCCTCACAATGTGGGCAGCGTGTAACAGTGGTTGTCTTTATGTTAACTACACGTATTTCTAATGCCCCGCTCACCATGTGGGCAGCGTGTAACAGTGGTTTTCTCATCTGTATAACCGGAAGTGTAATAATTCACGTTAAACTCTCGCAGATCGTTGACTGTGGTTGAAGATAGAACACCCAGACTGGCGTGAGCATAAAATGGAAACATATAGCACCCAAAGGGAAATGTGAAGATGGTGAGTGATTACACTCACGAACCATCGCACTGTTCCTCTACTGCAGATCAAACGGGTAGGCCCTCAGCTCACAGAGATGTAGCATGGTGTAGTGAAAAACTGAAGAGTTAACGATTCCCAGATGGACGACTGTATACCCGACTAACCAGGTAGGAAAAGGGTTAACAAAGGAGTGACCAGGCGCATGGGTTTCTAGGTCAAGACCCAGAATGAGGCCAACATTACAGGTAAACTGTCGCGTGGAAATATTGGTTTGCGACAAAAACGGAGAGTATTATTGGATAGCAGATTGCTGTCTGAACATATGAATAACGGAAAAGATTCAGATCTGTAATTTTCCACTCAACGATGATAATGCAGTCGGGATGGAGGGTCCAGCAATGTCAAGGACTATGCGGCATAAATGACCGATATAAAGAGGGTCAATTCTTTGTGTAAAGTTAGTGTGTGTTCCAAACGGACCTGAAGGAGATATGTTCTTGAGTGGGAATAGAAATACACGTCCCTAAAGATAGAAAGAGGGGATAAGAGTGTGTTATTCGCTTAGTGTTATTTCGATTCCAGGAACATAGATGTTTATAAGGTATTAAATTAGTATAGTATAGTTGTAGCATAGGAATATAGATGTGCGTGTATTGCCTTTATCATTACCTGCTATTAGTAGATAGTTTAGACTTTGATGAATTCATATGTCTTATGCGGATGTTCACTTCGGAAGCCTTGTCATTATGGCTGGAGAAGGACACTTGCATAAGTAGGAGTAAGGGGCAGATGCTTATCACGGTATTTGTTATCCTTCCACACAGGTTCCACTCTCCTAGTGAAATCAGAGAAGAGATGAAGAATACTCCAATTAAACAACTAAAGTACTTACTTAGAACAAAACAAAACATGGACATGTTTGAAGATGAATAAATGATAAAGCATAGTAAACTACAGAACACGGTATGCTCAACCGAATATACCACTAAGGCCCTGAAAGGGAAGAGAGGTTAACCTGTGGCAAGCAGGGATACTTAAAACTACAGACAGCTGATAGGTACAAATGAAGAAAGAATAGACAAGTAAGAACAGTACTATTACTAAAAGACCAATAGAAGAACTGTGACGATGTGGTGGTTTTTCGATGATGGATACTTACAGTCATGAAACAGATTCAGGGGCATTCATAAACTTACGGGACTTTTATTACGGTACCTGGACTCAGGGGTGAACGGTTTTAGTTTTTGCATTCAATCACGGATTTACCATCAGATTCAAGCATACGGATCATCCCGGGTGAGCTCTGTCCTGTTTGATGTGCTGTCCTGTGATCTTGAAGAATGAAAGGGCGAGAAGTAACCACGCTGATAGACATTCAGAGTTCATTCTGGCAACAACAATAGAATACACTACAAACTACATAGACAATATCCTTACATACACCAGACATAGTTTTTCTTAATAAATCTTTTATTTATTGTTGAAAGGAACTGTTGTCTGAGTATGTGTTGAGAGAATAACAGAGAGAGTGAAAGAAATAGATATATGGAAGGGAAGACAGAAGGGAGGGGTGTAGACAAAAGTCAGTCAATAATCCCAACAGATAATAAGTTTGAAGATGTGCTTGTTGATTCCAACTCTCTCCCGGGAAAACAAGTGACATAATTGGTGGAGCGAGCGGGATACGTACATACATTATACCCATATGACCTGCATATTGGCACAGGCATAGCGGAGTACATGCATGTTGGGACATACTGATTGGAATAAAAAGAAGTATACATTGATGACTTTTAATGGAAGGACGTCCATTGGATATATGGTGCCATTACATTTATGGTAGAAACATTTCATTAATGCTGGTGACTTTGCAGTGAGAAAGTTCCAGACAGAATGAATGTGGATAGGTGGTAAGACATTACATACCTAATCACACGGTCACACGTCTACATAAGTCTTTATCCTATATCTCCTCTTGTGGATGAGAGAGTGGTTGTGATGTACTGTGTGGTGTTGGAGATTTATAATAATTAATAGATATAGATAAATGATATAGGTTCTAGGTAGATTATCGGTTTATAGTGAGTATTCTTTACTGCCTTGAGGTGTCTTTACTCAACGTGCTGACTTATCTGCTGTAACTATGGCAACTCCTAAAGTAACTACAGCCGAACTGAGGGCCAACGGGGAGGCAATTGGTTTAGCTGGTTCCGAGCTAACTGATTATATACAAGAAAGAGAGCGAGAGGTTCGTCAAGCGGAAAGGGAGGAGCGGAAGAGCCAGTTGGAAGCAGAAGAAGCCCACAAGATAAGGGAACATGAATACCGCATGCGAGAACTGGAGCTCAAGACACAAACTAAGGGAGAAATAGATGGAGTGGAAGGAAATTCTTCTTCACCTGTGCAACCCATATGAGTGGACATGGTTACCATGCCATGAAGTTTCCCTTAGCTGTCTACGATCAGTCTAAGGAACGCTTTGACCAGTACGCATCTCGTTTCGAAGCAATGTCAGTCGCTATGGGGCTGGATCGGAGCAGATGGGCTCTTAAACTATCCCAGGGTTTAATCGGTTCAGGATTTGAAGTGTACACACGCTTACCACCAGGACAGGAAAATAATTACGAGGAATTAAAAGCAGCTTTGATGAAACATTTTGACATAACCGCACAAACGTATAGGAAGAAGTTTAGATCGTCTAGACGAGAGCCGGGAGAACTATTCGCCGCCTACAGTCTGAGGCTGAAATCCTATCTCCAGAAATGGATGGACTTGGCAGAATTCACGAGGGATTATGAGAGTCTCGAAGAGATGATGGTGGTAGACCAAATGCGAAAGCAAATGTCGAAACCTCTCAGAACCTTCTTGGGAGAACAAGGGGCGGAACGGATTGATGTGGTGAATAAGCTGGCGGAACGATTCGTGGAAGTACATGGTGAAACGGAGGAACTAAGTACACAATCCAAAAGTCAGGAGAAAACAGAGAAAAAGAAACCTAAAAACTGGGAAGGAGAAAAAGGGGAACCTTATATAAAGCACACAGAGGAGAGTTCAGAGAAGGTGAAGGTAGGAAACCAGAGCACCTCGAATTCTCAAGCGAAACGACAGTGGTCTGAAAGGTGGTGTTCATTTTGTAGGGCGGCCTCCCACAACACGAAGGACTGCAGATCGAAACCTAAAAGTTCTTACTTCGCAGCATGCAAAGTGATTCCTACATCGGTGATCACAGACAAGGCTGAGGTCGGCGAAGGAGAAAGGAACAAAAAGGACACACGGAAACCTAGGAAGGGAACATGGTGCACTCACTGCCAGTCGACAACACATAATACTGTGGACTGCAGATGCAAGGCAAAACACGCCAATTGCATAACCAACCTCGAGGAATCAAAAGAGGAAGGCAAGGAAACGGTCAAGGAGATGAAAGACACTCAGGACCAAGAGAGACCACCTGTGGTTGAACTTATTGAAGTCAATGGCCAGCAGGTTGTTTGTCTCTACGATACCGGTTTGGATGGGGAAGCGGTGGTGGACGCCAGCTTGGTAAGCCCAGACCAATTTACAGGGGAGACCATAGAAATACAGCCGGCAATGAGGAGTGCTGTTACCATGACGCTGCCAATCGCCAAGGTGGAGATTAAATCCAGGTACGTCACGGGCATTATTCCAGCTGCTGTATTATCTGACTCCTTATTTCCAATGATCATTGGCACGAAATATGTCTTTTTGGGGATGCCCAAACAGCCAGCCTACAAGGGAACAGTAGTCAGTGGATCTCAAGGGAAGGAAAAAGAGGCAGAGACACTATGCGACAACTCAGGGAGAGGAGAATTGCATACGGCCCAGAGGAAGGATACTACGTTGCATCCTTGCTACAGGAAGCTGCAAAGAAGTGCTGAGCCACCAGAACGGGGACAGTACTTTCTGAAGAATCAACTACTTTATCGGAGAGCTGGGAGGGGAGATAACCTGCATGAGCAGTGGGTGGTTCCAGAGACCCACCGTCCTCACATTCTTCAGAGTGGACACATCATAGGCGAGAATCGACATATGGGTGTCAGAGAGACCTTGCAGCAAATATCCGGCCATTATTGCTGGCCAGGAATGACCGGAGATGTACGCCGGTGGGTGAAGTCTTGTTCGGAGTGCCAGAGAGCACCACCCAACAAGCGAATTAAGAGGAAACTAGCTCTTAAAGTGGAAGACAAAGTGGAAGTGTGGAGTCCAGCAGAGACCAATATTCTCCAAGTAGGATTGGAAAGGACCTTATCCTGTGGAAAAGGTGGTGTCCAAGAACATCTACAAAATACGGATCGGGGAAGAAAAGAAAAATCTCCCTAGACATCTCATTCGGAAATGTGAAGAGAGATCCGGGAGCAAAGCTTCGCACTTTATGGTGATGGCAGCCATTGGGACAAAGGTTACCAGTCCAGACGAAGACCAGAGATCGCCAGTACAACATAGGAGGGCCTATGGGACAGTACGTGATAGGTCAGATTTACCCAACGACAGGAGGAGGGAAATCACAAGTCAGGGAAAGGACAAGAGTGAAAGTTTCACCGGTAACCAAGTCCAGAAAGGGTGGGTAACGTCGGGAAAAGCGAGAATTACCCAGGACTCCAACCGAATATTGGCTGACCAGATACAATATCGCCCAAGATGGTCCTGGAAGCAAAAGCCCAGGAGGTTTGGGAAAGACGACTCGGTCCGACGAGGACGAGGCGGAACATCCCCAGAGGAAAAGCCGGGGGAAACCAAGAGGACATGGAAGCAGTGTTACAATCAGGATGGGACAATCCGTTTGTATTGTGAGCCGTCGCTGACGCAAGTCGAAAGTAGGTCGACTGAACGTACAGGAGCGAGGAGCCAACACTAGTTTCAGTCGTTAGTAGTATAGTAGGGTGTCAATTAGAGCGCCTACTGGATAATGAGATGAGCCATGTGAGGACCCAATCATATCATCAACACGTGGTGTTAATAGCTACTTCGCAGAAGCTCAACGCACGATGGATGTGATGGACGTTGTTGCTGCAACGGGACTTCACAGTGGAATACTTTGGTAAGGAGAATGTAGGAGCAGATTTTTTATCCAGACATCCAGCTCCGGAGGAAGAAGATTAGGATTGTGGATCATGGGAATCAAACCTACAGTGAGAAAGATTCGACGCGGTCTAATCTCTTAAGAGGGGGCCTCTGTAGTGAAAAACTGAAGAGTTAACGATTCCCAGATGGACGACTGTATACCCGACTAACCAGGTAGGAAAAGGGTTAACAAAGGAGTGACCAGGCGCATGGGTTTCTAGGTCAAGACCCAGAATGAGGCCAACATTACAGGTAAACTGTCGCGTGGAAATATTGGTTTGCGACAAAAACGGAGAGTATTATTGGATAGCAGATTGCTGTCTGAACATATGAATAACGGAAAAGATTCAGATCTGTAATTTTCCACTCAACGATGATAATGCAGTCGGGATGGGAGGGTCCAGCAATGTCAAGGACTATGCGGCATAAATGACCGATATAAAGAGGGTCAATTCTTTGTGTAAAGTTAGTGTGTGTTCCAAACGGACCTGAAGGAGATATGTTCTTGAGTGGGAATAGAAATACACGTCCCTAAAGATAGAAAGAGGGGATAAGAGTGTGTTATTCGCTTAGTGTTATTTCGATTCCAGGAACATAGATGTTTATAAGGTATTAAATTAGTATAGTATAGTTGTAGCATAGGAATATAGATGTGCGTGTATTGCCTTTATCATTACCTGCTATTAGTAGATAGTTTAGACTTTGATGAATTCATATGTCTTATGCGGATGTTCACTTCGGAAGCCTTGTCATTATGGCTGGAGAAGGACACTTGCATAAGTAGGAGTAAGGGGCAGATGCTTATCACGGTATTTGTTATCCTTCCACACAGGTTTCCACTCTCCTAGTGAAATCAGAGAAGAGATGAAGAATACTCCAATTAAACAACTAAAGTACTTACTTAGAACAAAACAAAACATGGACATGTTTGAAGATGAATAAATGATAAAGCATAGTAAACTACAGAACACGGTATGCTCAACCGAATATACCACTAAGGCCCTGAAAGGGAAGAGAGGTTAACCTGTGGCAAGCAGGGATACTTAAAACTACAGACAGCTGATAGGTACAAATGAAGAAAGAATAGACAAGTAAGAACAGTACTATTACTAAAAGACCAATAGAAGAACTGTGACGATGTGGTGGTTTTTCGATGATGGATACTTACAGTCATGAAACAGATTCAGGGGCATTCATAAACTTACGGGACTTTTATTACGGTACCTGGACTCAGGGGTGAACGGTTTTAGTTTTTGCATTCAATCACGGATTTACCATCAGATTCAAGCATACGGATCATCCCGGGTGAGCTCTGTCCTGTTTGATGTGCTGTCCTGTGATCTTGAAGAATGAAAGGGCGAGAAGTAACCACGCTGATAGACATTCAGAGTTCATTCTGGCAACAACAATAGAATACACTACAAACTACATAGACAATATCCTTACATACACCAGACATAGTTTTTCTTAATAAATCTTTTATTTATTGTTGAAAGGAACTGTTGTCTGAGTATGTGTTGAGAGAATAACAGAGAGAGTGAAAGAAATAGATATATGGAAGGGAAGACAGAAGGGAGGGGTGTAGACAAAAGTCAGTCAATAATCCCAACAGATAATAAGTTTGAAGATGTGCTTGTTGATTCCAACTCTCTCCCGGGAAAACAAGTGACACATGGGAAGAGGGGGAAATTGTTCCTCTGAGATTTAAAAAAAAAAAAAATCAATGTCCTGAAGATATAAGCCAGCAACTAAATTCAAACTTCATTTATTATTTTTTTTTAACGTTACACTTGTAAGCAAGGCATTGGCCTCGGCTCCAACGTGAACCCAACATCAAATGGACACCAGGACATGTTCTGGGCAGTAAAGTCGGAATACTGACCACATAACCTATAGAACGTCGATTGGTCTCTAAACATGCGAGAACAGCACCATATACTTAATAACGTCTCAATACGTAGAAACAGTGGCGTTTAGTATTTTGTTTTTAAACTTATACCAGGCTCTGTGGCGAAGGGTTTACAAATGCAAAAAAAAAAAAAAAAACGTGCTGGAGTTGACCGCTCTGTCCTGTAAAGGATATGCAACTAACTTGCGCGTAGGCCACTTGACATTATTGTTGAACATTGAACGCTCTTTCTGAGGGAAACAGAAGACCGACAGTATAAGTTGAGAAGTACAGTATTTTAATCAGGACGACAATATACATCACTTCCATTTGTCGCGTGTGTACCCTTCCCATATAGTGTTCTCCCCTACATGTTCGTTCCTTGATGAAGAGGTCCAGAAACGTCGGGCAATCTGATTACTTTTCCGCCCGACTGTCTGTTTGCTTTTATGTTCCAGTAGCGGCCTTCATTCAACAACAGTAGCCAGGCATTTTTATGAGTACAGAAATACAGACCTGATTGGGGATTATTGATCTTACGTTGGATTGAGGTGATACTTCTGTCTGTTTCTATTAAAAAATATCTCCTCCCGCTTCTTAGTATTATTTAGCAGTTTACATTAAGTATGGCTTTAACTGTTTCTCTCGCCGAAAGCATCGCACAAAGCACGAACTCTGTATCTTTAGCGACGACCCTCAAGAGTCTAAGAGTAATTACACCGGTGAACCGAAAGACGAAGCCCGGAATCGACCCACAACCTTCGACGCGCGATGCAAGTCCTTAACCACTTCGCCACGGATTCTCCCAATGTCCAAAAATAGAAAATACTGTTGGCAGTTAACATCCTTATTGCTTTAGTAACTCTGTTGTTGGTTTTCTGACCCAGTGACAGTCAGATGTTCACAGCGTGTTTACATCCGGCTGAAAATATGTAATGTCGATTATAGTAGCGTTAGTGACGTGTTGTTGACTGCTGTTGCATCATTTATGTGCCGCAGCCGAAGGTCATGTTTTAATTGGCGTTCATACACAGAGGGTGCGGTGCATTGGCGAAACGGTTAGACAGTGGAGTCGACAGTAGCATGAGTGCGATTGGGCGAGGGTTCGAAGCCTGGACAAGGCGTTCGCTATGGGAGGGAAAGACTGGCCAGTTAAACCTCCGTGCACACAAGCCTGCAAAATGTGATGGTTCTAACACTTCATGGTTCATAGAAGTCTGCTGATGCACCCTCCCTCCAGTAATGTCCACGCACGCATACTTTCAGACACACAGTTTTTCATATAAGGAGAAATGTTTTTTTCCTCCCTCCCTTGCGTCCGAACGGGTTGCATCTGTGCCAGAACGGCGGTTTTAATCATTCCATTTCACGCGAAGGAAATGTGCCAAGCTCATTTAATCAACCTCTTTTCATGTGTTTCTTTTCATGTCAGATTTTCTTTGCCTCTCAAAAGCATTCTATTCGTTTTTGATTGACACGCGGGACAGACATTTCCGCAGCACCTCCTAATCATCTGATTCTTGGTTTGTGTCTCCTCATCGGCTGATTCTTGGTTCGTGTCTCCTTGTCATTTGGTTCTTGATTCTTCTCTCCTTGTCATCTAGTTCTTGGTTCTTGTCTCCTTGTCATCTGGTTCTTGCTTCGTGGCTCCTAATTATGTAATTCCTGGTTTTTATATCCTAATTATCTTATTGTTAATTTTTATCTTCTAACCATCTGATTCTAGATGTTTGTCTCATAATTATCTTCTTCTTGGTTCTTCTCTCCTAATTATCTTATTCTTGGTTTTTGTCTTCTAATCATCTTATTCTTGGCTCTTCTCTCCTAATTACCTTATTCTTGGTTCTTCTCTCTTAATTATCTTATTCTTGGTTCTTCTCTCCTAATTACCTCATTCTTGGTTCTTATTTCCTAATTATCTGATTATTGGTTCTTCTCTCCTAATTATCTTACTCTTGGTTTGTCTCCTAAACCAGTGCTTCTCAAACTTTTCACTTTCGCGGATTAACATAAAATTTTTCTTTTGCATCAGGGACTGGTGCCGTTTAAAAAAATATTTCTCCTTGTAATCTGGAATGTTATATGACCTCAATATAAATTTTAATATAAATATAAGATTTAACGTAATTGTGGGTGTTGTCCCGGTGCGCTAAATACTGCACCATAATATTATTGGATGACGGTGAATTATTTAATGAGTAAAAATTGTATTGTAGAGATGTACTATGTCACGAGATCGACATGAGTTAACCAGATAATGATAATACAGAAAGTTTGCTTAGCGCATATTTTCTAGGCCACAACAGTTGTACAAAATACAGATAGAACCCGTCAGATCCTAGTTACAATCAGATATCCGTCAATCCCAGGTCGGGCAAAAATAACAGCTGCAGATGTTTAGGGGAAGTGAGTGAGATGAATCTATACACCACTTTGACAGTTCATAAACAGTCAGAGACAAGCGGAATTGCACAGCTCGGGAGAAAACAGTCCCGTCTGTCATTTAGAGTTCCGGACATCAAGCGAAATGGCGGCTGGGGTTGTCACCACTCGACAGAAGATTGGCGGCTTGTTGTGGAAACCCGTTGGTGGGAGCATACAGGAACTCGCTAGCTTGTTGTGGGAGTCGAAACAAGTGATGACAACTCTGACATTGATTGAGCCAGGGGAGATAGATTCCTGACAAGGGATGATCTGCCCAAAATAACACCTGTGTGGACATATAGAATAACGTCACGTGACCAATTTTAGGCGTTAGCCAAAAACCCGATTTGGGGACAAGGAGTGTAGACCAAAATATGGATTAGGATTGACGTGTTTGTTGGAGAGCTCTACAGTGTTAGATTAATTAAAATTAACTAGCATGTGTCGTTATGGCAAAGTGTAGCAGCCATCCAGGAATGAGGCGGGTTTGCCTAAGGTTCCCTCTGGTCGGGATGAAGCACACAGAATCATTGAAAAATCCGATCCCGGATAAATTATGATGCAGAAAGATTGGCCAGCAACCTTCTAAATGGGTCTATGCTAGAAGAAGCTGATAAACATTGCTCAGTGGAGCTGAATGGTAGAAGTATCCTACAGGATAAGTACCGAATGAGTTGTAGGTCATACCAGTCTTTAACACACCAGTAGTGATGGATGTTCAGTCCATCCACGTATGACGAGAACAGTAGCGACTGATGTTCACATTGGAGGAAAGATAACATTTAAGTGTAGTTGTTCCACGTATCAAGGAAATCATAACTGTCAGATCAATATCTAGTAAATAAAGCAAGCCATTTTAGTCTAGATACAATGACTGTGTAAGAGTGAAAACTATAGAACATTTTGCAAGAAGAAAAACGTCATGTTCATAGGACAGTGTTCCATGTTTTTTTTTCACTGCGCAGGAATTATGAAGTCTGAGTTTCTATAAACTATTAGGAACAGTTGTGTTAGGAACAATAATAGTATTTTTCACGGATTATATATTTGAATGGGATTCAGATCTCATGGTCATCAGAGCTCCTGGAGGAGGACATGTCTGGAGAGAAGGACACGACTTCGGTGAGGTCCATTGTGCTGATTCTTGTGATGTCGTGTAATCCTTGCCATGATGAGTGGACTCTGAACATGAACTCTGTGGTCTGACCTATACATTTACATTAGAATACACGACACACATTTTCTTCGCATACACGTCTCATATACGTTACACTTTTCTTTTAATAAATTAATCTTTATTAATTTTTAGAAGCAAGAGTTGTTGAATATGTTGCGTTGGGGAAGTATGAGAGGGGGCATAGTGCGACAGTGAGAGAGAGTGAGAGGAAAGGGTGTCCACGGGCTGATGGAGTGTGTTGGACGGAAGCTGGTGGATTCTCCAGGATATTGATAGGGAAGAAAAATTATAATGTGGGTGTTGACTCCCCTCACTCCAGGGACGACACTTTAAAAGGAGACACGACATACAAATCAAAAAAAATTTTCAATTGTCAAAACTACATTTAGGTCTTCTTGTAAATTCTTTGATAAATTTACTGATAGAAATGAACACCAATATAAAATAAAAATAAAATATATCTTGGAAAACGATACTAAATCAGATTTTAAACAAGTTGACTAAGTTACAGTATGTTGTAATAAAAATGATTTAATGATCAGCTGCTAACAGTAACTATTTAATGCGAAGGGTGAGCCTGCTTATTATTAACAAGCTTATCAAATCGTGGCTCGATTGTAGACAGCGCTATCCGCAAAGGAGAACACATTTCCAAACTGTTTCTGTATTTTGTCTTAATAATCCTCATTGACGAAAAAGAAATACTCTTCTTTCAAGTTGTCTTTGTATCGATATCTCACATACACCATCAGAATCGCTAAGTTGGCAACGTCCGTGCTTTCGTCCAGCTGTAATGAAAAATACTTTGCAGATGTATCTAACACCTTCACTCGCTCAGACGATGGCAAAACGTCAAATGAGTAGCATAATGAGGGAGTGAAACAAATATCGTGACAAACACGTAATACACGGAGAGAGAAATACACGTTAAAGGTGTGGCAATTCACAAAGTCGTCAGCTGATATATGGTTCGTACAACGAAAATCACGGAGAGCTCTACAGTGTTAGATTAATTAAAAATTAACTAGCATGTGTCGTTATGGCAAAGTGTAGCAGCCATCCAGGATTGAGGCGGGTTTGCCTAAGGTTCCCTCTGGTCGGGATGAAGCACACAGAATCATTGAAAAATCTGATCCCGGATAAATTATGATGCAGAGAGATTGGCAAGCAACCTTCTAAATGGGTCTATGCTAGAAGAAGCTGATAAACATTGCTCAGGGGAGCTGAATGGTAGAAGTATCCTACAGGATAAGTACCGAATGAGTTGTAGGTCATACCAGTCTTTAACACACCAGTAGTGAAGGATGTTCAGTCCACGTATGACGAGAACAGTAGCGACTGATGTTCACATTGGAGGAAAGATAACATTTAAGTGTAGTTGTTCCACGTATCAAAGAAATCATAACTTTCGATCAATATCTAGTAAATAAAGCAAGCCAGTTTAGTCTAGATACAATGACTGTGTAAGAGTGAAAACTATAGAACATTTCGCAAGAAGAAAAAACGTCATGTTCATAGGACAGTGCTCCAGGTTTTTTTTCACTGCGCAGGAATTATGAAGTCTTGAGTACAACGAAAATCACGCATGTTCTGCATCTTATGACAATCAGCAAATTATAATGTGCATCTTTCTCACTTTTCGTCACATAGGAAACAAAAGAAACGCACATCGTCAACAACCAACTGTCAGTCTCAGCTGGTTACTATGTTTAACTATCCCATTGAACCAATGATTCGCTTCTCCTTAAAAATAAATACTTCTTGGGCTATACGGCTGCAGGCTCAATTTATTTTAAAAGTAAATCACCATAAAAACGATGCGGATATCATGTTTTGAGAAAAGGAAAATCTTGTTTTTAAAAAGTTCTAAACAATCCTCAAAGGAGAAAATATTTAACTTGTTTCTTACTTTTTTTTTTTTTTTCCAACTCACTTTGCGGACCGGCAAACCACGGACCACCACTTTTGGAAGCACTGTCCTAAACGACTAAACATACTTCATGTCCCTAGACCTAGGATAGGCTTATACAAAACAAGCTTAGTGTACTCTGCCGCTCAGTTGTGGACGTCTTCCACAAGAAATCAAAGACACCACCAATCACTATACTTCAAGTCGTAATCTGTTTGAACACTATCTCAGTACAGACTACATGATGCGTCCCCCCCCCCCCCTCCCCCAATAATAAAAATTATCTCAAACGACAACTAGTATAATAAACATTCCGGTACATTACACCTTCCTTAGGTATTTATAATGGCCATGTTAAAAATTGTCTTAGTGAGTCATGTATTACTGATTTTTGTTTTTCATGCGTTTTAATGCATATTGTAGTGGCTAGAACGCCGGACTCTCCTTCGGGAGACCCGGGTTCGATCCCTCTGTATGGTGTGGGATTTTTTTCTGTCTGGGGCAAAAAGAAAATTCTGACTGCACAGTTCGCGGCGACTGCACTAGCCAGGCGGCCTTAATTCCTCAGACTCAAAGATCCCTCTGCCATACACTGCAAGGTACTATATTGGCAATAAATGACAGTGACAGTTGTGTTGTTGTCTAAGATTAGCTTTATAACTGATGTATGAATGAAGTAACGTATGAGAGGACAGAGAGGAGAAGAAGGGCAGAATGTCAGGCGAGCCTGCGTGCATAATTCTTAACCCTTTGAAAATAAAGATTGTTCGTTCGTTCGTTCGTTCGTTCGTTCGTTCGTTCCTCTCCTAATTACATTATTCTTGGTTCTTCTCTCCTAATTACCTTATTCTTGGTTCTTCTCTCCTAATCATCTGATTCTAGATTTTTGTTCCCCAATCACCTGAACAATAGTACAACTGTATCTATATTGTCTATGTTTTTGTGTCTCCCACCAACTTATATTTCATTCCTACTGGCATATCGTTTGCTGGTAGATTCCGGGAAATACATCATATTCTTTTGTATTTACACATCTCTATGGTCGCCGTTCGATATGTCAATCGCTTAATCGATGACCATACTAAGGCACCATCAAGTATACGTGTGTGTGCGTTCATGCAAGTATATGTGTGTGTGTTTTTTTTTGTTTTTTTTTAAAATGTAACTTTTCTAATCTGTTAATATTGCTTGTACAGCTCTTTTCGACTTTTCGAGCTTCAATTGCCGAGGTATTTTTAACATGCAGAAAGTGCACTTAGGTCCACCGAGTTTTTCGCCCTTGTCTTAAAATGTGAAAAAATCCGACTCACTCTCCGGGATCAAGGAGGAGTATACCATTCTGTTGCTTATTTTGTGAACTTCTAAACTGTCAACACGGAGAGACGAACTTGATGTAATAAGGCCGAGTAAATATGAAAACAATGCCGACATGCGACCTTCTCACCGTCTTCCGCCCAAGAGTCCAGATATCTGACATGTTGTTGATGATAACGCACAGGTAGCCACCTACGGTATATATCCCTGTTGCCAGCTGGCATTAATCCAAGTACTGAGTTCCAATATAGGGCCAAACATGTGAATGTTATATCTGATGATTTCGTATTTCTTATTTCCAGAATTCTCCAATTCAGCGTCAACCGACATTAATTTAATTTCCTAGTCACTAGTGCGAGCAAACTGGAGTTCTTTCGACGATATTGATCCCGGGTCGTTATGCCGGAGGCATAGAATAAATCTACGCTCTCACAATCTAGTTTTCCGTGTAAAGAACAAAATTGGCAAAGATATTTATCTGGTAATGCGTTATATTGTTTTTTTATTAGCAAAAAGAATACGGGATATTCGTTTGTTAAACAAATACCATCCAATTAAGTTTCATTAACAAACACCCTCTCACCCTCCCCCCCCAGAGAGAGAGGGAGGGAGGGAGGGAGATAACAGTCACTTTAGGAAACAAATGTCAGTAAAGTATATTTGATTAGCAAAAATGTTGGGGTATTATATTAATTAAAAAAAATAAGTTAAATTTTATATATACTATATAAAAAAAGAAGGAAAAGAAGACAGACAGACAGACAGACAGACAGATAGATAGGGACACTCTGACACGGAGAGAGAGACACACACACTCGCAAACAGAGATACACACAGACAGAGAGACACAGAGAAGAGAGACGCGCACACACACACATACAACAAAGAACAAAACAAAACCCCAGAAGAGAGAGAGAGAGAGAGAGAGAGATTAATTTTGGGAAACAAATGTCATTATATGATATTTAATCAGCAAAAGCAGTTGTGTTATTAGTTTGGGAAGCAAAAGCTATTTACTTATGTTTGATTAACAAAAACTATCATCATTATCATGCGCCATGCCAGATTGCACGAGGGTTGCTGTATCTCCTCAGATCTCAGTCAGTGGTGTTCCGGATTAATTGTGTTGATATTTCTTCATGGCCATGCCACTGTCTCAGTCCATCCAGCATCATTTCGTTCGGTCTGCCTCTTTTTTCCATTGATTTTTCCAGTCGTCACGATGCATTCCAATGCTTCTCTTCTCATTATATTACCAAATGAACGCTGTTTCTATGTTCTACTTTTCATTAACGTCATTTTGGCAGTCATAGTTACTCTGGCAGTCCAATGTATTCGTAACAGTCAACCCGGGAACCCTCTATAACTTCCAAGATTTGTCTAATTTCTTTAATCTTGTCCCAGCTGCTATACAGCAAAACAGGTTCTGCTTAATAATTCATTTTGCTCTTTCTGACATTCATTGATAGTAACTTATGGCATAAGATGCTTTTCGCTCTTCAGAAATGCAGCTTTTATCACAAGAGCAGCTGACGATATTAGTTTGGGAAACAAATAGCCATTACATTATGAATATTTTCTCCCCTTCAAATTCACTGATTTTGCACCACCGTAAGTGGATTCCAGTAGATTGGGGCTCTCCTGAACGTCATATCAAATACCCAATCGTATACCGAGAATAAAATATTAATTCCATTATAGCCTCTTCTTTGTTCCTGCGAGTACTATCGTCTTTTCCATCTATGGACCATCAATGAAGCGTCTAGCAATGTTCACACATATATGAATCATCTTTTGGAGTATCTCTCTCTCTCTCTCTCTCTCTCTCTCTCTCTCTCTCTCTCTCTCTCTCTCTCTCTCTCTCTCTCTCTCTCTCTCTCTCTCTCTCTCTCTCTCTCTCTCTCTCTGTGTTTTTTTTTTCCCTAAAGATTTCGATTGGACAGTTGGCGGTCATAGGTTATATCTACTGCGACTGATATACGCAAGCCAACCATTCAAACACTCTAATACGTAATATCACAACTGTAGCAGTGGCGATCTTTTAAATGGATGAAAATAAGTATGTTGGTTTTAAGAAAGGATTCAGTTATGCCAAGCTGTTGTTTGAAATGCATGTTATTTGCGCATCCAGTTAAGCGCCTTATTACAAACTAATACACCCGTATTGTAACTGATCGGCGTCAGTGTCTCGGGACTCCTGAACGTAGTTTCACAATCCCGACACTCTGGGTTCGAAGCCAGCCGCATGCGACTTTTCACAATGGTAAGAATGTCGGCCATTCAGAAAGCAACGGTTACTTACTGAACGTAGCGTTGCCTAGAACACCACACACGAGTTTATTTACGGCGTTCTGTAAATGAAAGGACTAACTTAGTTTTTAGAAAAAATGAGATATGGAATTTGTATTTACAAAAGATGTCTAGCCAGAGAATCAATTGCTTTTAGGGTTTCAAAAAAGTGCATTTCGTTTACTGGGGAAAAAATGAAAGATATAGGGAGGAGGAGAGAATTAAAGAGGAGATAGGGGAAAATTATCGTAAAATGTTGAATAATGTAAGAGTGTTCTTAAACTTTCTTTTGTATGAGTGTTTGTGATTTCTTTTGCG
>JACEFZ010020392.1:0-42973 GCA_014155875.1 Cepaea nemoralis
TTTTCCCAATCAACGTCTAATTACATGTTACCTGTTATGTAAACTTGGGCGGCTGAAGGTGGGGAGGTCACAAACGGTGTTATACGTCATCATAACGGGGATGTACGTCACCACAACGGGGATGTACGTCATCACAAACGGTGTTATACGTCATCACAACGGGGCTGTACGTCATCACAACGGTGTTGTACGTCATCACAACGGTGTTGTACGTCATCACAACGGTGTTGTACGTCACCACAACTGTTATGTACGTCATCACAAACTCGGCGATCTAAAGCTATTGGTAGACTTCATAACTGGTAAAGGTATGTAGTAGGTACTGAAGTTGGGGTGTGAAGTGATGGCCCTTCACATATTCCATGTCACGAATAATGAGGTGGGGTGATATATTTCTTTCCTTGTCCAATTTCCTTCTGAAAACTGTCTGCTACCATTGTGTGAGGCTGGGGGAACCCACAGCTGCACTAGTGGGATAAAATAGTTTTGCCTCTGTTAAGGATTGAATCCGACTCCCTGTCTTGGTAGCCCAGCAGGGGTAGGTGAGGGAGAAATGGAGACTTGATCGTAAGGTGCCTTAAATTCATGGAATGGGGATCTAAATTTGATAGTAAGGTACCTTACACTCGTGGAATTGGGGTCTAAACTTGACCGTAAGGCACCTTACACTCATGGAATGGGGATCTAAACTTGATCGTAATTTATCTTACAATCATGGAATGGTAATCTACACGTGATCGTAAGGTATCTTACACTCGTGGAATGGGGGAATCTAAGCTTGATCGCGAGGTACCTTTCACTTGTGGAATGGGGATCTAAACTTGATCGTAAGGTACCTTACACTCGTAGAATGGGGATCACTGGGACGGAGGCAAGCGTGCTATCTCGCCTAAGGGCACACTAGACAACATAGCAAACTCGCTAGATCGCCAAGGACACACTAGACAATATAGCAAGCGAAAGCTTTTATAGCCACACCTGGAGTCGAACCTAGCACATGCAGATAACGACAGCGTGTGGTGGGGACAGTTGTAGGTATCTCTGAATGGCAGTCTTTGATTTGTCACAAGATTGGGTGAAATACAATCTCCTCAGGGTGATCCCTTGAGCAGAGGAATGTTCTAGCGGACAGGTAATTCATTAACCATTCATTCATTCATTCATTCATTCATTCTTTCATTCATTCAGTAGCATGTCCTTTGCAGAACCTCGCTCCCATAATAACCTTCCTGAAAACTTCTCTGTCATAAACTAGATGCCCCGCGTCCAATACATCAATCTGGAGATCATCTGCCAAATCCTGCACCCATCTTCACTTTTGCCTCCCTCTTCCTCTCTTCCCGGGCATATACCCCTCCATTATTGTTCTATCCAAACTTACATGGCGTTTCAATTAACCAAAATATTTCAATTTTCTTTGTTTTATCGACTTTAGTAGCCAAACTTCTTCAATATTCAGCACTTATCGTATGGATTCATTTGTTCGTTTCTTTATCCAAGATATTCTCAGGACACGTCTATAACATTTATATTCAAAGGCATTTATATTCAAAGGTATTTATATATGGGACAATAAGAAATAGTGTAAGTGAATAGATATGACCAAGAATGGTCAGTCTCCATGCTTGATATCTCGGTGTGAAAAAGTGTGTGGTATGTCGGTGTGAAAGCGTGCATGGTATGTCGATGTGAAAGGGTGCTTGGTATGTCGGTGTGAAAGGGTGCTTGGTATATCGGTGTGAAAGGGTGCATGGTATGTCGGTGTGAAAGGGTGCATGGTATGTCGGTGTGAAAGGGTGCATGGTATGTCGATGAGAAATTGGCCATGGTATGTCGGTGTGAAAGGGTGCATGGTATGTCAGTGTGAAAGGGTGCATGGTATGTCGGTGTGAAAGGGGGCATAGTATGTCGGTGTGAAAGGGTGCATGGTATGTCGGTGTGAAAGGGCACAAATTTGTGAGATACAAAACAGTGTATTCCTTTAGTGAATTGAAACACATTTCATCATCATCATCATCTTCCACTTTTGCCGTCAAGCGTCGTCGGGAGGAACAGTTGACGTTCAGCTATCGGTCTACGAGGCACTATTGTGGCTTGCCCCGTGGGCTGAGAACCACTCTATAAAACAAAACCTGTCCTGATAATGTACATTGTAATCAGGGCCAACCAGGCACATCTGCACACAATGGCCTAATTGCGCCGAGTAGGAGGTAGATAACAGAGAACACAGGCCCCACTCTGTTAGTCACCCGACACTCATAAACGTCTAATTACATGTTACCTGTTAGGTAAACTTGGGCGGCTGAAGGTGGGGAGGTCACAAACAGCTTTGAACAATTGAAGTCCGTGTTTTTATTTCTCCCGTCGACCGGTTTAGTGAGCGTAGTCTTGTTTATCACAACGGTGTTATACGTCATCACAACGGTGTTGTACGTCATCACAACGGTGTTGTACGTCATCACAACGGTGTTGTACGTCATCACAACGGGGCTGTACGTCATCACAACGGTGTTTACGTCATCACAACGGTGATGTACGTCATCACAACTGTTATGTACGTCATCACAAACTCGGTGATCTGAAGCTATTGGTAGACTTCATAACTGGTAAAGGTATGTAGTAGGCACTGAAGTTGGGGTGTGAAGTGTTGGCCCTTCACATATTCCATGTCACGAATAATGAGGTGGGGTGATAAATGTCTTTCCTTGTCAAATTTCCTTCTGAAAACTGCCGGCTACCATTGTGTGAGGCTGGGGGAACCCACAGCTGCACTATTGGGATAAAATAGTTTTGCCTCTGTTGAGGATTGAACCCGACTCCCTGTCTTGGTAGCCCAGCAGAGGTAGGTGAGGGAGAAATGTATACTTGATCGTAAGGTACCTTACACTCATGGAATGGAGATCTAAACTTGATTGTAAGGTATCTTACACTCATGCAATGGGGATCTAAACTTGATCGTAAGGTACCTTACACTTATGGAATGGGGATCTAAACTTGATTGTAAGGTATCTTACACTCATGCAATGGGGATCTAAACTTGATCGTAAGGTGTCTCACACTCATGGAATGGGGATCTAAACTTGATCGTAAGTTACCTTACAATTATGGAATGGGGATCTAAACTTGATCGTAAGGTATCTTACACTCATATAATGGGGATCTAAACTTGATCCTAAATACCTTACACTCGTGGAATGGGGATCTAAACTTGATCCTAAATACCTTACACTCGTGGAATGGGGATCTAAACTTGATCCTAAATACCTTACACTCGTGGAATGGGGATCTAAACTTGATCCTAAATACCTTACACTCGTGGAATGGGGATCTAAACTTGATCGTAAGGTGCCTTATACTCATGGAAGGTGAATCTAAACTTCATCCTGGCAGGGTAGGGGTATCCCCTATCACAGGAGAAGTAAGACTCCTCCTTCTCTCCTGTAACGTACGGGAAAACCTTAGGCAAGGTGGAGTACCCGTTTATTACCCACCCCCTCACCCCCTCCCCGAATCAGGATTGCGTGAAGCCATGCGGTGCTGGATGAAGTTTAAGAGCAGCCGACAGATAACTATCTGTAGGTTATGGTTTCCGAAGTCATGCTTCGTGTAATAGAGAATCAGAGAAACGTGGTAATGTTTAGTGCTCCATGGGAGCAGCTTCGCCCGGTAGGTGTAGTAATGTGCATCAGGTGACTCCAGACCATCAGCAAGCGACTAAGTGACTCCAGAACATTAGCAAGTGACTAAGTGCCAAAGATTAACAACATTTAAAATGGGCACGTGGATCGTTTCGAGCTATGAGTGGGGATGGCAAACTGGGTAATATCGAGCAAGAAATGTGAAGATTGAATATTACTATTTTAGGTATAGTTGAGACCAGATGGAAAGGAATGGGCATGCTAACTTCAAAGGAACACAATCCATTTTTGTGGAGAGAAAAAGAAAAACATCAATGAGTAGCACTTATAATAGATATGGCGAGATACAAGTCTATCAAAGGGTATTGGAATGTGTCAGACAGAATATTACTATAAAGTTAAGTGGCAGATCTTTTGATCTAAACATCATACAAGTTTATGCACTAACAACAGGCAGCAGTGATGACACCATCGATGTATTTTATAATGATTTGGATAATGCCTTTAAGAAATGCAAGTATCCAGAATTAAATTAATTGGTGACTTTAATGCTAAAGTTGGAAATCAACAAGCCGAATGCATACTAGGCAAGCATGGACTAGGGGAACAGAATGCAAGAGGTTGCAGACTTGTACAATGTGCAAAAGAACATGATATGATTATTGGAAACACCATGTATCAACAACATCCAAAGAGATTATGGACATGGAGGAGTTCTGACCATAAGATCAGAAACTAGATTGATTACATTCTCGTCAACAGAAGATTTCGAAATGCCTTAAAAGTCGCAAAATCTATAACAAGCACACACTGCTAGAGTGAGGCCCCCCCCCCCTTTTCCACACACACACACACACACACACACACACACACACACACACACCAACCCGCACTGCCACATCGGTGTGTGGATACACAGTTGTGACGTGTCGATTCTATGTTGTTAACGGACACAGAGAATTGATTGAGGCGGGGCTATCTGTCCAAGTGGGTGGAGAATTTGTGAGCGTCACAGATGTGACCAATCTTGCAAGTCTGTGTAGGCTACGAATTTTTCGATGCTAATCGAAACGCCATTCTCTCCGTGAATCCCCCACCCTCTCCCAGTCTCCAGCCTCCACATTGCCCGACAAAGCCCGACGTTGTATTCAGTCACCATTGTGTGAATCACCGAAGCAACAGAAGTCTCACGAAAGAAATACTATTGTGATATCATGGAAGAAATACTATTGTGATATCACGAAAGAAATAGTATTGTGATATAAATGAAGAAATACTATTGTGATATCACGAAAGTAATACTATTGTATTATCACGAAATAAATACTATTGTGATATCACAAAAAAATACTATTGTGATATCATGAAATAAATACTATTGTGATATCATGGAAGATATACTATTGTGATATCACGAAAGTAATACTATCATGATGTCACGAAAGTAGCAGTATTGTGACATCACGAAAGAAATACTATCATGATATCCCAAAAGAAATACTATTGTGATATCCCGAAAGAAATACTATTGTGATATCACGAAAGAAATAATAATGTGGTATTACGAAAGAAATTCTATTGTGATATCACAAAAGAATTAATATTGTGATTTTCCTCTTTATGTTGCATATCCATCACAGGACGTTGCAGTTAACACCAGCATTTTTCAGCTGCTGTTGATGTACTAGGCAAGATTACGCACAGTAGTTTGCCATTGCTTTCTGAGCGACCGACTCAAATACCCTGTAAAAAATGCGGGTGAGAACCGCTACCAATTCTCGCCTCACATCACGTCGCTCACGAGAGTATACGCGATTACGGAGAAAAACGCTAACTTCTAGGTCAGGGAGACCGGCACTATTGTGATATCATCAAATAATTACTATTGTGATACCAACTAGCAGCCGCTGTGGCGCAGTGTTAGTATGATTGCATGTGAAGAAAACGTCCCGCGTTCAATCCTTGTCCTTCGGATGGTCAGTGTCGTCTGGCGCTGGTGATCATGTCTGTCCACGGCCTTCTGTCTCGTGTACTGACAATCATTTTGGATTATCATGTTCCTCCATACCGTGATGTTAGACTCTTGGTCTCCACCTGGTTCTCTTTCCCTCCAAGCTTCCCGTTGTGACGACATACCCCAGCCTCCCACTCCAACTTTCCAGTTGTTTAGTTTAGTTTAGTTTAGTCGACGGATCAACATCACGACACACGGGTGTAACCCATAAATGCTCCGTTCTACTCCTAACTCAAACTTAAGTCTGTAGAATCTCAGCGCAGTGCACGAACTCCGTAGTACCGGCGAGGATCATGAAATACTTTGGGTAGATTTTAAACTCAAAATTTTGCACGGGCAGCTCCATTAGGCTATTCTTTTTCCCATTTCCAACTGCCAAGAGATGTTTTGCGCTCGCAAACATACACACAGCGTCCGATCTCACTACCCAGAGACCAGAGGATATTTTGTTACTACGTTCACTCCCTGTCAGAGTCTTACTTGAACATACTTCTGGCTCGCATTTCAAGACAGAGGTGAAACAATTACATGCTTTCAATAGCAACACTCTCACGCACGACAACGATAGTTTTAGTCCGTTTATTCACAAACGATTCACATGGGCAAACTCACATAAGTTGCGCTCTTGGCAACGCGCACCTTGTACAATCATCATTATCACAGAATAGTAATCATTCATGAGAAACAATACAATATAATAGCATAACCCAGCTCTCACACTGTCTCCGCTCAAACACAACTCGCTTCACAACTCAATCACGCCATCAATAATACAATCATATCACAACGCTCACGAAACACAACTACTGCCCTATGTCTGTCCGTCCCGCTGTCCTGAACCCGTCTGACCAACACAGGTACGTTTGGTCCAGTTCACGGCTGCTCACAGTTCGTGAGACCCGTGCGGTGTGGTGTGGCGCGGTGACCACGGGCCTTAGCCTGGTTGTAAGTTGACTCGCAATCGGTGACCGTGCTGCAGGACGCCAGGCTATCTGCCCTGTTCTCCTGCCGTGACCTGTCTCCTGTTTATCCCTGTCATACAGGGTATTGGGTCCCTGACACAGTCAACGTGAAAAAATCCTGGCCCTCAGCGGGGCTTGAACCCGGGACCTCCAGCACTCGAGACGGATACCATACCTTGAGACCACTCAGCCCTCCCCCTCTCCCTCCTCTATGCTTCCCGTTGTGACGACACACTCCAGCCTTCCCCTCCAAGTCCCCCGTTATGATGACATAATCCAGCCTTCCCCTCCAACCTTTCCCTCCAAGCTTCCCGTTGTGACGACATATTCCAACCTTCCCCTCCAAGTCTCCCCTTGTGACGACATACTCCAGCCTTCCCCTCCAACCTTCCCCTCCAACCTTCCCCTCCAACCTTTCCCTCCAAGCTTCCCGTTGTAACGACATATTCCAGCCTTCCCCTCCAAGTCTCCCCTTGTGACGACATATTCCAACCTTCCCCTCCAAGTCTCCCCTTGTGACGACATATTCTAGCCTTCCCCTCCAAGCTTCCCGTTGTGACGACATATTCCAACCTTCCCCTCCAATTCTCGCGTTGTTACGACATACTCCAACTGTCATCAAGCGATGCTTCAGGCATTACGGGATAAACTTCTCTCGCACCACACAAAAGATTGTAAGTCGTATGAGAGGCATTGATTACACATTTTATTGCCACTGGCTCTTTACACTACATCAATGCACAAAACGGTCGCTAATAAATCACACAAGAATACACAGAATTGCCTATCACTAGTCGTTTCCTAACCCTACTGCTAACTCTATCTATTCGGCTAAAGAAACACGCATCGACGCTAAGCGATGCGCTCGTTACGAAGTCTGTCCCCCTGTCTGACTATTTTCCTCGCGTGACTACACAGCACGCGGAAGGACCTTGTGTGCCCTTCGGCTTTTGCGTGCTGCATCATTCAGCACGCTTAGAGTAGCCGTCTACCCTTGAGCGGCATTCCACTTCTCCGTGTCCATCACGTAGGCGTGATTGCGCCGTGACCAGAGTGCTTACTCTCTGGTTGACACCTCCGTGTCTCATGAGAGAACTATTTAATAGTTCCCCTTCCTACCTATTCCCTACATCTACCCTGCCCTCATGTAGGGGCACTGGGTTACCTCTAATCTACTTGAGGTAGACCACTCATTCAGGGTGGTCTTCACTGAGTCTTTGACACACACCCTCCCCTCCTGTGTTGCGTTACAAACTTTGACTCATGGTTGTGACGCAAGAGGTTTCTAAAAATTAGTGTATCTATTTTTTGTCAAAGACTACTGATAAACTGGTTCTGGGTAACTCAATAGACTTCTAATGACTATTGTCACAATGTAGTATCACTTTACTTGGCTACTGGTAATCGCCACAAACTTGTCTGGTTGGCGTGAGCCCTCTTCTCAATCGCAATATTATATTCATTAGAGGTTTGTCTGAACCGGACCATTGTCTTATAGACCTGCCCTCAAATAGCAAATTAACTCACTACCCATACAAAGTTGACTTTCTTAGGGTCAACACATAAATTGCTTCATGTCCCCCATATAATATTAAATAACCCTTGCACAAGCTGTGTGCGACAGGCTTTACCTATCTCGCTTCCGCGTGTAAAGTTATCTTTCACTGTTAAGTTAGTGTTTCGTTGTCTATTGTGTCCCCTGACCCGGAGTTATCTCCCTTTGTTATAAACAATGTATGTAATTTACATGTTTGTTTTCCTGGTTGTTTGCGTGTTTGGATCTATCTATTCATATACTTTAACTTCTAACATGCGTGTCTATCTCTAATATGTATGTAAGTTAGTTTTCAAGTGCCATAATTCGGTTAAATGCGGCCACAAACAAGTGTATCACACTAATTCGTGACTACGTTTCCATCTTATGAGACTTAAAATACTTTATCTATGGTCTACACTAAACTACACATAACACACTCAAGACAGCACATTTTCGACATCGAAAGCAAACGCCTGACGCAGATAAAAAATAAAAAGTCGCGTTGAGCGGTAGAAAAAATCCGCTGGCTGTCCTCACTCTCCCTTGTATATTTTCCATTTTCTCTCACTTTCATACTTCTGTCACACATCTTTTATCCTCACACTTATTTAAAAACCTTGAAGTGACACTGTACAAGTTTGGCTCAGTTTGAAAAAGTTGAGCTTAATGACTGTGCGTAACTTGCTGCACGAGTCATGTATTTACAAAATATTTACATGTAAGAAAAAGGGTTGATGGTTTGTACCCTGATATTATTAAACGGTATATTCTACTGACATACTAATACTACTTCTATAAATATATATTTAATTTGTTACACAACTTTAATCTAATTTAAGGGAAGCAATCTAACTATCTAAAAACAATGAAAATGATGTGAGATGAGTTATGTACCTTTCTGAAATGGGTAATGTGAAACGTATCAAATTCCTGAATAATGTTTTAATGTTTAGATGAAAAAATATATGATTGATCTCTTTACTCTAAATGATGTAACTGATGTATGTTTACTTGTATAATCCTATAATCCTATAAGGTGTAAACTAATTTTAATCCTAAATGATGAGGATGTTAAAGTGTTCATGAAGATGGATTGACATAAAGTGAAATGAAATGAACTAAATGGTGCTGTTCCTATCCTACACTAAATGGTACTGTTCCTGTCTAAACTTTTTATCCTAGTCTTTAATTAGCTGTTATTAAGTTTAAAGTACTATACTAATCTACTTTTATCCTAAGTAAGTGGGTAAATTAATGATTTATTTAAGCTTACAAAAAAAAATCTATTATATTGCCTAAATCTAATCTAATTCTATATTAAAGTAACTACTCTAGCTATAATTTATCACTATATTAAAAACATGTTATAATACATATCACATTAAATAAATATATATACATGGTATTTAAATACCCCAGGTTAGTGGTTGCCATCACGTTTAGAAATTCCTTTTGTTGGCATAGTTTATATATATACACACTTATCCTGGGTATACTAAATACACTACACAGTCATACTTGTGTCTTATGGGTATTATTCCACTCGTAGAGTCCGCTGGTATCGATATTTCATAGTCGACATATGAAATTTTACGTACCACCTTGAATGGCCCTTGCCATGAGGTCAATAATAAATTCCGTTTGTCTGGAAGTAAAAGTAGTATGTCTTGATCTGGTTCAAGATTAATAGTTCTCGCACCTTTATTTGCGTATTGGCGGTAGATTTGACCCTTCCTCTCCAAAGCTGCCTTAGCTATGATACACGATTTCATAATTTTATCTCGTGTTTCTGTTACCATTTCATAAGGTGTTTTAGGGGTTGGAATTTCAATCGAATTAGTTACTACCTGATGATAAATTGTAAGGGGTCCACGTGGGTTAGCCCCGTATACTAATTCAAACGGTGAGAACCCCGTGCTTGAATGGGGAATCTCCCGATAGGCGGACAGCACTGTTGGTAACAGTGTATCCCAATCAGCTGGGTTTTCTGCTGTCACCTTAGCCAGCATATGCTTTAGGTCTCCGTTAATTTTCTCTACTATTCCATTGCTGGCTGGATGATAAGCTGTTGTAAAATGCTGTTTAATCCCTAACATTTTCGTAAGGGCTTGCGTTGCAGCCGATATGAATTGGGTTCCACGATCGGATAAGATGGTACGTGGGAATCCGAATCGTGAGAACAAGTGTAGAAATACATTGGCAACGTCTTTGGAGGTAATGTATTTCAAAGCTACTGCCTCAACCCACCTTGAACATAGGTCTACCATCGTTAAGATGAAGCGATTTCCTTTGCTGGACACCTGGTTCAGGGGTCCAACAATATCTACCGCCACACTCTCAAATGGCCTAGAGGCCAGTGTTGAAGGTTGCACTTCAGCTGTAGGATGTTTACCCTTACGTACTAGTTGTTGACAGACATTACATGAACGACAAAATAGTTTTATGTCATTACAAAAACCCGGCCAATAAAAATGAGCCTGAATTCTGGCCCTGGTTTTGTCGTATGCAAGGTGACCAGCAAACGGTGACTCGTGTGCAATCTTTAGCACAGTTTGGCGTTGTTGTACAGGTAACACCGTTTGCTGAATCTCATGGTTACCAGTTGTATAATAACGAGTAAGAATACCATTATTAAGTCTAAAGAACCATGATGCGTTCTTTGTTACTTCGGCTTTTTCTTTTAACAATTTCAGATATGGAGACACACTCGGATCAGCTTTTTGCTGGTCTATGAACTTTTGTCTGGTGGTATCATCCGTGCTAGTTGGTAATAGCAACAGTAGTCTTTCATCCTGTAGTGTGTCTTGGTGTTTAATAGTATCTGCTCTGGTTGTTGCATTAGCTGCATTTAATTTTTCCCATGCAGCTATTTCTTCGTTCGTGCAATGTTTCAATTGGGGTAAGCATCCCAAAATTAAATCAGTACAAGGGTTATCTAAAATCGCACATGTAAAGGTACCAGAAAGGAAAGGAGTGTTAATACGGGCTCTTGCCAAAGGGTAAATTTCAATATTACCCGAAAAAGTTCGGCATTTGACTGAGTCGCCTGTATAATCATTTGGGTTCACCAGTTCCTTTCTAAGACCTATAAGAGTGCTCCCACTGTCCAGCAAACATTGGCATGGTACTTCGTTGACCAATGCATTATGGAACACCAAATTGCCTCTGGAGGCTAATGCTGCGTTTACACTCTCAGTGGAGAATGGTACTGTATGTCCACATTCTAATTTTCCGTCTGCATGAAATTGGTGACATCGTTCACAACTGTCAAAGCTTAATATATCGTTTACACAACAAACATCTTCAGATTGGTTAAAAGGTAATTCATTCTCGACCTCACACTCAGTCTCACTACCACTATCAGAAGATGTATCAATTAACATTGCATTGTTGGCCTTCATACGTTGGCGGCCCTGGCACTTATTTGAATAATGCCCGTAGCTAGAACAGAAGAAGCATTTGACTGCACGCCTGTATGCAGTTCTCTTGTTTTGTTGCTTCTTAATGACCATCTCAATATGTGTCGGATAGTTTGGTGATTTATCACACATAGAATAAGTATCATGAAAAAGTTGGCAATACACACATTTAGGCAATCTTTGATCTTTCTTGTCGACTCTCTGAAATGGTTTTTTTATTGCTACGATAGCTTTTAGGTTGGTCCTTAAAAAAAGAGACTATTTCAGAGTCGATATTTGATGTATTAAAAATATCCCTATTCGAGGAAAAATATGCAGAGCCTTTCTTTTCAAATTGTTCTATGGTCTCGATGTCTGACTGCTGAAGGAATTTAGCGAAAGGAGATGGTATTGTGGATATGACTTTAACCATGGCTATTAAATTCTTAAGTTTTTCAAAATCCTTTCCTATGTTCGCTGCACTAAGCCATCTATTTAGTACGCTTTGGACATTTGAGACATAATCGATGAAAGTCTCATTTGGTTTTGGTTTTAGGTTGAAAAACTGTACTTGATATCCAGGGGCATCAAGTAAAAAATGTTGCATTATCCTATCATGGATGTACTGATAGTTAGATCTGAGATCAGTTGGTATTGATTCAATCACTTGAAGGGGCTCCCCACTAAGGTTCTTCATGTAAATCATAGCCCATATATCGATTGGTACTTGGTGGTATTTAAGCTGATATTCGACATTTTCTGTCCAGGCTGATATGGAATCTTCTTTACAGAATGGTTTAATAATATTTTTATACTTATTAAATTTATTTTCTTCTTGCTGACTCTTTAGTTTTGTAGCGGAGATCTCTAAGTGTGAATCTACATCCATACCTTTCATCTTTAACTGTGTCTCTGATTCAACTTGTATTTGTTTTTCTTTAACTCTTGCCATTTCATCTATCTCTCTTTGCTTTAGTTCTCTCTCCTGATCTAATTGCTTTTGCTTTAATTCTTTTTCTTGATCTAATTGTTTTTGTTTAATCTCTTTATCATGTTCTAACTGTTTCTGCTTTAATTCTAATTCTTTTTGTTTATTCTCCTTATCATGTTCTAACTGTTTCTGCTTAATCTCCTTATCTTGTTCTAATTGTTTCTGTTTCGTTTCTTCAACTAATTGTGCCTCTTTGTGTTTTATTTCTAATTCCTTTTGTTTTGTTATCTCAGCTAGTTCTACAATCTCCTTCTGGTGTTGTCTTTCTCGTGCACGTTCATCTCTATCAGCATCTTTTGCTTCCCTAAATTTTTGATCAGCATATTGCTCTAATTCCTTTCCTGTGTGTCCTAATGCCTTGCCTGCTTCTATAAAATCAGCTAAAGTTGACATGTTGTTGGATAATTAGCTAGAGCTGACAGGCACTTAATTATTTACTCACTTATTTATATTATATATGTTAAGTTTTTAAATCCCTGTGTACAAAAAATATACTTTTAGATTACGCCCTGAAAAATGGATCACAAAAAAAAAATACTAATAGATTACACCCTGAAAAAGAGATGCATTATTAATCATATTGCATTCAAAATACTTTGGGTATACTCATCTTAACAATCCAGATCATTCAGGTACAATCGTTTGGCACCTCAGATCCAATCGTTTGGCACTACGACATACACCTTGTGTTATTCTTCTAAACAGCTGTTGTTCTCCCTGGTTTACAAGAGCATCAACAATTAACCATTTGTAAACGACATATGACTTTAGACAATTTTGTACAATCACATGCCCCCGGACAACACAATGTGGTATAATTAATAATAAATGTCAATGTCCTGTCTTCGTTCTAACGTCTTATGCCTTCCTTAACTAATTTTGTTTAATTTATGGAAGTGTTGTGCAGACCGGGTCTTATTTGCATAGCGAAAGTAGTGCCATCGTGATAGTAACAAATAGAAAAGGTAAATAAATAATTAAATAAATGCTTTGAAATAAATATAAAAGTAATAATATTGTTCAAATAAATAAATATATTCAATCAATAACTTATATAAACCAGTAATATTTGATATAAGGGAAAGATTCAGGCGAGCAGCCGCTTGCGATTTGTAAACAATCTGTCGCTGATTGCAAATGGCGTAAATCAGCTGTTTGTCAGTCGCGATACGTCACAGACGCAGCGCTATTTTTAGATTGGAAAAATTGATATTGTCGCTGGCTCATCTTTTTTTTGTGTATCGCTCCGCCGTGAATCATATTTGACAAATATTCATAAATAAATAAGTAATTATAGAAATAAATGATAGAAAACTATAATAATAATACTTACAAATCAGCAAACATGTTCATAAATCACAAAACATTTCAATAAGCATAAAAAAAACACGATTGATCACGATGGCCACAGCTCGCAACTTGCTCTAGTCTGCACACGTCATTATTCACTAATTTTTTCAGTGAATTTTTTTTTTTTTTTAAATTCATAAATTAAACCCTGTTATTAACTGACAGTAATACTATTTTAGAGCCGTGGGTGAGTGTTTTAGCTTGAACAATTGTCCAAGCTACACTTCTGACACCACTTTAATCCTAGCCTGTCATCAAGCGATGCTTCAGGCATTACGGGATAAACTTCTCTCGCACCACACAAAAAGATTATAAGTTGTACGAGAGGCATTGATTACACATTTTATTGCCACTGGCTCTTTACACTACATCAATGCACAAAACGGTCGCTAATAAATCACACAAGAATACACAGAATTGCCTATCACTAGTCGTTTCCTAAGCCTACTGCTAACTCTATCTATTCGGCTAAAGAAACACGCATCGACGCTAAGCGATGCGCTCGTTACGAAGTCTGTCCCCCTGTCTGACTATTTTCCTCGCGTGACTACACAGCACGCGGAAGGACCTTGTGTGCCCTTCGGGTTTTGCGTGCTGCATCATTCAGCACGCTTAGAGTAGCCGTCTACTCTTGAGTGGCATTCCACTTCTCCGTGTCTATCACGTAGGCGTGATTGCGCCGTGACCAGAGTGCTTACTCTCTGGTTGACACCTCCGTGTCTCATGAGAGAACTATTTAATAGTTCCCCTTCCTACCTATTCCCTACATCTACCCTGCCCTCATGTAGGGGCACTGGGTTACCTCTAATCTAATAGAGGTAGACCACTCATGCAGGGTGGTCTTCACTGAGTCTTTGACACCAACCTTCCCCTTCAAGTCTCCCGTTGTGACGACATACTTCAACCTTCCCCTTTAAGTAAATACTTCAACCTTCCCATTTAAGTCCCCCGTTGTGACGACATATTCCAGCCTTCCCCTCCAAGTCTCCCCTTGTGACGACATATTCCAACCTTCCCCTCCAAGTCTCCCCTTGTGACGACATATTCCAACCTTCCCCTCCAAGTCTCCCCTTGTGACGACATATTCCAAAATTCCCCTTCTAGTCACCCCTTGTGACGACATATTCCAACCTTCCCCTCCAAGTCTGCCCTTGTGACGACATATTCCAACCTTCCCCTCCAAGTCTCCCCTTGTGACGACATATTCCAACCTTCCCCTCCAAGTCTGCCCTTGTGACGACATATTCCAACCTTCCCCTCAAAGTCTCCCCTTGTGACGACATATTCCAACCTTCCCCTCCAAGTCTCCCCTTGTGACGACATATTCCAACCTTCCCCTCCAAGTCTCCCCTTGTGACGACATATTCCAACCTTCCCCTCCAAGTCTCCCCTTGTGACGACATATTCCAACCTTCCCCTTCTAGTCACCCCTTGTGACGACATATTCCAACCTTCCCCTCCAAGTCTCCCCTTGTGACGACATATTCCAACCTTCCCCTTCTAGTCACCCCTTGTGACGACATATTCCAACCTTCCCCTCCAAGTCTCCCCTTGTGACAACATATTCCAACCTTCCCCTCCAAGTCTCCCCTTGTGATGACATACTCCAACCTTCCCCTCCAAGTCTCCCCTTGTGACGACATATTCCAACCTTCCCCTCCAATTCTCCCCTTGTGACGACATATTCCAACCTTCCCCTCCAAGCTTCTCGTTGTGACGACATATTCAAACCGTCCCCTCCAATTCTCCCGTTGTGATGACATACTCCAGCCTTCCCCTCCAAGTCTCCCCTTGTGACGACATATTCCAACCTTCCCCTCCAAGTCTCCCCTTGTGACGACATATTCCAACCTTCCCCTCCAAGTCTCCCCTTGTGACGACATATTCCAGCCTTCCCCTCCAAGTCTCCCCTTGTGACGACATATTCCAACCTTCCCCTCCAAGTCTCCCCTTGTGACGACATATTCCAACCTTCCCCTTCTAGTCACCCCTTGTGACGACATATTCCAACCTTCCCCTCCAAGTCTCCCCATGTGAAGACATATTCCAAACTTCCCCTCCAAGTCACCCCTTGTGACGACATATTCCAACCTTCCCCTCCAAGTCTGCCCTTGTGACGACATATTCCAACCTTCCCCTTCTAGTCACCCCTTGTGACGACATATTCCAACCTTCCCCTCCAAGTCTGCCCTTGTGACGACATATTCCAACCTTCCCCTTCTAGTCACCCCTTGTGACGACATATTCCAACCTTCCCCTCCAAGTCTGCCCTTGTGACGACATATTCCAACCTTCCCCTTCTAGTCACCCCTTGTGATGACATATTCCAACCTTCCCCTCCAAGTCTGCCCTTGTGACGACATATTCCAACCTTCCCCTTCTAGTCACCCCTTGTGACGACATATTCCAACCTTCCCCTTCTAGTCACCCCTTGTGACGACATATTCCTACCTTCCCCTCCAAGTCTGCCCTTGTGACGACATATTCCAGCCTTCCCCTCCAAGTCTGCCCTTGTGACGACATATTCCAGCCTTCCCCTCCAAGTCTGCCCTTGTGACGACATATTCCAGCCTTCCCCTCCAAGTCTGCCCTTGTGACGATATATTCCAACCTTCCCCCCCAAGTCTCCCCTTGTGATGACATATTCCAACCTTCCCCTTTAAGTCCCCCGTTGTGACGGCATATTCCAGCCTTTTCCATCTCATGACATGGCCACAGAATGCGGACTGACATCTTCTGATACCAGCAAGCAGTTCTCTTGTCGAGTTATCTTCTTTCAAGATACGTTCATTTCTATCCGTCGACGGTATTATCATCATTCGTCCACACAACCACATTTCCGCAGCCTGAGCATACTTCCTGACTTGTCTGCTAACTAGCATGATTTGCTTCCATGCGTCAGCAATGGCTCAATGTAGTTTTTAAGAAGTCATTTCTTCGCCTCGAATGACAAAGACTTATTTAAAAGAATATCCTTCAACTTGTGAAATACAACCGTTGTCTGGCTCAGTCTACAGTGAGCTTCTATAACACACATACTACAACAGTTAATAAACACATAATTCAACAGTTAATACTAAACACATAATTCAACAGTTAATAAAGTGCAACAGGATGAAAGAAATTAAAAGGTATAATGGGAGAGACAGAGAGGGGCAGAGATCGAGAAACAGAAGGGCACAGAGAGGGACACAGAGGCGGACATTGAGTGAGAGACACGTAGACAGATACATAGAGGTATAGAGAGAAACACAGAAAAACACATCAACGAAGAAAGACAACCACAGAGACAGCAAGAGGCGCAGTGAGTGACACAGAAGAACAGAAATACATAAAGAGAGAGAGAGAGAGAGAGAGAGAGAGAGAGAGAGAGAGAGAGGAGAGAGAGAGAGAGGAGTGATTGGGAAAGGGGGAGGGGAGATATGGAGAGAGTTGGTGAGAGAAAGGGGAGAGGTAGACGGAGAGGGTGTGAGATAGATGGGTGAGAGAGAGAGGGGTGAGAGAGAGGGAGAGGGAGGGTGTAGGTTAGAGAGAGGGGGAGAGATAGGGAGATAGTTGGCGAGAGAGAGGAGAGAGGTAGAAGGAGAGAGTGTGAGAGAGAGGAGAGAGGGGGAGATAACGCGGAGAGAGATAAGGAGAGAGGGAGTGAGAGAGAGAGAGAGAGAGAGAGGAGAGAGAGAGAGAGGGAGGGGAGAAGGAAAAGGAGAGTGTGAGAGGATGAGAGAGGAAAGAGGGGAAGAGAGAGGCGAGAGAGCTACTCAACACGAACGTTGCGAATTCCTTGGACTGCCAGATTAACTAACGGCGATTGACTGAAAAAGGATAGTGAAACTAGAACACTATATACAACAATAAGAAAGAAACAAACAGCTTTATTTGGTCATGTGATGAGAAGTGAGGCATTGAAGAACATCGTGACAACTGAAAAGATCAAAGGGAAGAGAGACAGAGGCAGACCAAGAGAAATGATGTTGGCTGGACTAAGACGGTGGCATGGAGGAATATCATCAGCAGAGTTGATCCGAAACACCATGAGCTGAGATCTGTGGAGAGCCATGAACACATACGCCAGCTGCCAGGGCACTTGATGATGATGATGTAGTCCGTTATATTGCTGATTTCATACTTGCAAGCTGTGACGCATTCTCACATAGTGATATACAAGAAATAACGAGTTTTCTGTCAGAGAACAACATTGTTGCTCAGTCAAACGTTCACTGTAACACAATTTACGGTTGTGGAGTTGTCAGTGCGGACTGAGACAACAAATGTAAAGTTAACCGCATAACGCAATAGCAATTCTGATGAAATGTGTCGAGATATTGCAAATAGACCCCGCCACAGTGCAGATGTTAGCATGCTTGCCTGCTGGCCCAGTGTTCATGTGTTCAAAACCCTCTCGAGGCGGCGACTAAACAAAAACTAAATTTGCTAAAGGTTTACTTTGTTCGCATCATCATCATGTGCCATGCTGATAAGTGTTTGCGGTCATAGTTCGCCATCGAACATGATCACCAGAGTCATAGATCAGATCTGTGTTCTTGTCTCGACCATACCACGTTGCCAAGCCATCCAGGTAATTCTCTGCCTTCCCTTTTTTCTTTTCCCCTCAATCTTGCCAGTTGACACCAAGTTCTCCAATTTATTTCTTCTCATAAAGTGTCCAAAAATTGTGACTGTTTACATCAAATTTCTCTAATCAGTTTATGGTTTTTATTTGTTTCTTGTAGGACTTGGTCATTTGTGTTTTTTTCCCCGTCTTTCCATGGTATTATTTGCATTTTCCTCAGAAACCATATTTCTACAGCCATTAGATGTTTTTCTGCTTGTCTGCTTATTGCCCATGCTTCACATCCATATAAAAGTACAGGTTCTATGTAGCATCCTCAAGGCCTCTTTTCATCGTTAGCAATTGACAATATTTTATTGGTCAGTATGTTTCCATCTTGCAAAAGGCTTCCTTTGCAATGGCGATTCTTGTTCTAATCTCTTCAAAGCATCTTCTATAAGACGTTATGACTGTTCCAAGGTAAATGTACCGATTCCTTTGTTTTAAAATATTTCTTATTTATTTGTATATTCATTCATTCATTGAGTAGCATGTCCTTTGTAGAACCTCGCTCCCATAACAACCTTCCGAAAAAATGCTCGGTCATAAGCAAGATGTCCCGCGTCCGTTGCACCCATCTGTAGATCATCCGCCACATCCTGCACCCATCTGTAGATCATCTGCCACATCCTGCACCCATCTGTAGATCATCTACCACATCCTGCACCCATCTGGAGATCATCTACCACATCCTGCACCCATCTGGAGATCATCTACCACATCCTGCACCCATCTGTAGATCATCTACCACATCCTGCACCCATCTGGAGATCATCTACCACATCCTGCACCCATCTGGAGATCATCTACCACATCCTGCACCCATCTGGAGATCATCTACCACATCCTGCACCCATCTGTAGATCATCCGCCACATCCTGCACCCATCTGTAGATCATCTACCACATCCTGCACCCATCTGTAGATCATCCGCCACATCCTGCACCCATCTGTAGATCATCTACCACATCCTGCACCCATCTGTAGATCATCCGCCACATCCTGCACCCATCTGTAGATCATCCGCCACATCCTGCACCCATCTGGAGATCATCTGCCACATCCTGCGCCCATCTGTAGATCATCTACCACATCCTGCACCCATCTGTAGATCATCCGCCACATCCTGCACCCATCTGTAGATCATCCGCCACATCCTGCACCCATCTGTAGATCATCCGCCACATCCTGCACCCATCTGGAGATCATCTACCACATCCTGCACCCATCTGTAGATCATCTACCACATCCTGCACCCATCTGTAGATCATCTACCACATCCTGCACCCATCTGGAGATCATCCGCCACATCCTGCACCCATCTGGAGATCATCCGCCACATCCTGCACCCATCTGGAGATCATCCGCCACATCCTGCGCCCATCTTCTCTTTGACTTTCCTCTTCTTCTCTTCCCGGGCATATACCCTGCATGGTTGTTCTCTCCAAACTTTCCTGACGTTTGAAGTGACCAAAATATTTACACTTTATTTGTTTTATCGTCTTTAGTAGCCAACATTCTTCAATATTCAAATTTAATTAGTTGTTTTAGTTTTTGAAGAGCAATAGATATTCGTCTTTTAATTTAATTCATTGTGTCACCATTGTTGGTAATTAATTACCTACGATATTAGAAATGTTCCACTACCTCCAATATTTCCTCATTAGCATATATTTCTTTCTCAATATTAGTTTTATCTGTATGCATTATCTTTGTTTTTGCTATGTTAGGATATAAGTTCTTTTGGGTTGAGTTTATTAGTTTTTCTAAACATTTCATGATGTGGATAGTAATGCCAATACTGTACAAGGTGTCACGAAACCACTATAATTCACGATAAGATGATAAAACAACAGATTCAGGCTAGTGGGGACATTCCCGTCGGATCAAAGGCGCCGCTAGTCTTCTTTGAGGATTCCCCGGAGAAACGGGAAAAGAGTTTCCCTGTTGTCTTGGACAAGACTCAAGATAAAAGGAAAAGCGCCGCCGTGATTCGGTTGCCACATGTTGTTGACAGGAGAATGACGTCACGAGGACAATCCCAGACTGTATGAAAACAGGCTTGTTGTCGGGAGTGTGCACAGTAAAGTTGACCTAGGCTAACGTGTTGAATAGCTCAGTGCTCGTAGTGAAAAGAATCCCGCATGATTACTATCAGTGTATTTGAGGGGGAAAAAACATGTGTCTTTCATGGCAAATTGGAGATTCAATTCGGATTGTGAGCTAGGAATTCATAGGGTATCTACGCTTAGCATTTAAATGTTAATAATGTAGAATAGTAAAATGATAGTAGAGTTTAGAACTTTAACGTAGTGGTTGCTTTGTAGTCAAGTATAAAAAAAAACAGTGTCGGCGACAATAGACAGTCGTAGTGTTAAACTAACTAGTGTGAGATGTAAATTAGCTCAGCTAGTTGAGGCTAGTGAAAGGGGATGATATTTAGTGTGATTGGGAATGGTTGGGGGATAGGGGAAATGTCCAATGGTGGGATATTCCAGTGGGGGTCTATTGGGGTTCTACACTTCGTATATTGGTCTTTCCTTGTCTTGTCCTAACTCAGGCCAGGGTGATGAGCTCCTCTGACATGACATAGATTGGTTCACTGTCATGGATCTGAGTAAGGCGGTAGGCCTACACTCATCTAATACGAGTCAGTATCAGATTGCTCTCACCAATTCTGTTGTATCTCTTTCACAATTCCCCTCGGGTTTTAAAAGAACAGATGCTGAATTGTTCGTATCATGGAGAACTTGGTACGAGGAGATCTGTTCAGTGGCCTGTGCATTTGGCCCATGAGAAAAGGGTTTATTATTTCACACCACTCGTGAAAGAAATATTGGAATGTTACTGTTCACACCACGGGTGTAAGAACAATATCGTGTTTGATTTTCACACCACAAGTGAAATAACATTAGAGTATTTGATTTCACACTACAAGTGAAATAACATTAGAGATTTTGCTTTTCACACTACAACTGAAATAACATTAGAGTGTTTTTTAACATTTTCACACCACCTGTAAAATATTAATAGGAATTAATTCAAAGAACGAGAATAGTGTAATAGTGAAAACGGTAGGACTTGTAAGAATGAATCATTTCTTCCAAGGAACAGTGTTACTTGTTTTCACTAGACAAGGAAGGTTTATGTCTCGGAACCATATAGACATTTATTAACAGGGTGTGTGATCGCTGCCGTATCAGTATCAGCCTATATTCGTGATTGGTAACCAAATATCTAAGTTATCAAAGGGCTACCGGAGAGAGTCAACATCTAACAAGAGGGTCGCATCGTGTGGTGAGGTGTTTTTTTACTGACCCGTCATGATGTGGTGTAATTCGTACAATGATGATCGGACTGTGATCCGGAGCTTTGTAGTCTGATTTCTACATATACACCTTAGAATATACGACACACATTCTACACATTACACACACACACACACACACACACACACACACACACACACATGAAGTTGCCCGTTGCTAACGTGGAGATTCGGTCAAGATATGTCACCGGCATAATCATGGCCGCTGTATTGACCGATCCCAATTTCCCCGTCATCCTCGATTTGCGGTATGTTTTTCTGGGAATGCCCAGGGAGCCAATCCATATGGGAGCAATACAGACTCGCTCTCAGACGAGAACGGAAGAGGCAGAAGCAATTGTGACCAACCCACTGCCGGGGGAGCTACGAACTGCCCAGAGTGAGGATGCTACTTTACGTCCTTGCTACAAAAAGCTGCAGAGAAGTGCTGATCTACCAGGACGGGGGCAGTACTACATGAAGAATAGGATACTCTACAGGAGAGCTGGAAGGGAAGACAACATATACGGTCAGTTGGTGGTCCCGAAGGCTCACCGTTCCCAAATTCTTCATATTGGGCATACCATCTCCTTTAGTGGGCATATGGGTATTGCCGCCACCATGCAGCGAATTTCATGCCATTACTATTGGCCGGGAATGACAGATGATGTGCGTCGGTATGTGAAGTCATGCCCTGAGTGCCAGAGGGTGGCACCGAAACACTGGACAGCACCGGTGGTCTTGGGTGATATGCCCATCACGAACTCTCCTTTCGAGAGGGTAGCCATCGATATCGTGGGTCCACTTCCCAGGACTAGGAAGAGGAACATGTACATACAATGGTGGATTGCTGTACAATGTGGGGTGAAGCCATACCGTTGACCACGATTGACTAGAAACGCTTGGCGGACGCACTGATGGAGGCCTTTACCAGATTAGGCTTTTCTGATCAAATTCTGACAGACAATGGGTCCCAGTTTTGTGAAAAACTCATGGAGGAGGTATTTAGGGTGTTCCACTCTAACCACATCCATACCAGCCCTTACCACCCTCAAGCCAATGGACAAGTAGAGCGTTTCAACGGCACATTGATGACAATGCTCCGGAAACTGGCACAGGAAAAGCCTGATACGTGGGATGAATATATCCCAGCAGCACATTTTGCGTATCGGGAAGTACCTCATGGCTCAACAGGACTACCACCCGCTACGTTGCTGTTTGGTCGTCCAATCAAAGGACCGTTGGAAGCCATGTTGAGGAGTTGGACTGAAGAGGGGACGTCAGAAGAAGTGATCTTATCTTGTAAATACGTGGAGGAACTGAAAGAAAAATTCCACAAGGGATGGACTCTGTCGAATCAAAACTTGAAAATGGCCAGAAAAAGACATGCGACTTAATATAACCGTAGGTCTAAAGACAGATCTCTGGAGGAGGGAGACAACTTCTTGTTGCTACTCCCAACGGGAAACAACAAACTAGAGATAGGTTGGCAAGGACCATTTCCCGTGGAAAAGGTGATATCCAGAACCAACTATCAGATCCGGATCCGGGGAAAGTCGAAGATTTTCCATATCAATCTCCTGCGGAAATAAGAGGAGAGGCCCGGAGACAGGGCAGCCCACCTCATGGCAATGGCAGATGCAGTGGAGACGGAAACGGGAACCAACGATTGCAGGGAATATCCCTTGGTACACCAGGAAACCTATAGGGATGTGGAAGTGAACCCTAATTTGACCTCCCAGGAGAGGGAAAAGATTACCCAGGTTCTCAAGTCTCATAAGGAGATACTGACTGATAAACCAGGACGAACGAGGTTTGTTGAGTTTGAGATGACTTTGACCACTCAGGAGCCTGTTCGCCAAATGGTTTACCCAGTGTCATACTCTAAAGAAAAGGCCCTGGAGGAGGAAATACAGAAACTGTTGGAGGATGACGTGATTGCGCCATCCACATCCCCATACAATGCAGTGGTGGTTTTGTTACGCAAACCTAGTGGAGAAGACCGGTTGTGTATAGACTATAGACTCTTGAACAGTCATACGCAATTTCAGGTGGAACCTTTGCCGAATCCAACGCAGTTATTCGCTAGGCTCCATAAGGCTAGGCACTTCTCAAAGGTGGATCTGAGTCGCGGGTATTATCAGATTCCGGTCAAACCAGAGGTTCGACTCCTGCTGGCCTTCAGTACTCCCAGTGGACACTACGAATTCAAGGTCATGCCCTTTGGACTTAGCGATGTACCTAGTGTGTTTACTCGCATGATGAGGACCTTGTTAGATCCCTTACAGGATCCGTCCATTGTATCATTCATGGATGATATTCTGATTTCCAGTGACAGCTTGGATGACCATTTGCAATCCTTGGAGAGAGTTTTTAATCAACTCAAGGAAAAAGGTCTTACAGCTCGTCCAACCAAGTGCATGATTGGTTACCAGACTCTGGAATTTCTGGGTCACACCATTACTCCAGGACAAATTATCCCAGAGCAGAAGAACCTAGAAAAAATCAGAAATGCACCAAGAGCGAAAACGAAGAAGGATGTGAGATCGTTCCTCTCGTTGTGTGGGTTTTACCACAAATGTATCCCGCATTTCACTGAACTGGGAGCTCCGTTAACGGAAAACTTAAAAAAGGGATCCCTGGACCAAATCGTTTGGACACCGGAGTGCGAGAGTGCCTACAGTCAGTTGAAGGAGGCCTTGGTCAGCAAACCTGTGTTACAGCTCCCTGACCTCTCCAAACCATTTGTGTTGAGAACGGATGCAAGTGGGATTGGAATTGGGGCAGCTTTGTTGCAGGAAGGTAAAGACGATGCTTCGGTTTTGAAACCTGTGGTATACACCAGCAAGAAACTTCTCCCGGCTGAGAGGAATTATTCGACCGTCGAGAGAGAGAGAGAGAGAGAGAGAGAGAGAGAGGAGAGAGAGAGAGAGAGAGAGAGAGATAGAGAGAGAGAGAGATAGATAGAGAGAGAGAGAGAGAGAGAGAGAGAGAGAGAGAGAGAGAGAGAGAGAGAGAGAGAGAGTTTGTCTCTCGTATGGGCCGTGCAGAAATTCCAGCCCTATTTGTATGGAGTTCAGTTTCGGGTCCAGTCGGATCATCAGCCTCTGATGTTCCTGGCTACATCTCAGAAGCTCAACGCCCGTTTGATGCGGTTGTTGTTTCTACTTCAATCATACCATTTCACAGTGGAGTATATATCTGGGAAGGAAAATGTTGGAGCGGATTTTCTATCCAGGCACCCAACTCCTGAAGAAGAAGAAGAATAAATCATCTGGATCGAACTTACAGTGGAAAAGAGTGAGATGGACTACTCCCTTAAGAGGAGGCCTATGTCACGAAACCACTATAATTCACGATAAGATAATAAAACAACAGAGGCAGGCTATATTCAAACATACAAATTGTTTGCAACTAGTGGGGACATTCCCGTCGGATCAAAGGCGCCGCTAGTCTTTGAGGATTCCCCGGAGAAACGGGAAAAGAGTTTCTCGGTTGTCTTGGACAAGACTCAAGATGAAAGGAAAAGCGCCGCCGTGATTCGGTTGCCACATGCTGTTGACAGAAGAATGACGTCACGAGGACAATCCCAGACTGTATGAAAACAGACTTGTTGTCGGGAGTGTGCACAGTAAAGTTGACCTAGGCTAACGTGTTGAGTAGCTCAGTGCTCGTAGTGAAAAGAATCCCGCATGTTTACTATCAGTGTATTTGAGGGGAAAAAAACATGTGTCTTTCATGGCAAATTGGAGATTCAATTCGGATTGTGAGCTAGGAATTCATAAGGTATCTACACTTAGCATTTAAATGTTAATAATGTAGAATAGTAAAATGATAGTAGAGTTTAGAACTTTAACGTAGTGGTTGCTTTGTAGTCAAGTATAAAAACAGTGTCGGCGACAATAGACAGTCGCAGTGTTAAACTAACTAGTGTGAGATGTAAATTAGCTCAGCTAGTTGAGGCTAGTGAAAGGGGATGATATTTAGTGTGATTGGGAATGGTTGGGGGATAGGGGAAATGTCCAATGTTAGGATATTCCAGTGGGGGTCTATTGGGGTTCTACACTTCGTATATTGGTCTTTCCTTGTCTTGCCCTAACTCAGGCCAGGGTGATGAGCTCCTCTGACATGACAGAGATTGGCTCACTGTCATGGATCTGAGTAAGACGGTAGGCCTACACTCAGCTAATAGGAGTCAGTATCAGATTGCTCTCACCGATTCTGTTGTGTCTCTTTCACAATTCCCCACGGGTTTTCAAAGAACAGATGCTGAATTGTTCGTATCATGGAGAACTTGGTACGAGGAGATCTGTTCAGTGGCCTGTGCATTTGGCCCATGAGAAAAGGGTTTATTATTTCACACCACTCGTGAAAGAAATAATGGAGTGTTACTGTTCACACCACGGGTGTAAGAACAATATCGTGTTTGATTTTCACACCACAAGTAAAATAACATTAGAGTATTTGATTTCACACCACAAGTGAAATAACATTAGAGTTTTTGCTTTTCACACTACAAGTGAAATAACATTAGAGTGTTTTTTAACATTTTCACACCACCTGTGAAATATTAATAGGAATTAATTCAAAGAACGAGAATAGTGTAATAGTGAAAACGGTAGGACTTGTAAGAATGAATCATTTGTTCCAAGGAACAGTGTTACTTGTTTTCACTAGACAAGGAAGGTTTATGTCTCGGAACCATATAGACATTTATTAACAGGGTGTGTGATCGCTGCCGGATCAGTATCAGACTATATTCGTGATTGGTGACCAGGTATCTGGGTTATCAAAGGGCTACCGGAGAGAGTCAACATCTAACAAGAGGGTCGCATCGTGTGGTGAGGTGTTTTTTTACTGACCCGTGATGATGTTGTGTAACTCGTACAATGATGATCAGACTGTGATCCGGAGCTTTGTGGTCTGATTTCTACATATACACCTTAGAATATACGACACACATTCTACACATTACACACACACACACTTCTCCCACATATACTCTTTGCTTTAATAAATTTCTTGTATTTATTTGTTGAAGCTAGAGTTGTCAAGTATGTTATGTTGGGGAAGAATGAGAGGGGGCATGATCCAGAGGTGAGTTAGAGTGAGAAGACGGTGTCTATAGACTGAGGGAGTGTTGTGGACGGAGTCTGGTGGATATCTCCAGAATAGTGATATTGAATTAAAATAAATGTGGGTGTTGATTCCCCTCACTCCAGGGAGGACACTATAGAAGTGATATCTCTCAAGACACTATAGTAGAGAGCAAGTACTTATCACAACACAAGGGGCTTCTCATAAGTCTTTAGCCTGACCATGAAGGAGTAAGCGGAGAAAATTGAAATTAGGCACCGTGCTTATGTTTGTAGCCACCACCTGGATTTATGAACTTCTGTCATCTCTGCGTGACCTTGAAAAGACCTTCAGAATAAACCAACCTATTTTTCGAACTAAATCAGTTATCACAAACCAGTATGACATCTTCATCATTGTCAAGACGATTTCCTTTCAGCTGTTTTTTACGATTTGGTGAATCCAAGTCTCATCTACCGTTCCCATGTTTCACGACCGCCACATGTTGAGCAACTGGTCACAGCAATCAACCCGTGTTTGTTTCTGTTCACATGTCAGCAGGCGCGGCGCACACACTTTTCTCATGTTCAGTCTGTTGTGTAAAATTCTAAAAACTGTACTCTTACTCGGTTTTGCTGAACCCGATATCTCTGCAATTGTCATTTTCCTATCCTGGTCTATGATTTTCTTCACTTTTGCAGCATCTGCATCATTGCATTCTGAGGACTGTCGTCCTGATCTTGGCAGATCAGCAACTTGGGAACAGCCACACTTAAATTGCAAACACCAATTTTTTTACAGAAGCATACGAAAGACAGACTTCCTCAAACACTGGTCCCCATCTCCCTGTGTATTTCTGTCGGTGTTTTACCCTGTAACATCAAGAATTTTATCACAGTCCTGGCGATGATTTCTCCATTGTTCTGACAAACCGTTGGATGTGGAGATCTAGTCAATTGGGTGTGTTGTGCCATGCACCATATCGGAAAAACTAGTTGAGGTGGGAAACGCATAATTGATACGTCCATTACAAATTGAATGTGCTATACATCTGCCAAATTTCCATTTTCTCCGACTATTCCTTCATGGTCAGGCTAAAGACTTATGAGAAGCCCTTTGTAACAGCAGCAAATCGAATCTCTGGTATTTCATGACCACCGATTTATCATCATCATCATCATCATCATCATCATCATCATCATCATCATCATCATCATCATCATCATCATCATCATCATCATCATCATCATCATCATCATGATCATCATGATCATCATGACATCATCATCATCATCATCATCATCATCATCATCATCATCATCATCATCATTATCAAGTGCCCTGCCAACTGGCGAAGACGTTCATGGCTCTCCACAGATCGCGGTCTTTGGTGTTTTGGATCACCTCTGCTGATGATACTCCTCCATGCCACCTCCTCAGTTCATCCAGCATCATTTCTCTTGGTCTGCCTCAGCCTCATTTCCTCTCGATCTTTACAGTTGTTACGATGTTCTAATGCCTCTCTTCTCATCACATGACTGAAGAAAGCTGTTTGTCTCTTTCTTATTGTTGTATGTTGTGTTGAGTTTAGTTGAGCTAAGCACTGAAATCACTGCACTCAAGACATTCCCATACGTGCTCCATCCCCTCGTACAATAGCCAGCGAAGAGTCACACTACTAATCGTTCCCACTGCCATCTGATAGAAAGTTCTCCTTGTCTTCCCTTTAGGTTTTGAGATTCTACCAGAACCCCTGCCAATCCCCCGCAATCTCATCCTTTCCACATGTGAGTTCTCAATGTTTACCCCCACCTTCTCCACCTGGTCCCACAGGCGCACGACCAAGTCTCCCTTGTCCATAAGTATCCACGCGAAACATTCCCTTCTTCACCTTACTAAGCATACTTCGTGAGTCCGTGGTGAAGACAGTGTGTATTGCAGTGATCTCCTCTAGCCACCGGAATGCCGCTATGACTGCCTCCATCTCCATTCTCATACTGGAGGTCGTAGTCTCATATGTCAGACTCTCCTTTTTCAAGACTCGTCAATTAGCCTTCGCAATAAAACCCCAACCACTACGTCTGTATCTCACCACTGACCCATCGGTGTAGATGACTATGTCATCTTGATGTGTATTACTTTGAATCAATTGATGCACCTCAAACTCAATGCGGACCGCTGCCCATTCTCTGCACTCATGACCCAGTGTTACTATTACATTGTGCCAGTCCGTCATGTCTTCCGGTACATCAACCCACTCTTTGTCACGACTGATGGTCTCTAGATCACACAGCTGACGTATATATATTTCTACCTGTGCCACCCAGGACCTGCATAGTCTTAGTCTATGCCCATTGACGATATCCATGGCTTCATGCAGCAACTCTCAGGTACCATTTGGCTTGATGGACCCTATGCCTATCCGCCATTGTTGGTAGCGCCAGAATATTCCTCATGCACATAATTCGTGTGTTCTTTGTGCACCCAAGGATCACCCGCATGGCCGCATTCTGTATGCGCTCCAATCTTTCAAGCTAGCGCTTCGATACCGTCATAAGCCCAAAACCACACTCAATGACATACATTTGTGTATATAATGTTCTAGTTTCATTAGCCTATTTCAGACAGCCATTGTTAGTTACTCTGGCAGTCCAAGGAATTCGCAACATTCGTCTCAGGAACCACATCTCTGTTGCTTCTAATCTCTTCTTAATTTGTTCATTTGCATTCCAGAATTCACAGCCATACAGCAACACTGGTTCCCTACAGTATAGCATTTCAGCACTCTCTTATTGCATAAGATACTCTTGATTTTCTGAAATGCGGCTTTTGCTTACCCTATTCTGCTCTTAATCTCTGTTGTACATCTTCCATCTGATGTTATAAATACCCTAGGTACTTAAAATTATCCACTTAGTTAAGAATTTCCCCTTCTATTTCTATTTCACATTTTGGTGTCACCATTTTCTTTGATATCGCCTTTGTTTCTGTTTTCTTGATATTCAAGGAGAGTCCTTTCTTTCGACTCTCTGTTACTACAATGTGCAACAATTGTTGTAGGTCTGTTGAATTATCCACCACAAATACTGTGTCATCTGCATAGAGCATATTATTTATGTTCTAACCTCAGATTAGTATTTCTGGCTTCTCTGTGATCTCTCTCATTATTACTTCGCTATATAAGGAGAAGAGATAGGGTGACAAGACACACACACCCCTGTGTCCATGTCCATGTCCATTTTCCGAAAAAAAAGAAACTTTCCACCTTGTGAACCAGCCTCTGTGGCATTGGTTATTTTCCTGGTGGTTCATATTGCGGTATGATATTTGACTTCCTTTGTGCTTGAGAGCTACGAATGCCATCCGTCAGATTTTGTTCATTCCTCTGACTTCCCTTTCTACTCTTCGTCACCGGCACCCTCTCGTTCCGTTCCATTGTCCTCCAGTCCTTCCTTCGTCGCCGACATCCTCGATGTTTGTTTCACTGCCACTGAACGTGCCTTTCCCTACTCTGGTTTATTTATTTTCCTATTTATTGGTTCTCTATTAATGTCACTGTTTGATTGATTTGTTGAATGTCATATGCACTTATGTATATATCCAGATATATCCTATGAGTTTTTTTTTTTTTTTCCTTTTTAATATATATTATTATTATATATAACTAATAATAATATTAATATTAGTCTGTATCTGCCTATATACATATGTACATATCTGTCTACTATCAAGTCTGTCCATTTTTAGCTGTTATTTCCTATTCTTATTACTTCTGTTATCCATTGTTGTTGGTGTGCTATTTTTACCTAGTGTGTTTCCGGTAACTCTTGACTGCGTTTTGCTATTTTGTTACAATATTTCTTGGTTATCTCCCTCCCTGTTTACCTTTTTTGTTTACATATCTTTTTTTGTTCTAGCTATGAATTGGGTGACCAGCTTTTGTAGTTCCTTGTCTCCATCTGTTTGTAGGCATTCTTTCATGGTCATCATTCTATCTCTTGTTCGAAAGTATTCTTTTAGTTCCTGCCGTTCTTGGTCGTATATTGTGCACGATACTAAGTAGTGTTCTATAGTGCTATCTACCATGCATTCTGCGCAGGCTGTGTCGTTTATTTTATCTTTCCAATATCCTACTCTCATCCGCCACAGTTTTTTATATGTGGGTATTTTCGTATTGTTTTTGACTTGGCTCTTCATGCTGGGTTCTTTTAGGTTATTATATGCATGTCTTCCACTATCGCTGTCTCTCCATTGTTGTTTCCACTGTTTAATAATGTGTTGTTTGATAATATTCTTTGCTTCCGTTACGCTGAGACCTGTGTCCACTATATTTTGGCTGATTGTTCCGCGTTTTGCAGCTCTGTCTGCGGTCTCATTGCCGGTTACGCCTCTGTGTGCTGGTATCCATGCTATTGTCACCTGGCATCCCATGTAATTCAGATTTGTTATTAGTGACAGTATTTCTTCCTTGAGGTCCGGTCTGTTTCCTCTAGTATAGTTTCCAAGTGCCTGTACTGCCGATAGTGAGTCCGTTAGTACTGTTACTTGTAGGGGGGGGGTTTTCTGTTGCTAATTCCAGTCCTTTCATAATTCCTACCAGTTCTGCCGTGTAGACCGATGTGTTGTCCGTCAATTTGAATTTCTTTTGGATTGTGTAGACTGGTACTGCTACTCCTGCTCCGACTTCCCCCCTGTCGTTCTTTGATCCATCTGTATATATTACTAGGCTGTCCTTGTTTAACTGCCTTACGTATTCTTCTGCGATGTATTTTGCTTCCATGTCGTCTGTCGCTCTGCTTATTTGTTTAGTGAGGTTTGTGTCCGTCAGTGGTAAGTTCAGTTCCCATCGGGGTATTTTCGGTCTGTGGACTTTTGTTTGTTTCATCGTCGCTATTAGCCCCTCTTCCGCGTTTATTTCCTGTGCTGCTGTCCATCCTGCTGGTGTGTTAATTTTACGTATGGGTATTCCACCCCATTTACTTCTGTTTTCCTCGAATGCACTGGATGCTGGGTGTCTCTGGTCCTGAGTCGCTTTTATCCAGTAGTTGTAGATCAGTTGTTTTCTTCTAAGCTTAAGTGGCAGTACACCTAGTGCTACTTCCAGGGCTTCCTTAGATGTTCTTCTGCCTGTTCCTATTATGATGCCTAGCGCCTGGTTCTGGATTGTGTCCAGTTTTCTTTTGCTGTTTTCCGATGCTGCATCGTATACTATGCTGCCATATTCTAGTCTGCCTCTTATCAGTGATTTGTATACCATTAACATTGTTTTAGTGTGGGCTCCCCATCCGTTGCCTTTTATTACTCGCAGCAGATTTAGTGTCTTTTTGACTTTTTCAACTGTGTGGTCTATGTGTTTATTCCATGCTAATTTTTCGTCTAATATCATTCCCAGGAATCTCGTGTTCCTTGCCTTCTTTATGGTCTTACCATTAATCTTAATGATTTCGTCAGGGTGTGTCTTTTTCCGTTTCGCGTTGAAAGTCATGCTGACTGTTTTTTCAGTGTTGATTTGGAATCCCCATTTTTCCATCCATCTGGCGATTGTGTTCAGTTGCATTTGCAATCTGATTCTTATGCTTTTCATGTGCCTACCGCTTCTCCATATTGCACAGTCGTCGGCGAACTGTGATATCCCTATTCTGTCGTCAATTTTCTCGTCGGTGAGGTCGTTTACTAGAATTGCGAATATCGTCGGTGATATTACTGATCCCTGTGGTATTCCATTTCTTGGTCATAGGTTTTTGATTCTTCGTTTTGAATTCGTACCGTGAATTTTCGGTTTTGTAGGAAATTTTCTATATACCTGTATGTCCTACCTACTATCCCTATTTTGTTTATTTTAATGAGTGCGGCGTGCCTCAGCATTGGTCGTATGCCTTTGCTAGATCTAGGAAAACAGCCATTGTTTTTTCTCCTTGTTTGAATCCTCTTTTCGCGTGATTCTCTAGTTTTATAATCTGGTCTACTGCGCTCCTGTTGGCCCTAAATCCAGACTGTGAGTCGCTAATTAGTCCATTTTTCTCCAGATGGTGGTTAATTCTTTTCGTTATGACTGTTTCCAATATTTTCCCAAGGTGTGAGGTTAGGGAAATCGGTCTATACGAGTCTAATCTCTGTGGGTTTTTAAATGCTTTTTTATTGGAATGACTATCGCTCTTTTCCACTGTTCTGGTATCTTTCCCGAGTGCCATATTTTGTTATACAACTCTGTGATTGTCATAATTGTTTTCCTCGGTAGCCTTTTCAGCAGTGTGTAGTTTAGAATGTCCGCCCCTGCTGCTGTGTCGTCCTTTTCTTCGATCGCTGCCGTTACCTCTCCTACCGTTATGTACGCATCCATATAAAGGTCCTCTATTTCTTCGTGTTGTATTTCTCCTGTCTCTTCTATAAATTTTTCTCGTCTTATTCTCTCCTGCTCTCCCAGTGCTTCGTTGGAGCTGACCTCGTAGAAGTACTTCCCAAAGGCGTCTGCTTTTTCTTGTTCTGTTATCGCTACTGTTGGGAATTTTATTACTGCGGTTTTACTCTTTGTGTGGTTTCTATTAATGGTTTTTATTTGTTTCCATACTTCTTTTGTAGGTGTGTCTGGTGACAGGGTCTGACAGTACTTCTTCCATGCTGTTTCTTTGGCTTCTTTTATCGTTCTGTTGGCTTCGTTCCTAACTTTTTTGTATTCGTTGTAGTTTTCCTCTGACCTCATTCTTCTGTATCGTTTAAGTGCCAATTTTCTTTTGTCCAGCGCCTTTGTGCAGCTGGCATTCCACCATCTCGCTGGCTGTTTGTTCCCCTTCGTTCCGTTTGACCGCGTTCTAGGCACGCCATTCGTCAGGTGTGCTGGCATGTTTTTGCTGGGTATGTGTTTTATCGCGGCTCGGAGAATGCTGTTAGTTATTCTTTCTGTGTATTCTTCTAGGTTTTCTTTTTTTGTTTGGTCTATCTCCATCCCTTCTAGTTCTTCTCTAAATTGATCCCATCTCGCCTTCTTGAAGTTGAATGTCGGTTTATTGTTTTCCTGGTCTTTCTGTGCTTTTGCGTTTATGTCAGTTATAATCGGTAGGTGGTCGCTGTTGGTATCCTCTTTTACCTCCCATTTGCTCCTTGTAAGGTCCGGTGTGACTATTGTTAGGTCGATAGCCGTGTCATATCTTTTTGGGTTCGGGTCTATTCGTGTTATCGACCCGTCATTGAGTACCGTCAGCTGGTTGTCTTCTATAAACTCTGCCAGATGAGTTCCTGCTTCATTGCTAGTTGTTCCACCCCACATCTGGTGATGGCAGTTAAAGTCGCCGACTATTATTGTTGCGGTTGTGATTCTTTTCTCTACCTCTGCTAGGTCTTCTTTTTCAATTACTCCTTTAGGGCAGTAGATGTTGATGATGTTCAGATTGTGTGGTTTGCTTGCTATTTCTACCGCTATGCCTTCGAAGTTGGTTGTCTTAAGCTTCTCACTTGTTAATATTTGTAGTTCATCTTGAATGAGTAGGGCTACCCCGCCTCCTGCTGTTTCCGTTCTGTCGTTTCTGAGAACGTTAAAACCGTTGCAGCTGTATCTATCTTTGGGTTTGAGGAATGTTTCCTGCAGGGCGTATATGCTGTTTTCTTTCCCCAGCTGTTCCATTACGCTGGGGAGGTTTGTTTTCACGCCCCTGCAGTTCCATTGCACTATTCTTATATTGTCGTTCCCCATGATATTTGTTGAGTTTACGTTACTGGTTGTGTCGGTTGTTCTTCTTAATTTTCAGACATTTCGCTCTCCTCCTCGCTTGTTTCACCTATGATTTCAGCTAATATTTCAGGGAGTCCCTCCTGTGAGAATCGGCCGTCTTTCACTATTTGGTATAGTTTTGTTATTGTGTCGGAGATTTGCTCTTGTGTCGGTCGGTTCTGCACTGATTGTTTGAGGTGTTTTATTTCTGAATTGATATCTCGTTTCCATTTTCTAATGTCCGGTTGTCTCCTTTTTTCCCCCTCTGATTGTTCTGCCTTGATGTCTTTTATTTCTACTTTCATCTGTTCAGTGTTCGAGCTGACTTCGTGTAGTTTTTGTTTTGTTTTGGTCATTTCAAGGGTTAGTTTTTCTAGCTTTTCCTTGATTGTGTTATTGTCGTTTATTTGGTTTTTAAGTTCCGCTTTGGTGGCTTCTAGTTCTTTAACCGCTTTCCGGGAGCGGTTTCTTTCTTCTTCGATTTCTTTTTTGGTGGTTTCTATTTGATTTAGCGCCCTTCTTAGTTTGCTGTCATCGCTCTCTGTTGTACTATCAGGATTCTTTTCATCGTGTTTCTCGGATACTTTGATCTTGAGGTTGGTAATCTCTTTTTTCATGATCCGCATTTCTGACATTGTGTCAGGTTCTTTTAACACATTTTCTTGCCTCCATCTAGTTATTCTCATGGGGGTTTGTGTCAGTACTGCCTCCCTCCACGCTGTCTCGGTTGTTTTGTACTTGGGACAGCCCTTGTACCTAGAGCTGTGGTTGCCTTGGCAGTTTGCGCACCGCCTGGCTGGGTTCGTAGCCTTGTAATTCTTGTCTATTTTGGCTTCTGGGCATTCCCTGAGCCAGTGATCCTTGCTGCAGAATCTGCACACGGGGTTCTTTCCCCTGCAGTAGGATGCTGTGTGTCCCAGGATTTGGCACTTCGAACACTGTGTGACCGGTGGTATGTAGTATTCAATGTGTTTAACCCTGCCTTGGTATCTTATTTGTTCTGGCATCTTTGTGCCTTCTATCTGATCCTGATGATAGTCGTTGGTTCACCCCGCTTCGTGAGGATCCTGTCAGTGTGAATAATTTCAACGTTTTTATTTTCCATCTTGAGGATGTCTGTCACCCTTCTTATGTCAGTGGTCATGTTCATCCCTTTCACTACCATAGTTATTGATGGTTTGAGCCTTTCTATGGTGACTTTTACGTCATGAGCGAGGTGTTTTGTGACCGGTTTTTTCTCCTTTTCTATTTCTTCGGCTATCTTTCGTACTGAATCGGTGTTGTACGTCTTGATGTTTACTGATCCATCCAGGCGTGGGTCGATATCGTAGATGGCTCTGGTTCCGAGTATTTTTTCCAGCATTTGGCCGATTAGGCGTTTGGATATATTTGACAATGCCAGTTGTTGTCCCTCTATTTGGGTTATTTTGAATTGAGGGCCTTTGTCGGCGGTCTTGGGTTCTATACTTTGTTTTCGTTCCCTTACATTTCTTCCAGCTACTTCTACTGGTTCTGGGCTATTTTTCTCCTTGTTGCTTTTGGCCTCTGACGATTGGTTTCGTGTCAACACCATTGTTTTTGTTTATCCTTTACTTGCTAGTTATATTTGTAATGTTTTTATCTGCTATGATTTATATCCTTTCGCTTTGTCCCTCCTTTGTTTATTTAATTCTTTATAAGTCCTATTATATTGTTTGATTGTTTAGTCCTTTGTTTCTATGTAATTATTAGTTTCTATTAAGGTTCTATTAGGTTTTCCTACTTTTAGTTGGTTGCTAGGCAATCCAGTGACAGTGAAACTCACCAATCCAGAGAGCTGCTGCTGTTGAACGCTGAAGAACGCTGCCGTCAAGACACCACTGGCCGTCACCAAAGACCACTTTCAAGTATACTGCCAACCCCACACGGTTATGCCGAACGAAATACAGTGCCGATGCAGATAATACACGCAAAAGCAAAGTACCCCGAGTCAACCACCGTTCATACAAGACACCTGAGGGAATGAAAAGTTGAACTGTCGTAATCCTAGCTTTATCTGTCTGTAACTGCCCTCTTTATTTCCCATTGTTATTGCTGCTACTTGGTTCCAGTAAATATTCTTTATTATTCTTAAATCTTTCCCATCAATGTTGATATCTTCCAACATTTTAATCAGTTCATCATGTTTTACTTTATCAAATGCCTTAATCTCATCTAATCTCATCATGTTCCTCTTGTACCTTGCTGTGTCGAGGCGAAGTATAAACAGCGGGAGAGTGCCCGATTATGGGCTTCATGTATCGATATTCCCATGGAGTCTGTTATTCCCTGCGTCCATGGTTTACGTGGTCGGCCTCTTCCTCTGTTTCCCTCTGGTCTGTACATCATTGCTTGTTGTGGTATACTGTTAGTTGTTAACCTACTTGTATGGCCAAACCATTTGACTTGCTGCCTTCTAATAAAATCTAGTGCAGCTATAACCCCCACTTTAGTCCTGAATTTCTTCATTTCTGATCTTATCTCTTCTTGATACATTGAGTATTCTTCTCAGGAATCTCATTTCTGTTGTGATTTTTCTTTTCTCTTTTTCTGTCATTGCCCAGGTTTGGTATTGGTAACATAGATTTGGTAGGAAGATTGTGTTGTAAAGTGCTTTCTTAGTAGTTACTGATACATGTTTGTTCTTTAGTATTGGTGCCATTTGTCTAATGAGTTGGTTTGCCTTATTGCATCTATTTTCGATCTCGTCTTCTGATTTGCCATTTGTTGATATTATATTTTACTAGGTTGGTGTCAGGTCTTAGTCAGATATGACTGAGCTACCGTATAACAGTAGACGGTACTATCTGTTTTCTGTTAGCGCCGAACGTTGGGAGGCGCTTACCAAAGCCGACACCCCACATTGTGCCAACGGCTTCGGGCGGAAGATAGCAATTGGGAGGGTACAACCCTCACCCTGATGCGAGGAAATGCAACCTAAAGACACATGTCATGGCAGGGCAGACCAGGCCCTAAGCCTTGGTTGGCGGCCTGTCTAGGATCGAAGCTCCGACAGGCGGACAGTTAGAGCATTGCTTTGCTGATCCGGCAGCTTCTGCAGCTTGTCTTGTTCCAGATGTAGAGGTGTTACCTTTCCTCTGGAGTGAACTAGGCAGGCCGAGAGAGGGATCATGCTGCATGGGCAACACATGATTTCTATATTTCAGCCCAGGCTTTGTGCTATGGAGAGGCAATAACTTCATCCCTGAAAGTAGAAAATTATTGCAGATAAGTCACACACCGAGCGTGTGAGACGTAAGATGGTGCATGATGGTGGAAATTACCACGTGTTCACATGCACCCGTTGTGAACGGACATTTACAGCGCGAATTGGCCTTATCAGTCACATTCGCTACTGCCATATGTACAAGTTATTATGCCTTTTTAAAGCTCAAACTATCGTCTGTCAAGACGGCAAGGTGCCAAGGTACTTACTAGGTACTTGAAGCTCTTTACGTGTTTCAAGGGATGTTCGTTTAGGTGAATCGTTGTTGCTTTTTCTTCTTTAGTTATAGTCATTACCTCTATATTACTGGTGCTAATTTTCATGTATTGTTCCCTAGACATTTCGTTTAAACTATTCATGTGGCCTTGTAATTCAGCTTCTGATTTTGCTATTAGTGCTTGGTCGTCCACAAACAGAAGTTCTCTAATGGTTAGATTTGCATATGGTTCTTCTTCTGAGTCCGTTTATACTTCTTAGTTTTTCTACGAGCAGTATGAAGATCCCCTGCCGGCTTGCTAGGCCAGTCGCAAGTTTAGGACAAAAATCAGACCACAAAGAGTCCATCCCCTATGGCGGAGCCATATCCCCTTTAGCCCACGACCTCATGATCATGGTTTCCCAGTTTGCACCACGTGAGTGTGGGGTTGACTTGTGTAGTCTGCGGGTCATCGGCAGGCTACTCATTTTCACTGTTAACCTCTCTTGGGAGAGGCTAGCCGATCCTAACCCTGCAGGCTGCAGGGCCTGGCGCAGTCCACCCTTACAAACCGTATATATCTATGAAGCACAAATATATGTCTTTATGCGTCTCTATTGACTTTTCTATTAGTGTCCGTAATGTATATATTGCATTGTTTGTACCCTTTCCTTCCACAAATCCATACTTTTCTTCACTAATTATTTCCATTTTTACTTTCTTTCTTGTTCTTCTCATTATAATTCTGAGTAGAAGCTTAGTGACATGTTTTATGAGGTTAATTGTACTCAAATCTTCGCCTTCAATTGCTCCTGCTTTTTTTTTTTGTGTGCTATAGCTATAAATATAGATCTCAGCATATCGCTCTGTAATTATCCATTGCTGTAAATATCATTCACCATTTTTGGTTAATATATCTACTCCAAATTCTACCAATATTTCTAATTCTTCTGTTGTAATTTCATCTGACCCAGCTGTTTTTCCTTTCTTCATATTGTTTACATCGTCAGAGATTTCGTCTATTAGAATAGGTGGGCCTTCTAAGTTACTTTCTTCTATTAATTCTTCCCTTTTCCCATCTTATTATTCTCTTATATACTCATTCCACCTCTTAATTATAGCACCTCCTCCAACAATATCTTTCCTGGTTTTTATTTCAAACACCCTGTATTTATTCCTAAATTTCTTCCCGTGAGCTCACTGAATTGTCTGTGCATATTGTTTGTCTCTTTAATAGAATTTTCTTCTAGTCAGGTCTTAGTCAGTTATGACTGAGCTACTGTATGACAGTAGACGGTACTACCTGTTTTCTGTCGGCGCCGAATGTTGGGCGGCGCTTACCACACCTGACATCCCACATTGTCCAAACGGCTTCGGGCGGAAGAGCGCAATTGGGAGGGTACAGGCCTTATCCTGGTGCGTGGAAATGCAACCTAAAGACAAAATGCCATGGCAGGGCAGACCAGGCTCTAAGCCTTGGTTGGCGGCTGGTCTAGGATCGAAGTTCCGGCAGGCGGACAGCTAGAGCATTGCTTTCCTGATATGGCAGCTTCTGCATCTTGTCTTGTTCCAGATGTATAAGTGTAACCTTTTTCTCTGGAGTGAACTAGGCAGGCCGAGAGAGGGATCATGCTGCATGGGCAACACATGGTCTCTATATTTTAGCCCAGGCTTTGTGCTATGGAGAGGCAATAACTCCATCCCTGGTCTTAACCAGTCTCGGAATCAAAGCGAGAGGTAATTTTTACGGGTTATAAGTCCTTGTCAATTGGCGTGGACATGGGGCGCCTCGCGATACCTCTGACGGTGGGAAACAAGTGTCACAGATCAGCTATCGCCCGCCTCAAGCTGGTCAACCCCCCGGCCAATTGGGTGCTGATCAGCCACAGCCTGCTTGCTTCAATGGGTGCTTGGGGCTAGGACAAAATCTGATTCACAGGCTGTAAAACCAGTGCACCAGGTACTAATTAAAAGAAAGATAGAAACCTCAAGCTTACGGCTTGCAACCTGGAACGTAAAGAACCATGTGTCCAGGAGTTTTCCACTGACTTGACACATATTGACGATATGAGAAAAACGGCTGTGATTGACTGCTGAACTCAATTGTCTTAACATTGATATTGCTGGCCTTGCTAGGAAGACTGGCCTCGCTGAGGAAAGGGTCACTCAGGGAAAACAATTACACCTTTTTTGGAAGTGTAGAGGGCAGGCAGAAAAAAGGCAACATGGTGTGGACTTTGCAGTGAAGAATTCGATACTGGGAGTGATTGATATCCCAACTTGGAGGCAATGAAAGACTATTATCCGTGCGCTTGGCAAACCTCTTGTGTCTTTAGCCACCATTGTCACTGCATATGTACCGGCACTCGCTTCCATTGGTGATGTGAAGGATTCGTTTGGATCATAAGAGGCAGGACTGGTTTGCGGCAAACAGCCAGATACTGCAGTCATAGATTGATAAAAAGAAGATAGCTCTCTTAAGGAACAAGGAAAGAACAACGCGTAACACTCTGAGTGAGCTGAAGCAAGCTAGGAAGGAATTGCAAAAGGCTGCCAGGGAGTGCGCGAATGACTATTTGATCAAGTTATGTGAGTCCATTCAAATCGCAAGTGGTAAGGGAAACATCAGAAACATGTATGAAAGGATAAAGAAAGCCTGTGGTCCAGTGATCAAAAGAAGTGCACCATTGAAAACCTTGACAGGAGAAATCATCACTGATAAGAAACAGCAGATGGATAGATTGATAGAGCACTATTTAGAGTTTTACTCAAATGAGACCGTTAGGCTACTCTTTTTCGATTTCTCACTGCCAAGGGATATTTTACGTGCGCAACAATACACACGGGTGTCCGATCTGACTACCCAGAGACCAGGGGAAATTTATTACTAGAAGTCCACGAGACAAAATCCCGGCATCACCGGGGCTCCTCCAGCACTCGAGGCGGACACCATACCTCGAGACCACGCAGCCCCAATAGAGTTAATCAGGAGTGGGCAAGACACACTCACTCTACAGATCCACCAGCTAATAGAGCTATGCTGGCGCGAAGGACAAGTCCCGCAGGATTTCAAAGATTCAAGCTTCATAACGCTGTACAAGAACAAGGGTGATCGGAGCGACTGTAACTATAGGGGTATCTCACTTCTGTGTATTGTTGGGAAGGTATTTGCCAGAATTTTACTACGCAGACTTCAAGTCCTAGGAGATCAAGTCTACCCCGAATCACAGTGCGGCTTCCGTCAGAACCGGTCTACCATCGATATGATATTCTCATTGCGACAAATGCAAGAAAAATGCCGGGAACAAAATCAACCACTGTTTATTGCCTTTATCGACCTCACAAAGCCATTCGATTTGGTCAGTCGTGAGAGTCTGTTCAAAGCACTAAAGAAGATTGGCTGCCCACCAACTCTTCTGTCCATTGTGGAATTGTTCCACACAGGCGTGAAGGGTATAATCAAGTTTAATGGTGCAACTTCAGAAGAGTTTGAAATCAAGAGCGGAGTTAAGCAAGGTTGTGTACTATCCCCCATCCGCTTTGGGATATACTTTTCAATTCTACTGAAATATGCCTTTCGTGATCAGGATGTCGGTATATACGTTCACTCACGCTCAGATGGCGGCCTCTATAATGCTCAGAGATTGAAGGCCAAGACTAAAATTAGGAGCGTACTAATCAGAGAGTTGCTTTTTGCGGATAATGCTGCAGTTACGACCCACTCAGAGGAAGAATTACAACATCTACTATCTGCATTCTCCATTGCTTGTTCTGAATTTTCTTTAACAATTAACAAAAAGAAGACACAAATTATGTCACAAATTGCACATGGGGTATCGACAATCTTTATTGACGACGCCGAACTTGAGATAGTAGACCACTTTGCATATCTAGGATCAGAGGTAAACAGCAAATTATCCCTAGATCAGGAAATCAACATCAGGATTGGTAAGGTAGCAACAACAATGAACATGTTAGCAAAAAGAGTTTTGGAGAACAGGAAGCTTACTGCCAAAACCAAATTCCTCGTCTACCAAGTCTGTGTCCTTAGTACTCTTCTTTATGGCAGTGAAACCTGGACAACTTACTCACACCAAGAGAAACGTTTTAACAGCTTTCATATGCGGTGTCTGCGAAGAATACTTGGTATTAAGTGGCAAGACAAAATCACAAATACTGAAGTATTGAAAAGATTAGGTTGTGTGACGGTGTGTTCCATGCTCACTCTTCGTAGACTTAGATGGATAGGACATGTTAGGAGGATGGATGATGATAGAATACCAAAGGACATCATTTTTGGTGAAATTACAGACGGGTAGGAGATCTCAGGTCGGCCTATACTACGATAAAAAGATGTGTGTAAGCGGGACATGATTGATACAGGCATTGATAATGCACATTGGGATCAAGTTGCCTGCTGAACATGTTGCATGGAGGGCAACTATCAGAAATAGGAATAAAGACGAATGGAGGAAAATTATTGCAAATAAAGCACACACAGAGCGTGAGAGACGTAAGGTGGTGCATCATGGTGGAAGTGACCATGTTTTCACATCCATCCACTGTGAACAAACATTTGCAGCACGAAATGGCCTTATCAGCCACACTCGCCATCGCCATGGGTAAAAGTTATTATGCCTGTTTGAAGCACAATGTGCCAAACTATCGGCTGTCAAGACGGAAAGGTGCCAATGTACATTAAATTTGGATATAACTGAGTTAGCACGGATAACATAAACAATCTCTACATTAGAGTGGGATATCAGTGAGTCAAAACTGAGGATATAAACTAACCCGAAACATGACTGAGCAAACTAGACTACACTGAATGGAAGAGACGAAAGCGGGTGAGCAAAATGTTGACAGCGTCAAGAGATGGACAAGTCACCATATGTCAACAAAATAATATCAAAAAGATATGACTGAGCAAAGTGGAAAGCTAACAG
>JACEFZ010020393.1:0-115725 GCA_014155875.1 Cepaea nemoralis
GAAAAATTCTAAAAAGATGGCATGAGTACTGTAGTGCAATGTATGATAAAGTGACAGTGAGGATATGAATGAGATACAGGGAGGCCAATGCAGCAGAGACAGAACCTGAACCCTCATTAGATGAAATTGCATGGGCAAAAAAAGGACCTGACAAAGGGTAAATCACCTCGATGTGATGAGTTTACCAGCTAAAACTAACTAAAGAAAGGAGGAGAAGAAAGCATACAAATCTATCACGCATTATGAAAAAAGATATGGAAATATGGTATATGGCCAACAGTTTTGGAAAGGGAGAACTATCTTATTCCAAAAAAAAAAAGGGCAACCTAAAATTAAATTGCCCAACTAAAGAACTGTTGCCCTGATCAGTCACGAAAGTAAAATTCTACTAAAAATCATAATGGGAAGTTTCGTAAGATAATGGAAGAAGAAATTAACGTATTTCAAGCTAGATGTAGACAAGGAAGGGGAAACAAGAGATCACTTTCTGAACATTCTAATAGAGAAGTGCAGAAAATTTTAAATTAAAGTTTATTCTAAATTTTTTCGTGGTTTACTAAAAGGCATTTGGCTGTGTACAACATCAGAAACTTTGGGAAATCATGAGGAATATGGGCTTTTCATCACATGTACTACAACTCATAAAAATTGCTCTATCTAGACCAATAAGCAGCGGTTAGAATAGATGGCGAACATCAGATTTGTTTGACATCAAGCAAGAAGCCCGGGTTAGGGATGTGTGCTGCCCCCCTATTTTTTTAAAATCTGTCCCGCCGAAAATATAATGAAAAATGTAAGAGATGATATAAGCAGTGGGGCTTTATGATGCCCTAAATATCGGTGGTCAAAACCCTACCAGAAATTCGATATGCTGATAATACAGTATTGCTATCCACAACACAGAATGGAATAGAAAACCTAATAGCCTAAACCCCAATTGAATAGTGAAAATCACAACTTATATCTTAACAAAACCAAAAACAAAGATAATGCATACAGTTTAAAAACAACTATGGAGAAAAAAAATATATGTTTTGGGGAAAAGATTTGGGGGGTGGTGGAAAATTTGAATATCTTGGGTCATTGATTCCAACATTGGAAAGCAAGAAAAAAATTAAAAGACGACTATCAATTGCTCTTTAAAGACTAAAACAACTAAAAAAATTATGGAGTGGGACAGTCAGAAATAAAAAAAAAAAAATTTGATTTTTAAGAGCTTGCATCTTTCCCCTTGCAACATACGCCTGTGAGACCTGGACACTCACTAAACAAGCTGAGCAGCGCATGAATGCATTTGGGAAAATAAATGTTATAGACGAGTTCTAAGAATATCATGGGTAAAGAAAAGAACAAATACGTCCATACTTTAAGGGCTGAAAAATTGAAGAAGGTTGGGGTATTAAAAACGATAAAAAAAGATAATTGAAATATTTTGGTCATTTTTAAACGTCAAAAAAAATTTGGGGAGGACAATAATGGAGGGGTAAAAATGCCTGGGGAAAAGAGGGAAAAGGAAGGCCAAAGAGAAGATGGGTGCAGGATGTGGCGGTTGATCTTCAGATGGGTGTATCGGATGCGGGACATCTTGCTTATGATCGAGAGGTTTTCCCGGGAAAGGGTTATGGGAGCGGGTTCTGCAAAGGACACACTACTGAATGAATGAATGGTTAAATGAATATATATATATATATATATATATATTATATATATATAATATATATATATATATATATATATATATATTTATTTGGGACCTTTCCGTCTTGACAGACGATAGTTTGGTACATTTTTGCTTCAAAAAAAGGGTTTAAAAACTACGATCCATGGCGGGGGCGAGTGTTGCCGGTAAGGGCCCAAATTTTTGCTGCAAATGTTTGCCCACGTCGGTGCATGTGAAAACATGGTCAAATTTTCCCCCCATTTTTCACCCTCTTACGTCTCTCACGCGCAAATTTTCTCCTTTGTCTTTTTCCATTTCTGATAGTTGCCCTCCATGCAACACGTTCAGCGGCGACGTGCTCCCAATGGCATTATAAATCCCCTGTATCAATCATGTCCCGCTTACACACATCTTTGTTTCGTAGTAGAGGGGCCCACCCTGAGATCTCCTACCCATCTGTAATTCACCCCAAAAAAAATGTCCTTTGGTATTATACCATCATCCATCCTCCTAACGTGTCCTATCCATCTAAGTCTACGAAGACTGAGCATGGAAACCCTTTCACACAACCTGATCTTTCCAATACTTCAGTATTTGTGATTTTTTTCTTGCCACTTAATCCCAAGTATACTTCGCAGACACCGCATATGAAAGCTTTTTAAAAACGTTTCTTTTTTGGCGTGAGTAATTGTCCAGGTTTCACTGCCATAAAGAAGAGTACTAAGGACACGGGCTTGGTAGACGAGGATTTTTTGTTTTGGCAGTAAGCTTCCTGTTCCCCCCCAGACTTTTTTTGCTAACATGTTCATTGTTGTTGCTGCCTTGCCAATCCTGATGTTGATTTCCCTGATCGGGGGATAATTTGCTATTTACCTCTGTTTTTTAGATATGTAAAATGGTCTACTATCTCCATTTCGGCGTCGTCAATAAAGAATGATGGTACATCATGTGCACCTTGTGACAAAATCTGTGTCTTTTTTTTGTTAATTTTTAAAACCCAAAATTTCAAACAAGCTTTGGGAAAATTTTATATATATATATTATATATATATAATATATATATATATATATATATATATATATATAATATAAAATTATATATATATTATATTTAAAATTAAAAATTTGGGGGGGGTTGGGTGTGTGTGTGGGGCATTGGCGGTGCGGGGTGTGTGTCGTGGGGGTGTGAGAGAGAGAGAGAGAGAGTTAGAGAGAGGGGAGGGAAGGGGAGAGAGGAGAGAAAAGGGGGAGAGAGGGGAGAGAGAGAGGAAAAGAGAGAAAAGAGAGAGAGAGGGGAGAGAAAAGAGAGAGAGAGCCCTGTGCCAAATTTTTTCCCAAACTTTCAATTTTGGCCTGTTATAGCAGAATAGCCTGGTCACCACCCGAGAACAAAGAAATCTGTCAGTTCAGTTTGTGTGTCGTTGCGGCACATCTGGATCGCGGGAACGAAACCCGCAGGAGTGCCCCCTATGTATAAAATTGATCTGTGGGCAGTTTTTGTCTATGCAGTAAACTTTAACTTTGAAAAGATTTATTTAATAGTTAAAAATTTTTTACGCTCCAGCGCCGGCCAAGATACCCGCTCAAAACAATGTTTGTATAGGGGGACATAACGTGGGTGAATACAACAGTTATTTTAAAATTGTAAGAACAAAAAATATAAATAAATATTAGTGAAATGATCTTTTATACAGATTGATTTAATGTTTTCCCGGCGCTGTATGCAAATAAGCATATAAAAAGATTAATACATAGAGACATTAGCAATTTAAACATGAGACATGAAGTATGGATTCAACAAAATTTTCAAAAGTGTTTCTGATGGTAAAATCAACTTATAAGTGAGATAAATTATTTTGCAGTTTCCCTACAGAATTGTTGAGTGTGAGATATAAACTATATAATGTAAAAATTTTTAAATTTACTAAACCCCCCAAGTCTTTCCAGGCCACATGGTGTTACACCAACCATAAATACTACAAAACTTACAGAAAGTGATTGAAATCATGACCAATATGAAATTTTTATTTTTTAAGAAGGGGGGGTATTTTAAATGACTGCTGTGGAATGTGTTAAGGGGTAAATAGACATGTGGTTAGCCATTTTGGTTTGGAAGGGTAGAGAAAAAAACTTACAAGAAGGTACCTAGGTAACTAGGAAGCCTAGATCAGGGGTGGGCAAAAAACCGGCTTGCGGGCCGAATGGGGCCCCGGCAACTGATTTTATGCGGCCTGCGAGGGCATTTAGAAATAAACATTTTTCCCTTCGTTTTTAAGTTATTTTGTTAAATTTTTACAAAATTTGCATGTCCCGGGTTATGATTTTTTTTAAACCTTTTTGATAAAATATCTTTGAAATTTAAATCTTTTTTTGTAAACATTCCTTGACATTCGTAATGTAATGCTTCTTCTTTTTCTTTTCGTTCCACTTAAATATGTCTATAACTGCAATGTTGCCTCTTGTATGAATGAAAACTGCCCTTTTTTATTTTTCCCCTCAGCAGTCCATAGAGTTTATTTTCCACTGTCGTCTCTCTTTTCCCAAAAAGGTTTGCGTAGACATGTTGTAATTTGGGCAGCCTTTGAGTATGTGCTCTGGGTGCCTGCGACGCCAAACTAATCTGCAAAAAGGGGTGATTCACGAATCTTTAAACTTGATACATGTGGGTTGGGTTTCGTAATCTATTGTGTTTCCCCCTTTTGAGGCGCAGAATAATGACTTGTTCTGGTCCCGTCCATAAAGTGATAGTCATCTTGAGCGGTTTTGGGGGGCCTTCCCGGGCTGATTTGATCATTTTTTTTTTTTTTGGTAGTATGTAACGGACACATCAAGGGTGTTCTTTTTTTGCTCCTTCCTTAGCCAATCGGTCAGTTCTGTCGTTTTTCCCGGTACTCCACAGTGGGGTGGGATCCACTGTATGGTTACCTTATGCGGACTGTAAGGGTTTAGAAAGTAGTGTCCTTTGTACTGGCAATTTCCCAGGGCTCATTTCGTTTTTGTTGAGGTGAGTTTTTTTTGCAAACAACATACGCTTACTTTTTCTTGGTCCAAGATTTTTTCCCAGTTCTATTTTTTTTGCTAATTCCCTTTCCCCATTCCAGTGCATTAAATTTTTTGTCTTTGTTTTTGGGATGGCCAGACTCTCTATTCTCAGGTTTCCCCCCGGGTCCACAGGACATCTGAGAAGGACATCCAGTAGCTTTGGTTGGCCCCCTTTTGAGGCATAGGGCCCGGCACTTTCACCTTCTAGGGGGGGCCAAAGCAAGGGCGAGCACCATAACGTTTAATAGTAGTCGACATATTTCATTACGCGTGATTGCGTGGCATCCTGATTTCTGTGGTGCGCCTCCTGGCTGGTTGCCTCCGTCTTCAGCACCTTTCCTTTGCTAGAGCAGACTGGGGGTCTTACTCGAATTTAGGTGTGTAGGCATGTACACACTTTTTCTGCGCAAGCATGTACGTGCATACACATCTAGAGCATTCTGGTTATTTCTTGGAGCCGTGACTCGCCCCGCTGAAAACCTTCCCCGTTATTTTAAAACAGTTCCGCCACGAGAAGGCCAGGAGTCGGATTTTTAACTGCATAGGGGATGAATGCACAAGCCATTGGGGGGATTTATGACAGGTTGGGCGCTCACCCCCAAACCCCGGGCCCCCCCTACATACAGCAACATTTGGAACCGTGTAATGCTAAAAAGCGGATTTATCGATTTTCATATAGAGAAATATTTATCGACATGTAAAAATTTAATAAGGAAAGATATTATGAAAAAAAGGTTTTTTTCTCCCGGGGAATAAAAAGATTTATTTTGCAAGAAAATATGAAATGTAAAGTGATTTGCTGGGTTTTAAATTATTTCCACATTTACAATGTTAAATTAATTTTTTTTGTTGTAGTAGTCTTGATATATTTCTGAAATTTATTCTGAGTTTACTACTTGTTTTCCCAATATTTTTTTTTTCACACACAAGCTTGAAGTGGTTTTTTTTTCATTTTCCCTTTAAAAAAAGTTTTTATAAATTTTCCCCGTTTGAAATCTCCCGTGTGTTGCCGGGGGCCCCTAAGGGAAGCAAAGAATAGCAACACTGTAGTCTACCACCCATGTCGTAAGAGGCGACTAAGGAGGCTTTATGGTTCCGTCGCCCTGGGTACAGAGTGATTTCGGGGGCCCCGACACTGTGAGCTGTGAGTTTCGTGTGAAGTGCTTTTTAATCTGCCCACGTTTTGTTTTTGGGAAAGTGACTGCATGTTTGGAGCGATGGCAGGTGGCTATGTCCCCGGGGTTGACCGGCTTTTGCCGTAGCAGAAATGCGTTTGGGTGCGGGGGTTCTGGTTGAAAGCCCCCTGCCGTCGGTGTGAACTGTATTTTCGTGGACTGTGTGGGGGAAAAATCTAGGAAATATCCAGATAGGAAAATGACTGCCGATTCCCTCAGAGATTAATTCGGGTGTTTCATGGGGGACTGGGGGTGGTTTACATTCTGGCGGCGTCATTATGCACTTTTATCTGTGCGGGCTGTTGTTTGTCGAGACTCCTGTCTTTTCCACTTTTCACATTTGGCAGTGGGGAGCTTTTTGTGTGATTTCCCTGGCACAGGAACGGAGCATAATGGGGGGCGACCCGTTTTCTGTGAAGTTGGAACTTTCGGGCTAACTAACTAACTAACTAACTGTTCGAATTTTATTAAACCAATGAGTGCAATAACAAACGTAAAAATTGAAGATGAATGCCCTGTTTTTAATGATGAAAGGACAAATAAGTATTGTTTTATTTAAATTAAAGTTAGTAGCAAATCAGGGTTTTCTTTTGTGTCGTGAGTCAGTGGCTGTCTTCAAGGAGTACAATTTAAAAAGACATTATCAAACAAAACATTCCCCTTTCGTATACAATTTAACAACCGAAGGGGGAGAAACGAAATGTCTGGGGCTGGGGAAACATTTGAGAAACAAACAAAAAGTTTTCACCCATACAGTCTTTTAAATTTAAAAATGCTGCAACTGAAGCTAGTCTTGTGCTGTCTCACAGGGAATTTTAAAACAGAACAAGGTTTTTTTTTTACGGTGAGTTTATCAAAGAATGTTTGCTAGATGCAGCAAACATTATGTGTCCAAACAAACAAACAAACAAAATAATCAGATTTTACAACATTACTTTATCAAGGAGAACTGTGGTCAAAAAGTATTGACAAGATAAGTGACAATTTTTATGCAAAAACTTTAGGATGCAAGAAAACAATTTTTTTTGGTACTCTATTTCATTGGATAGAGTCCGAGTACATGATACTGCCCAATTATTGATATTTATCCCTGGAATAAACATTTCTTTCAAACTCACGAAGAGTTACTGAGTGTTGAGTCACTCAAAGACACAACCACGGGCCATAATATATTCAGTGAGGGTTACTAACTGAAATTGAAAGAACTGATTTGGGTTTTGGAACAAGATGGCAAGTGTGAAAACTGACGGAGTTCGTGTTTTGACTGGAAAAAATGTAGGTCTGGAAAAGGGTTAATAAGTGATAAATTAAAGCAGAATATCAAGCCCACACATTATTACCATTTTAAATTGTGTGATCCATAAAGAAAGTCTGTGTAAAACTTTTTTTGAATTCAAGAAATGTTATTGACCAAGTTGTCTTTATCATCACTCATCAGATCAAGAGGACTTTAAACACAGACAGTTTTAAGGGATTATTTGACGATTGGGAAAATGAAAATGCCGATGTCCTGTACCACACCATTGTTCGATTTCTGAGTCTCTGCAAGGTGTTGAGGCGAGTGTGGGGAAATCAGAGAAGAAATAGTGATGTTCCTAGAGATGAAAAGAAATTTAACGTGACTTTAATACTAAAATTGTTAATAAAGAGCGTGTCAAGTCTTAGTCAGATATGGGCTGAGCTAAAACCCTATAACAGTAGACGGTACTACCTGCTTTCTGTTAGCGCCGAACGTTGGGGGGCGCTTTTCCAAACCCGATACCCCACATTGTGCCAAAAGGGTTCGGACGGAAGAGCGCAAATGGGAGGGTAAAGCCTTACCCTGGTGTGAGGAAATGCAACCTAATGACAAAATGTCAAGGCAGGGAGACCAGGCCCCTAACCCTTTGGGTTTGGCGGCTGGTCTAGGATCAAAGGGCTCCAACAGGCGGACAGTTAGAGCATTGCTTTGCTGATCCGGCAGTTTTCTGCAGCTTGTCTTGTCCCGGATTAGAGGTGTTAACTTTCCTCTGGAGTAAAATGGGCAGGCTGAGAGAGGGATCGGGCTGCATGGGAACACATGATCTCTATTTTTTACCCCGGGCTTTGTGCTATGGAGAGGCAAAAAATCAATCCCTGGTTTTAAACCCGATCTCGGAATCAAAGCGAGAGATCCTGTTACGGGTTATAAGCCCCTGTCAATTGGGTAGACATGGGGCGCCACGCGTTGCCTCTGACGGTGGGGACACCTACAGGTGGCTGCGTGGTCTGGGGGGGGGTATGGTGTCCGTCCGAGTGCTGGAGGTCCCGGGTTCAAGCCCCGGTGATAAACCGGGTTTTTTTCCCTCGTGACTTCTAGTAAAAAAATTTTTCCCCGGGTTTCCGGGGTAGTGAGTTTGGTTTCCCGTGTGTATTGTTACGCACGTACAAAACCCCTTGGCAGTTGGAAATCAAAAAAGAGTAGCCTAATGGCCCTGCCCGGGAAAAAATTTTGAGTTAAAAATCTACCCCAAAATATTTCATCACCCTCGCCGGTGCTACGGGGTTTTGTGCAATGAGCTGAGTTTCTCCAGACTCAGGTTTGAGTTAGGAGGGGAAAAGGAGCACTTACGGTTTTCACCCCTGTCCGTGATGTTTTATTTCCCTCGACTAAACAAACAAACTGATCAGCTACCCCCCGCCTCAATCTGGGCAGCCAAAGGCCAATTCGGTGCTGATCCGCCACAGCCGCCTGCTTCAATGGGTGCTTTTGGGGGTAGGAAAAAAATCTAAATCGCAGGGTGTAAAACCTTTCACCAAGTAAAAATAAAAATAAAAATATAAACCCCAAACTACGGCTTGCAACCTGGAACGTGAGAACCATGTGTACAGGTTTTTCCCCTGACTTGACCCAAAATTGACGATGTGAGACAAAAGGCTGTGATTGATGCCGAAATCAATCGTCTTAAAAATTGGTATGCTGGCCCGGGAGGAGACTCGCCTCGCTGAGGAAGGGTCACTCAGGGAAAACAAATTAAAACTTTTTTTTTGGGAAAGGGGAAGGGCAGGCAGAAAAAAAAAGGCAACACGGTGGGGCTTTTTCAATGAAAAATTCGCTACTAGGGGGGGATTGAAATTCCAGAAGGAGGAAAAGAAGACTATTATCCCCGCCTTTGGCAACCTCCCTTTTAGTTTTTTTCCCCCATTATTACTGCATATGCACCAACACTCCATTTTATCTGATGATGTGAAGGATTCTTTCTATGGGGGAGTTAGACTCCGTGATCAAGGGAGTTCCCTAATCTGACTACATTTTTTATCTCGGTGACTTCAATGCTCGTGTGGGGGAAGGACTCGAGTTCGTGGGCCCAAAGTGACTTGGAAAATACAAAAAATTTGGTCGCATGAATGAAAATGGGGAAAGGCTGCTGGGGCATTGAACCAGAAATGACCTTGTATTACAAATTCCTTTTTTAAAACAAATGAGGCATAAGATCACATGGAAACATCCAAGATCCGACCATTGGCCCCATTTGGACTTCACCCTCACACGGAGACAACATTGAACCATATATCAGGGCTTTAAGTTACCACAGTGCTGACTGTGAACGGGTCATTCTTTGGTTTTGCAAGGGTTAGGGCTGAGATCAAAAGGGAAACTACACAGCTAAACACGTATCTAGCCTCAGGATTAAAATTATTAATACTCCCCGATCCTGAAAAATGCTTTCAATTTTTAACAGCAACTTTAAGCGCTTTCCCTTGATACAAACCCGGGGGGCAGAGGTGTTTCCAAGGCACCAGGGCCGGATTATATACTGGCCAAAAACCTATTGACGCTCCTCGTCGAGCGTCCTGGGCAACAGGCCCCCTTCGAAGCCCGGGCTAAAGTCAGTAGGATCGCCGTTTCCTCCGAAGTCGGAGAGGGCTGCCTGTAGGGCGAGGAACCACCAGTCGGCACACCAATAAGCCAAACATGGGAAAACCCGGATACTCACGAAAAACTCGGGTCCTGTATGACACCAAAATGATTTTAGACAACATGATCCCTTTCATCGCGTTGGAGCTCAACCCAACGAACACATGCAAGCAAGCATTGATACACCAAAAAAAGTGTAGAGTAAATGAAAAGTGGGGTCAACAAAAGGAAACTTTTTAAATAAAACTGCCGTAGGGGTTTACGGCACTGTGGATCATCAGACGCAGGACGGGTTTGAGGCAAACAGCCAGACTCTACCCCCTCGATTGATAGGAAAAGATAGCTTTTCTTAAGAAAAAAGGGAAAAGACCAACGCGTAACACTCTGAGTGAGCAAAAGCAAGTGGGAAAGGGGATGTGAAAAAGGACTGCCGGCAGTGTGCAAATGATTTTTGGATCAAGTAAGTGGGGTCCTTCAAATCGCAAGTGAAAAGGGGAAAAACATCAGAAGCATGTATAAAGGGAATAAAGAAACCCTGGGGCCCAATGATCAAAAGAAGTGCACCTTTTGAAAACGTTGACGGGAGAAATCAAAACAAAAGGGAAAACAGATAGGTAGAGCACTTTTGGAGCTTTACTCAAGTAAGACCAAACTAGGGATGTTTTCCCTCAACACCATAGGGGGCTCACCAATTCTTGAAACCCCCTGGAAAACACTTTCCCCCATAACAGAAGTTTTAAATGTGCATAAATGAAATTTTCATCTGCAAGGCTCCAGGTAAAGGGTGGAATTCCCAAAAGAGGTTATCAGGGGTGGGCAAAACACACTCACCCCTACAGTTCCACCAGCTAATAGAACTATGCTGGGGAGAAGGACAAGTCCCCCCAGGATTTTAAAGATTCAAAACATCATAACCCCTGTACAAGAACAAGGGCCCCATCGGGGCGACTGCAAAAAACTATAGGGGTATCGCATTCTGTGTATTGTTGGGGAAAAATATTTGAAAGAATTGTTCTGCACAGACTTCAAATCCTAGGAGATCAAGTCTACCCCGAATCACAGTGTGGCTTTCGACAGAACCGGTCCACCATTGATATATTCTCATTGCGACAAATGAAAGAAAAATCCCGTGAACAGAATCAACCACTTTTTACTCCCTTTCATCGACCTCACAAAGGCATTTGATTTGGCCAGTCGTGAGGGTCTTTCAAGGCACTAAAGAAGTTTGGCGGGACCACCAACTCTTCTGTCCATTGGGGAATCTTTCCACACGGGCATAAAGGGGTTTATAATCAAGTTTTATTGTACAATTCTGAAGATTTTTGAAATCAAGAGGGGAATTTAAGCAAGGTTGTGTACTAGCTCCCACCCTTTTTGGAATATACTTTTCACTTCTATTTGAAAAATCCCTTTTTCGTGTTTCGGGGATGGTGGTATATACATTCACTCACGCTCAGATGGGGGCCCTTTCTCCCAATGCTCAAAATCAAAGGGGCCCAAGGGCCCAAAAATTAGGAGGGTACTGATCAGAGAGTTGTTTTTTCGAAAGCCGATGCTGCAGTTACGATCCACTCTGGGGAAGAATTAAAATATCTACTATTGAAATTCTCCAAGCTTTTTCCCGAATTTGGTTTAAAAATTTAGCAAAAGAAGACACAGATTATGTCCCCAAGGTGCACAGGGGGAAAAATTTTCAATCTTTATTGACGACGCCGAACTAGAAATGGTATACCATTGTACATATCTGGATCATGGTAAATAGCAAATTATCCCCAAAAACAGGAAATCAACAACCGGGTTTGGGTTTGGCAGCAACAACAATGAACAGGTTTTAAAAAAAAAGAGTCTGGGAGAACAGGAAGCTTACTGCCAAAAAAAAAATCCCCTTTTCTATCAAGTCTGTGTCCTTAGTACTCTTCTTTATGGGAGTGAAACCTGGACAAAATTTCTCGCACCAAGAGAAAAAAGTTTAAACAGCTTTCATATGCGGGGTTGCGAAGAATTTTTGGGATTAAGTGGGGAAACAAAAACACACATACTGAAGTATTGGAAAAATCAGGTTGTGTGGGCGGGTTTTTTCCATGCTCATCTTTTGTAGATTTAGATGGGTAGGACCCTATTAGGAGGATGGATGCTGGTAGACTACCAAAAAGGGCAAATTTTTTGGGGAATTTTAGATGGGTTTAAAAGATCTCAGGGGCGGGGCCCCTTTCTACGATACAAAGATGTGTAAAAGCGGGACATGACTGATCAGGCATTGATAATGCACATTGGGAGCAAGCGCCGCTGAACGTGTTGCATGGAGGGCAACTATCAGAAATGGAAAAAGACAAAGGAGAAAATTTATTGCAGAAAAGGGTCACACACCGAGCGGGGGAGACGTAAGATGGTGCATGATGGGGGAAATAACCACGTGTTCACATGCGCACACTGTGAACGAACATTTACAGAACAAATTTGGGCCCTTACCTGTCACATTCGCTCCCGCCATGGGAAAAAAGTTATTATGTCCTTTTGAAGCACAAACTATCGTCTGTCAAGAGGGCAAGATGCCGAGGGGGGGGGGTTTGGGGTTTTGTCAATAAAGAATGGAGGTTAGATTTTATGTTTACCATTAAAAATTATGGAAAATTTAAATGAACTGAATGTAAAAATTCGGGGCCCAATTTGGGTGTGTTTGCACATGAATTGTATGTACATGAAAAATCATTTCAGGAAAAAACTCTTCTGTTCCCCAACAAGCAAGTGAAAAAAGTTTTTGTCACTTCCCTTTGCTGAAACAAGAAACCTTTTCTGGGATATGACTAAAAAGTACAAAACCCAATTAGATGCTTTGTTGAAAAATTTTGGATGGAGACCCCAAAGATTTCAAGAACTTAGATTTTCCCCTTTTTAGTGCAGAACTGATATAGCCATAGAGGCCCATACAGTCGGAGTGTTTAAACTTACAAGCAGATCATGACCTGAAAGGGAAATTCAAGTCAGAGGGTTTTGCTGGATTTCTAGGGACTTTATCACAAAAATTTTTTTTCCCAAACTTAAAAAAAAAAAATGTGCATTTAAAACTTGTATCATTGTTTTTGGGTCAACATACATTTGCAAATTTACATTCTCTTGCTTTAAGATAACAAATCTAGGAAAAGGTTTTTTATTGGGCGGTCTGCAACTTTCATGTTGTCATGCGAATTTCAACAAGTAAATTTCTTTCCCGTTTTTTCAAAAATATTGGGCCAAAAAATGCAAGCAAATTACATACATCTCATTAGAAATCAACAATTATAGTGGAATGTAAATTAGGTTTTGTCTGAATTAAAGCCATTGATAGATAATAAAGAATTGTTTTTTTTCGCATATCCTTCACAGGACATCGCTGTCAACATCAGCACCCTTTTAGCTGATTGTTTATTTCTTGGCAAGATTATGCTCAGTAGTTTGCCATTTCTTTTTGAGCGACCCGGGTCCGTAAATTCCCCACGCGGAGAGAACCGCTAAAGATTCTCGCGCAACCCTCAAAGTTTTCTTACGAGAATATAGAGATTACGGAAAAAAGTCGTGTAAAACCCCTAGACTAGGGAGAACAGCTAATAAAGTATTTGTTATAAAAAAAAGTTGTGAAATCTTGTTAAAAAAATTAGTAAAAAATTTTTTTTCCCCATTGTGAAATGTAAAGTATAAGTTTATAAGTAAATAAAAAATTTAAAAAATTAGTTAGTTATACTGCTTAATAAAACCCATTTAAAAATTAATAGGTTTTTTAAGCAGTATAACTAACTAATTAAATTTCAATTTTATTTTACTTATAAACTTTTAAAATTTCATTTTACAATAGGGACAAAAAAATGTTACTAATTTTTTAACAAGATTTTACAACTTGTTATTATAAAAAAAATATTCTCTATTAGCTGTTTCCCTAGTCTAGAGGTTCCCGACTTTCTCCCCTAATCTCTATATTCTCGTAAGTAAAAGTGACGGGTTCGCGAGAAACGTTTGCGGTTCTCTCCGCGTCGGTAACTTTCGGACCGGGCGCTCAGAAAACAATGGCAAACTACTGAGCATAATCTTGCCAAGAAATCAAAAATCAGCTGAAAATTTCTGATGTTGACAGCGATGGGCCTGTGAAGGATATGCGAACAAAAAAAAATTTTTTATTATCTAAACAATGGCTTTTTTAAATTTAGACAAAACCTAACTTTCATTTCCACTATAATTGTTGATTTCTAATGAGATGTTGTAACCCGCTTGCACTTTTTTACAAATTTTTTGAAATAAATGGACAAGTTTTTCTTGTTTTAAATTCGCATGACAAAATGCAAGTTGCAGACCGAAAAAATAAAGACCCCATTTCCCAGATTTGTTATTTTTCAAACAAGAGAATGTAAATCAAAAAAAAACCCCGGAAAATTGGTTAGGCAGCAACAACAATGAACGGGTTTTAAAAAAAAAGAGTCTGGGAGAACAGGAAGCTTACTCCCAAAAAAAAAAGCCCCTTGTCTATCAAGTCTGTGTCCTTAGTACTCTTCTTTAGGGCAGTGAAACCTGGAAAAATTTACTCGCACCAAGAAAAAAACGTTTAAACAGCTTTCATATGGGGTGTTGCGAAGAATTTTTGGGTATTAAGGGGGCAAAAAAAATCACACATACTGAAGTTTTGGGAAAGATCAGGTTGTGGGGAGGGTTTTTTCCATGCTCATTTTTCGTAGATTTAGAGGGATAGGCCCATATTAGGAGGATGGATGCTGGTAGACTCCCAAAAAGGAAAAATTTTTTTGGGTAAATTTATAGAGGGGTTAAGAGATCTCAGGGTGGCCTTACTACGATACAAAGATGTGTAAAAGCGGGACATGACTGATCAGGCATTGATAATGCACATTGGGAGCAAGCGCCGCTGAACGTGTTGCATGGAGGGCAACTATCAGAAATGGAAAAAGACAAAGGAAAAAATTTATTGCAGAAAAGGGTCACACACCGAGCGGGGGAGACGTAAGATGGTGCATGATGGGGGAAATAACCACGTGTTCACATGCGCACACTGTGAACGAACATTTACAGAACAAATTTGGGCCCTTACCTGTCACATTCGCTCCCGCCATGGGAAAAAAGTTATTATGTCCTTTTGAAGCACAAACTATCGTCTGTCAAGAGGGCAAGATGCCGAGGGGGGGGGGTTTGGGGTTTTGTCAATAAAGAATGGAGGTTAGATTTTATGTTTACCATTAAAAATTATGGAAAATTTAAATGAACTGAATGTAAAAATTCGGGGCCCAATTTGGGTGTGTTTGCACATGAATTGTATGTACATGAAAAATCATTTCAGGAAAAAACTCTTCTGTTCCCCAACAAGCAAGTGAAAAAAGTTTTTGTCACTTCCCTTTGCTGAAACAAGAAACCTTTTCTGGGATATGACTAAAAAGTACAAAACCCAATTAGATGCTTTGTTGAAAAATTTTGGATGGAGACCCCAAAGATTTCAAGAACTTAGATTTTCCCCTTTTTAGTGCAGAACTGATATAGCCATAGAGGCCCATACAGTCGGAGTGTTTAAACTTACAAGCAGATCATGACCTGAAAGGGAAATTCAAGTCAGAGGGTTTTGCTGGATTTCTAGGGACTTTATCACAAAAATTTTTTTTCCCAAACTTAAAAAAAAAAAATGTGCATTTAAAACTTGTATCATTTTTTTGGATCAACATACATTTGCAAATTTACATTCTCTTGTTTGAAGATAACAAATCTGGGAAATGGGTTTCTTTTTTGGGTCGGTCTGCAACTTGCATGTTGTCATGCGAATTTCAACAAGTAAATTGTTTCCATTTATTTAAAGAATAGGGCCCAAAAAGTGCAAGAAAGTTACATACATCTCATTAGAAATCAACAATTATAGTGGAATGAAAGTTAGGTTTTGTCTGAATTAAAGCCATTGATAGATAATAAAGAATTTTTTTTGTTCGCATATCCTTCACAGGACATCGCTGTCAACATCAGCACCTTTCAGCTGATTTTTGATTTCTTGGCAAGATTATGCTCAGTAGTTTGCCTTTGTTTTCTGAGCGCCCGGCTCCGAAAGTTCCCGACGCGGAGAGAACCGCAAACGATTCTCGCGCAACCGTAAACTTTTACTTACGAGAATATAGAGATTAGGGAAAGAAAGTCGTGAAAACCTCTAGACTAGGGAGAACAGCTAATAAAGTATTTGTTATAAAAAAAAGTTGTGAAATCTTTTTAAAACAAATTAGAAAAAATTTTTTTGCCCCTATTGTGAAATGAAATGTAAAAGTTTATAAGTAAAAAAAAATTGAAATAATTAGTTAGTTATACTGCTTAAAAAACCTTTTAAAAATTAATAGGTTTTATTAAGCAGTATAACTAACTAATTATTGCAATTTTATTTTACTTATAAACTTATACATTACATTTCACAATAGGGACAAAAACTGTTACTAATTTGTTAACAAGATTTCACAACTTGTTATTATAACAAATATTCTCTATTAGCTGTTCTCCCTAGTCTAGAGGTTACACGACTTTCTCCGTAATCTCTATATTCTCGTAAGTAACGTGACGTTGCGCGAGAATCGGTAGCGGTTCTCTCCGCGTCGGTAACTTACGGAGCCGGTCGCTCAGAAAGCAATGGCAAACTACTGAGCATAATCTTGCCAAGAAATCAACAATCAGCTGAAAGATGCTGATGTTGACAGCGATGTCCTGTGAAGGATATGCGAACAAAAACAATTCTTTATTATCTATCAATGGCTTTAATTCAGACAAAACCTAACTACATTGCCACTATAATTGTTGATTTCTAATGAGATGTATGTAACTGCTTGCACTTTTTGACAATATTCTTGAAATAACTGGAGCAAGTTTACTTGTTGAAATTCGCATGACAACATGCAAGTTGCAGACCGACAATAAAGACCTATTCCTAGATTTGTTATCTTCAAGCAAGAGAATGTAAATTTGCAAATGTATGTTGATCCAAACAATGATACAAGTTTAACTGCACATTTTTTTTTCAAGTTGGGAAATGATTCTTGTGATAAAGATCCATAGAAATCCAGCAAACCATCTGACTTGAATTTCTCTTTCAGGTCATGATCTGCTTGTAAGTCAAGCAGCTCCGACTGTATGACCTCTATGGCTATATCAGCTTCTGCACTAATAGGGGAACTCTAAGTTCTTGAAATCTTGGGATCTCCATCCAAATTCTTCAATCAATGCATCTAATTGGGTTTTGTACTTTTCAGTCATATCACCAGAAAAGGTTTCTTGTTTCAGCAAAGGGAAGTGACAAAATCTTTTTTCACTTGCTTGTCTGGAGAACAGAGAGAGTTTTGCCTGAAATGATTTTACATGTACATACAATTCATGTGCAAACACACCATTGCCCTGAAGTTTGACATTCAGTTCATTTAACTTTTCCATAATTTCAATGGTAAACATAAAGTCTAACCTCCATTCTTTATTGACAACCCAACCCTCCCCCCTCGGCATCTTGCCGTCTTGACAGACGATAGTTTGTGCTTCAAACGGACATAATAACTTTTACCCATGGCGGTAGCGAATGTGACAGGTAAGGCCAATTCGTTCTGTAAATGTTCGTTCACAGTGTGCGCATGTGAACACGTGGTTATTTCCACCATCATGCACCATCTTACGTCTCCCACGCTCGGTGTGTGACTTATCTGCAATAATTTTCTCCTTTGTCTTTATTCCATTTCTGATAGTTGCCCTCCATGCAACACGTTCAGCGGCGACTTGCTCCCAATGTGCATTATCAATGCCTGTATCAGTCATGTCCCGCTTATACACATCTTTGTATCGTAGTAGAGGCCGACCCTGAGATCTCTTACCCATCTATAATTCACCAAAAAATTTGTCCTTTTGGTAGTCTACCAGCATCCATCCTCCTAATATGTCCTATCCATCTAAATCTACGAAGACTGAGCATGGAATAAACCGTCACACAACCTGATCTTTCCAATACTTCAGTATGTGTGATTTTGTCTTGCCACTTAATACCAAGAATTCTTCGCAGACACCGCATATGAAAGCTGTTTAAACGTTTCTCTTGGTGCGAGTAAGTTGTCCAGGTTTCACTGCCATAAAGAAGAGTACTAAGGACACAGACTTGATAGACAAGGACTTTTGTTTTGGCAGTAAGCTTCCTGTTCTCCCAGACTCTTTTTCTTAACCTGTTCATTGTTGTTGCTGCCTAACCAATCCGGTTGTTGATTTCCTGATTTAGGGATAATTTGCTATTTACCACTGATCCTAGATATGTACAATGGTATACCATTTCTAGTTCGGCGTCGTCAATAAAGATTGATGGTACCCCATGTGCACCTTGTGACATAATCTGTGTCTTCTTTTTGCTAATTGTTAAACCAAATTCGGAACAAGCATTGGAGAATGCAGATAGTAGATATTGTAATTCTTCCTCAGAGTGGATCGTAACTGCAGCATCGTCTGCGAAAAGCAACTCTCTGATCAGTACCCTCCTAATTTTGGTCTTGCCCTTCGATCTCTGAGCATTGTAGAGGCCGCCATCTGAGCGTGAGTGAATGTATATACCACCATCCTGATCACGAAAGGCATATTTCAGTAGAAGTGAAAAGTATATTCCAAAGAGGGTGGGAGCTAGTACACAACCTTGCTTAACTCCACTCTTGATTTCAAACTCTTCAGAAGTTGTACAATAAAACTTGATTATACCCTTCATGCCAGTGTGGAACGATTCCACAATGGACAGAAGAGTTGGTGGTCAGCCAATCTTCTTTAGTGCCTTGAACAGACCCTCACGACTGGCCAAATCAAATGCCTTTGTGAGGTCGATGAAGGCAGTAAACAGTGGTTGATTCTGTTCACGGCATTTTTCTTGCATTTGTCGCAATGAGAATATATCAATGGTGGACCGGTTCTGTCGAAAGCCACACTGTGATTCGGGGTAGACTTGATCTCCTAGGACTTGAAGTCTGTGCAGAACAATTCTTTCAAATACTTTTCCAACAATACACAGAAGTGCGATACCCCTATAGTTGTTGCAGTCGCTCCGATCGCCCTTGTTCTTGTACAGTGTTATGATGCTTGAATCTTTGAAATCCTGTGGGACTTGTCCTTCTCGCCAGCATAGTTCTATTAGCTGGTGGAACTGTAGAGTGAGTGTGTCTTGCCCACTCCTGATAACCTCTATTGGAATTCCATCCTTACCTGGAGCCTTGCCAGATGCAAGTTCATTTATAGCACACTTAACTTCTGTTATGGTGGAAAGTGTGTCCAGGTGGTCAAGAATTGGTAGAGCCTCTATGGTGTTGAGGGCATCATCCGCTAGTTTGGTCTTACTTGAGTAAAGCTCCAAATAGTGCTCTACCTATCTGATTTTCTTATCAGTTATGATTTCTCCAGTCAACGTTTTCAATGGTGCACTTCTTTTGATCATTGGGCCACAGGCTTTCTTTATTCCTTCATACATGCTTCTGATGTTTCCCTTATCACTTGCGATTTGAATGGACTCACATTACTTGATCCAATAATCATTTGCACACTGCCTGGCAGTCTTTTGCACATCCTTCCTAGCTTGCTTTAGCTCACTCAGAGTGTTACGCGTTGGTCTTTCCTTGTTTCTTAAGAGAGCTATCTTCTTCCTATCAATCGAGGGCTGTAGAGTCTGGCTGTTTGCCTCAAACCAGTCCTGCGTCTGATGATCCACAGTGCCGTAAACCCCTACGGCAGTTTTATAAAGAGTTTCCTTTAGTTGACCCCACTTTTCATTTACTCTACACTTTTCTGGTGTATCAATGCTTGCTTGCATGTGTTCGTTGGCTTGAGCTCCAACGCGATGAAGGCATCATGTTGTCTAACATCAGTGTGATGTCATACAGGACCTGAGTTTTGCGTGAGTATCCGTTGTCCCATGTTTGGCTTATTGGTGTGCAGACTGGTGGTTCCTCGCCGTACAGGCAGACACTCTCCGACTTCGGAGGAATCGGCGATCCTACTGACTTTAGCCAGGACTTCGAAGGGACCTGTTGCCCAGGACGCTCGACGAGGACGCGTCAATAGGTCTTGGCCAGTATATAATCCGGCCCTGGTGCCTTGGAAACACCTCTGCGTCCCTGGTGTATCAATGAAAGCGTCTTCAAGTTGCTGTTGAAATTGAAAGCACTTTTCAGGATCGTGAGTATTAATAATATTAATCCTGAGGCTAGATACGTGTTTAGCTGTGTAGATTCTTTTTGATCTCAGTCTAACCCTTGCAACAACCAAAGAATGATCCGTATCACAGTCAGCACTGTGGTAACTTCAAGTCAATGATATATGGTTCAGATGTTGTCTCCGTGTGATGATGAAGTCCAACTGGTGCCAATGGTCGGATCTTGGATGTTTCCATGTGATCTTATGCAGCTCATTTGTTTTAAAAAAGGAATTTGTAATACATAGGTCATTTCTGGTTCAATGCTCCAGCAGCCTTTGCCCATTTTCATTCATGCGACCGATGTTGTATTTTCCAAGTCACATTGGCCACGAACTCGAGTCCTTGCCCACACGAGCATTGAAGTCACCGAGCATATAAATGTAGTCAGATTATGGAACTGCCTTGATCACGGAGTCTAACTCCTCATAGAAAGAATCCTTCACATCATCAGATGAATGGAGTGTTGGTGCATATGCAGTAATAATGGTGGCAAAACTACAAGAGGTTGCCAAGCGCAGGGATAATAGTCTTTCATTTCCTCCTTCTGGAATTTCAATCATTCCTAGTAGCGAATTCTTCATTGCAAAGCCCACACCGTGTTGCCTTTTTTTTTCTGCCTGCCCTCTACCCTTCCAAAAAAAAGTGTAATTGTTTTCCCTGAGTGACCCTTCCTCAGCGAGGCGAGTCTCCTGCAGGCCAGCAATATCAATGTTAAGACGATTGAGTTCGGCATCAATCACAGCCGTTTGTCTCACATCGTCAATATTGGTCAAGTCAGTGGAAAATCCTGTACACATGGTTCTCACGTTCCAGGTTGCAAGCCGTAGCTTGAGGTTTATATTTTTATTTTTATTTTTACTTGGTGCATTGGTTTTACAGCCTGCGATTTAGATTTTGTCCTAGCCCCAAGCACCCATTGAAGCAGGCAGGCTGTGGCGGATCAGCACCGAATTGGCCGTTGGCTGCCCAGATTGAGGCGGGCGGTAGCTGATCAGTTTAGTTTAGTTTAGTCGATGGATCAACATCACGGCACACGGGTGCAACCCGTAAGTGCTCCGTTCTCCTCCTAACTCAAACCTGAGTCTGGAGAAACTCAGCTCATTGCACGAACTCCGTAGCACCGGCGAGGGTGATGAAATACTTTGGGTAGATTTTTAACTCAAAATTTTGCCCGGGCAGCGCCATTAGGCTACTCTTTTTCGATTTCCAACTGCCAAGGGATTTTGTACGTGCGTAACAATACACACGGGCATCCAATCTCACTACCCAGAGACCAGGGGAAATTTTATTACTAGAAGTCACGAGAAAAAAATCCCGGTCATCACCGGGGCTTGAACCCGGGACCTCCAGCACTCGAGACGGACACCATACCTCGAGACCACGCAGCCACCTGTAGGTGTCTCCCACCGTCAGAGGCAACGCGTGGCGCCCCATGTCTACGCCAATTGACAGGGACTTATAACCCGTAACAGTGATCTCTCGCTTTGATTCCGAGATCGGTTAAGACCAGGGATTGATTTATTGCCTCTCCATAGCACAAAGCCTGGGCTAAAATATAGAGATCATGTGTTGCCCATGCAGCACGATCCCTCTCTCAGCCTGCCTAGTTCACTCCAGAGGAAAGTTAACACCTCTACATCTGGGACAAGACAAGCTGCAGAAGCTGCCGGATCAGCAAAGCAATGCTCTAACTGTCCGCCTGTTGGAGCTTCGATCCTAGACCAGCCGCCAACCAAGGCTTAGGGCCTGGTCTGCCCTGCCTTGACATTTTGTCATTAGGTTGCATTTCCTCACACCAGGGTAAGGCTTTACCCTCCCATTTGCGCTCTTCCGTCCGAAGCCGTTGGCACAATGTGGGGTATCGGGTTTGGTAAGCGCCACCCAACGTTCGGCGCTAACAGAAAGCAGGTAGTACCGTCTACTGTTATACGGTAGCTCAGTCATATCTGACTAAGACTTGACACGCTCTTTATTAACAATGTTAGTATTAAAGTCACGTTCAATTCTCTTCATCTCTAGGAACATCACTATTTCTTCTCTGAGTTCCCACACTCGCCTCAACACCTTGCAGAGACTCAGCAATCGAACAATGGTGTGGTACAGGACATCGGCATTTTCATTTTCCCAATCGTCAAATAATGCCTTGAACTGTCTGTGATTAAGTCCTCTTGATCTGATGAGGTTGATGATAATGACAACTTGGTCAATAACATGCTTGATATTCAAAACAGTTTTACACAGACTTTCTTGATGGATCACACAATAAAGTGGTAATAATGTGTGGTCTTGATATTCTGCTTTAATCTTATCACTTATTAACTTTACCAGACCTACATTTTTTCCAGTCAAAGCACGAACTCCGTCAGTTTTCACACTTGCCATCTTGTTCCAAACCAAGTCAGTTCTTTCAATACAGTTAGTAACATCACTGAATATATTATGGCCTGTGGTTGTGTCTTTGAGTGACTCAACACTCAGTAACTCTTCAGTGAGTTTGAAAGAAATGTTTATTCCACGTATAAATATCAATAATTGGGCAGTATCATGTACATCGGTACTCTCATCCAATGCAATAGAGTACCACAAAAATTGTTTTCTTGCATCCTGAAGTTTATGCATCAAATTGTCACTTATCTTGTCAATACGTTTGACCACAGTTCTCCTTGATAAAGTAATGTTGTAAAATCTGATTATTTTGTTTGTTTGTTTGTTCTGGACACATAATGTTTGCTGCATCTAGCAAACATTCTTTGATGAACTCACCGTCAAAAAAAAAGCCTTGTTCTGTTTTACAATTCTGTGAGACAGCACAAGACTAGCTTCAGTTGCAGCATCTTTAATTAAAGACTGTATAGTGAAAACAGTTTGCTGTTTCTCAAATGTTTCACCAGCTCCAGACATTTCGTTTCTCTCCCTTCGGTTGTTAAATTGTATACGAAATGGGAATGTTTTGATTGATAATGTCTTTTTAAATTGTACTCCTTGAAGACAGCCACTGACTCACGACACAACAAGCAAACTGATTTGCTACTAACTTTAATTTAAATAAAACAATACTTAGTTGTCCATTCATCATTAAAAACACGGCATTCATCTTCAATCTTACGTTTGTTATTGACACTCATTGGTTTAATAAAATTCGAACAGTTAGTTAGTTAGTTAGTTAGTCGCAGTTCCAACTTCACAGCAACGGGTCGTCCCCATTATGCTCCGTTCCTGTGCCAGTGAATATCACACAAAACGCTCCCCACTGCCAAATGTGAAAAGTGGAAAAGACAGGAGTCTCGACAAACAACAGCCCGCACAGATACACTGTGCATAATGACGCCGCCAGAATGTCAACACACCAGTCCCCCATGTAACACCCGAATTAATCTCTGATGGAATCGGCAGTCATTTTCCTATCTGGATATTTCCTAGATGTTCACCCACACAGTCCACGAAAATACAGTTCATCACCGACGGCAGTGGCAGTCAACCAGAAGCCCAGCAGCCACGCATTTCTGCATACGGCAAAAGCCGGTCAACTCTGGGACATAGCCACCTGCCATCGCTCCAAACATGCAGTCACGTTCCAAAACAAAACGTGGGCAGATTCAAAAGCACTTCACACGAAACTCACAGCTCACAGTGTCGCGCCACGCACTCACTCTGTAGCAGGGCGACGGAACCATCAAGCCTCCTTAGTCGCCTCTTACGACATGCGTGGTAGACTACAGTGTTGCTATTCTTTGCTTCCCTTATGGGCCCCGGCAACACACGGGAGATTTCGAACAGTTAGAATTATACAACATTTTTAAACGGAAATGAAACAAAACCTACTTCAAGCTTGTGTGTGAAAATAAAATATTCGGAAAACAAGTAGTAAACTCAGAATAAATTTCAGAAATATATCAAGACTACTACAACAAATAAATTAATTTAACATTGTAAATGTGGAAATAATTTATAACAGCAAATCACTTTTACATTTCATATTTTCTTGCAAAATAAATCATTTTATTCACCGGAGAAATACCTGTTTTTCATAATATCATCCTTATTAAATTTTTACATGTCGATAAATATTTCTCTATATGAAAATCGATAAATCCGCATTTTAGCATTACACGGTTCCAAATGTTGCTGTATGTAGCCGGGGGCGGGGTTGGGGTGAGCGCCCAACCTGTCATAAATACCCCAATGGCTTGTGCATTCATCACCTATGCAGTAAAAGTCCGACTCCTGGCCTTCTCGTGGCGGAACTGTTTTAACTAACAGGAGAAGGTGCAGCGGCGAGTCACTGGCTCCAAGAAATAACCAGAATGCTCTAGATGTGTATGCACGTACATGCTTGCGCAGACATGTGTGTACATGCCTACACACCTAAATTCGAGTAAGACCACAGTCTGCTCTAGCAAAGGAAAGGTGCTGAAGACGGAGGCAACCAGCCAGGAGGCGCACCACAGAAATCAGGATGCCACGCAATCACGCGTAATGAAATATGTCGACTACTATTAAACGTTATGGTGCTCGTCCTTGCTTTGGACCCCCTAGAAGGTGCAGTGCCGGGCCCTATGCCTCGAAAGGGGCCAACCAAAGCTACTGGATGTCCTTCTCAGATGTCCTGTGGAGCCGGGGGACCTGAGAATAGAGAGTCTGGCCATACCAAACAAAGACTAAAATTAATGCACTGGAATGAGGAGGGAATTAGCAACAAAAAATAGAACTAGAAAACATCTTGGACCAAGAAAAAGTAAGCGTATGTTGTTTGCAAGAAACTCACCTCAACGAAAACGAAATGAGTCTGGGAAATTGCCAGTACTAAGGACACTACTTTCTGAACTTAGCAGTCCGCATAAGGTAACCATACAGTGGATACCATCCCACTGTGGAGTACCTGGAAACGACAGAACTGACCGATTGGCTAAGGAAGGAGCAAAAGAAGAACAGCTTGATGTGTCCGTTACATACTACCAAAAGAAAAAAATGATCAAATCAGTCAGAAGGCCACCAAAACCTGCTCAAGATGACTATCACGTTATGGACAGACCAGAACAAGTCATTATTCTGCGCCTCAGAACAGGACACAATAGATTACGCAACCAACCACATGTATACAAGATTCAAGATTCGTGAATCAGCCATTTGCAGATTAGATTGGCGTCGCAGGCAGCAGAGCACATACTCAAAGGCTGCCCAAATTACAACATGTCTACGCAAACCTTTTGGAATAGAGAGACGACAGTGGAAGATAAACTCTATGGACTGCTGAGTGAACTAAAAAGGACAGTTACATTCATACAAGAGGCAACATTGCAGTTATAGACATATTTAAGTGGAACGAAAAGAAGAAGAAGAAGCATTACATTACGAATGTCAAGGACTGTTTACAAAAATAGATAATTACAAAGATATTTTATCAAAAATGTTAAAACAATCATAACGGTACATGCAATTCTGTAAAATTCAACAAAATAACTTAAAAACGAAGTAAAAATGTTTATTTCTAAATGCCCTCGCAGGCCGCATAAAATCAGTTGCCGGGCCGCATTCGGCCCGCAAGCCGTTGTTTGCCCACCCCTGATCTAGGCTATCCTAGTTACCTAGGTACCTTCTTGTAAGTTCTTTCTCTACCGTTCCAACCAACATGGCTAACCACATGTCTATTTACCCATTAACACATTCCACAGCAGTCATTTAAAATACCATTCTTAAACTATAAATAGTACATATATGGTCATGATTTCAATCACTTACTGTAAGTTTAGTAGTATTCATGGTTGGTGTAACACCATGTGGCCTGGAATGACTTGGGTGTTTAGTAAATTTAATAATTTATTACATTATATAGTTTATATCTCACACTCAACAATTCTGTAGGGGAAACTGCAAAATAATTTATCTCACTTATAAGTTGATTTTACCATCAGAAACACATTTGATAATTTGTTGCATCCATACTTCATGTCGTCATGCTTAATTGCTAATGTCTCTATGTATTAATCTGTTATATGCTTATTTGCATACAGCGCCAGGAACATTAAATCAATCTGTATAAAAGATCATTTCACTAATATTTATTTATATTATTTTGTTCTTACAATCTTAAATAACTGTTGTATTCACCCACGTTATGTCCACTATACAAACATTGTTTTGAGCAGGTATCTTGGCGCGGCGCTGGAGCGTATAAAATTTAACTATTAAATGAATCATTTCAAAGTTAAAGTTTACTGCATAGACAAAAGCTGCCCACAGATCAATTTTATACATAGGGCGCACTCCTGCGGGTTTCGTTCCCGCGATCCAGATGTGCCGACAACGACACACAAACTGAACTGACAGATTGCTTTGTTCTCGGGTGGTGACCAGGCTATTCTGCTATAACAGGCCATATTGAAAGTGGTAGAAATTTGGCACAGTCTCTCTCTCTCTCTCTCTCTCTCTCTCTCTCTCTCTCTCTCTCTCTCTCTCTCTCTCTCTCTCTCTCTCTCTCTCTCTCTCTCCCTCTCTCTCTCTCTCTCTCTCTCTCTCTCTCACACACACAGACACACACACGCACGCATGCACACACACACACACACACATATATATATATATATATATATATATATATATATATATATATATATATATATATATATATATATATATATATATATATATATATATAATTCTCCAATGCTTGTTCTGAATTTGGTTTAACAATTAACAAAAAGAAGACACAGATTATGTCACAAGGTGCACATGATGTACCATCATTCTTTATTGACGACGCCGAACTGGAGATAGTAGACCATTTTACATATCTAAAATCAGAGGTAAATAGCAAATTATCCCTCGATCAGGAACTCAACATCAGGATTGGCAAGGCAGCAACAACAATGAACATGTTAGCAAAAAGAGTCTGGGAGAACAGGAAGCTTACTGCCAAAACAAAAGTCCTCGTCTACCAAGCCTGTGTCCTTAGTACTCTTCTTTATGGCAGTGAAACCTGGACAACTTACTCACGCCAAGAGAAACGTTTAAACAGCTTTCATATGCGGTGTCTGCGAAGTATACTTGGTATTAAGTGGCAAGACAAAATCACAAATACTGAAGTATTGGAAAGATCAGGTTGTGTGACGGTGTATTCCATGCTCAGTCTTCGTAGACTTAGATGGATAGGACACGTTAGGAGGATGGATGATGGTATAATACCAAAGGACATCTTTTTTGGTGAATTACAGATGGGTAGGAGATCTCAGGGTCGGCCTCTACTACGAAACAAAGATGTGTGTAAGCGGGACATGATTGATACAGGCATTGATAATGCACATTGGGAGCACGTCGCCGCTGAACGTGTTGCATGGAGGGCAACTATCAGAAATGGAATAAAGACAAAGGAGAAAATTATTGCGCGTGAGAGACGTAAGATGGTGCAAAATGGTGGAAATGACCATGTTTTCACATGCACCGACTGTGGGCAAACATTTGCAGCAAGAATTGGCCTTACCGGCAACACTCGCCACCGCCATGGATCGTAGTTATTAAGCCTTTTTGAAGCACAATGTACCAAACTATCGTCTGTCAAGACGGAAAGGTGCCAATGAATATATATATATATATATATATATATATATATATATATATATATATATATATATATATATATATATATTCATTTAACCATTCATTCATTCAGTAGTGTGTCCTTTGCAGAACCTCGCTCCCATAACAACCTTCCGGAAAACCTCTCGATCATAAGCAAGATGTCCCGCATCCGATACACCCATCTGAAGATCAACCGCCACATCCTGCACCCATCTTCTCTTTGGCCTTCCTCTTCCTCTCTTCCCAGGCATATACCCCTCCATTATTGTCCTCTCCAAACTTTTTTGACGTTTCAAATGACCAAAATATTTCAATTATCTTTGTTTTATCGTCTTTAATAGCCAACCTTCTTCAATATTCAGCCCTTGAAGTATGGACGTATTTGTTCTTTTCTTTACCCATGATATTCTTAGAACTCGTCTATAACATTTATATTCAAATGCATTCATGCGCTGCTCAGCTTGTTTAGTGAGTGTCCAGGTCTCACAGGCGTATGTTGCAATGGGAAAGATGCAAGCTCTTAAAAATCTAATTTTTTTTTTTATTTCTGACTGTCCCACTCCATAATTTATTTAGTTGTTTTAGTCTTTGAAGAGCAATTGATAGTCGTCGTTTAATTTCTTTCATTGCGTTACCAATGTTGGTAATCAATGACCCAAGATATTCAAAATTTTCCACCACCTCCAATCTTTCCTCATTAACATATATTTCTTTCTCCATAGTTGTTTAATCTGTATGCATTATCTTTGTTTTTGCTATGTTAAGATATAAGTTGTGATTTTCACTATTCAATTGGGTTGAGGCTATTAGGTTTTCTATTCCATTCTGTGTTGTGGATAGCAATACTGTATTATCAGCATATCGAATTTCTGGTATGTTATGACCACCGATATTTAGGGCATCATAAAGCTCACTGCTTATATCATCTCTTACATTTCTCATTATATTTTCGGCGTACAGATTAAACAAATAGGGGGACAGCACACATCCCTAACGGACTTCTTGCTTGATGTCAAACAAATCTGATGTCTCGCCATCTATTCTAACCGCTGCTTATTGGTCTAGATAGAGCATTCTTATGAGTTGTAGTACATGTGATGAAAAGCCCATATTCCTCATGATTTCCCAAAGTTTCTGATGTTGTACACAGCCAAATGCCTTTGAGTAATCCACGAAAAATGAGAATAGCTTTACATTAAATTCTCTGCACTTCTCTATTAGAATGTTCAGAATGTGATCTCTTGTTCCTCTTCCTTGTCTACATCTAGCTTGAACTACGTTAATTTCTTCTTCCATTATCTTACGAAGACTTCCCATTATGATTTTTAGTAGAATTTTACTTTCGTGACTGATCAGGGCAACAGTTCTTTAGTTGGTGCATAATTTCAGGTTGCCCTTTTTTTTATTGGAATGAAGATAGTTCTCTTCCAATCTGTTGGCCATATACCATATTTCCATATCTTTTTACATAATGCGTGATAGATTTGTATGCTTTCTTCTCCTCCTGCTTTAGTTAGTTCAGCTGGTATCTCATCACATCGAGGTGATTTACCATTTGTCAGGTCCTTTATTGCCCATGCAATTTCATCTAATGAGGGTTCAGGTTCTGTCTCTGCTGTCATTGGCTCATGTATCTCATTCATATCCTCACTGTCACTCTTATCATACATTGCACTACAGTACTCATGCCATCTTTCTAGAATTTGTCTAGATTCTTTTTAAGGTATTTCCCATCTTATCACAGATAACATGCAATTGAGGTTGAACATTTCTTGTCAATAACTTCATTTCTTTGAACATTTCGTAATCTCTTCCAGTCTTATGATATTGCTCTATTCTGGTACAGCAATCTTGTATATATCGATCTATTTCCTTTCTTGTGTTCTTTCTTATTTCTCGAGTTAAAGGTTTATATTTCATCCTGCTGTTATCGGATTCACCTCCTTTCTGTTTCAATTCTCTTGGTTGTTTTATTAATTCTAACGTGTCTGGTGTAATCCATGGCTTCAGTTGCTTTTTCTTGGTCGGAATTAAATCTGTGGCTGCAGTTATCAAGATATCTCTAGATTGTACTGCCAGTTCATCAGGTGTGTCATTTCCTCTTGTACAGACATCAAAACCCCAAAGCGATTCTTAACTTCTATGTTGTATGCATCTGGTATTTTTGTGAAATCAAATCGAAGTGGCCTTGGTCCTCGGGTAAGCTTTTTGAGTTTTAATTTCAGATCTGCTTCTAATATCTGATGATCTGTATCACAGTCTGCACTTCGTAGGATTTTTGCCGATGCTATGTTTGATCTCCATCTTATTTTTATTAAAATATAATCTATCTGATTTTTGGTAATGCTGTCCGGGTACTTCCATGTGAAGAGTCTTCTTTGGTGTTGTTTAAAAAGGTGTGTTGGCTATCTTTAACTCATTTTCTGTGCAAAATTTAATTAATTTGTCACCTGCATCATTTCAATTTCCCAATCCAAATTTTCCTAAAACGTATCTCTCATTTTCAGCTCTTTCTGTACCTACATTTGCATTAAAATCTCCCAGTATTATTGATATCATTATGACCAATCTTATTTAATGTGTCTTGCAGTGTGGTGTAAAAATCTTCAATTTCGTACTCCTCTGCTGTTGAAGTAGGTGCATATATCTGTATGAGAGTTGTGTGTGTGTGTGGTTTTTTTTTTTTTGGACGGCCTTTAAGTCTAATGCCGGCTTCCTGGCCTAGAGGTTAGCGACTTTTCTCCGTAATCTCGTATACCCTCGTAGGTAACATGACGACGGTGAGAATCAGCAGTGGTTCAAATCGTATCGGTAACTTACGGGGTATGTGAGCCGGCTGCTCAGAAAGCAATGGCAAACTACTGAGCGTAATCTTGCCCAGAAATCAACAATCAGCTGAAAGATGCTGATGTTGACATCGATGTCCTGTAAACGATATGCAAAAATTTTTTTTAAAAGTCTAATAGTGACGATTCTATAACTAACTGGGTTATATCCCATGAAAGCTTTATTAGTTTTATCTAAAACAAAATGCCACTCCACTTTGGCCCCCGACGTCTTTACCAGAATAAATCAAAAGAATTCCATTTTCAGTTGTAAAATGTCAATTGCCTCTCCAGCGATGTTCACTAATTCCTAAAATTTGAATATGCAACCACTCAATCTCATCACATACTACTTTAAGCTTCCCCTCGTACAGACTTCTCACATTCCACGTTCCTATTCTCACTCTGTTTCTTAGTCTGACACAGGGGATTTCCTTGGTAACACAGTCAGGATTAATTCCGTCATCACGATTACTAGTACTGGTCCCTGTGACAACACTGGCCTGGTTGTCAGTAGTCGTGGATACTATTTAGTTGGGGTTCTAGATTAACTTCTGTCTACCTTTTACACCAATTGTCCCCAGGACGGTTCCCGGACAACTCTACCCATATGAGGACTAACAATACTCAAAGACACCTAACTGACTATAAGAGAATAATCTTATAAAAAGCGAATCCAGAATCTTTATTAGCGATTCAGACTCTGCCCAACAGACAGACAACAGACGGACTAACAGATAGGAACAATTAGCTGGGTGAGAGTAGTCTAGTAGACAATCTCATCATTCCACTGGAGTTATGTCTGTGCATTATGTAAACAGACAACAGATGGACTAACAGACAGAAACAATTAGCTGAGTGAGAGTAGTCTAGTAGACAATCTCATCATTCCACTGGAGTTCTGTCCGTACATTAATGAATGTCAGTATGTAAACACAGGGTTATGACACAGTCACCTAATCCTGTATGGTGCCTTTGGGCCTCTTCCAAACAGCAACAGCCAACAGCCGTCGTCATCCGCAAATAGGCAACCAGCCCATAGCAAAGGACTTCTCAGATCACTTCAGGTTGACAGTCCACAGCAACGGGTTTCTCAGAGCACTTCAGCAATGACACCAGTACTCGTCAACAGCAACAGGCCACTCGCAGCTAGGCAACCAGCCACAGCGGACAGCCAACAGCGAACAGGAATCAGCAACAGCAAAGGGCAGTCGCCCACAGCGCCCAGCTACAGCAAAGGGATTCCTGCAATCAAGAACAGGACAGGTGTACAACTCCATAATATCCTGGCATAATACATACTGCATCAATACTCAGCACAGATTTCCCCCCTTCCGTGGTCAGCCCCTCGAGCTCAGACCACTATCGTATGCCTGAACTCCCAGACATATCTCATAGGCAAGTTAGGTTACAACACTTAGTAATCCTAACTTAAGTCCAGTAGCTTTTCAGCCAAGCGTCTCATCCTTGTAAATAGTAAATAGGATGACATGTTCCCTACCATCTCATATCTAGTAGATAATAGATATAGTGACAGGGTCCATTCCTGAGGATGGTAAAGTTCCATACCTCCTTTGAAGATTATCAAGTGTTATGGCTTGGATCATCTTTCTTTATCACCATTTGTCTCATCAGAAAAGTAGATAAGCATATCAGGATACCTCAGGTAAGTACTCTATGTCACCTCCAAGGTTAATTGCAGATGCTCACACGGCAATGGTAACTAATCTGAAATACTAAATTAAAGACCAGACCAACAACAGAAGAGTTTGGTGTTCTTGTGTTTATCGCTTTCCACCTTTCTTCCTCGGATACCTGGATTTATGTTGTGTGTGAGTATGTATATAGACAGTCATCACATAAATATATTCCTTAGGCTGCCTGGGACCTCTGTCGAATCAGCCACCCAAAACAATCTGGTTCCGATAAAAGTATAGAGACAACAGAAAGATAGACCCGCCTGATAAATTATTCCTTTCTCGTCAAAGGAAGTTAGGAGTCAGACAACACTGATGAAATATTTACGCGTTACATGAGTGCTTGACAAGTACTGGTTTCAACCTGCCACCTGATGATTGAAACGTACTAATGTCAACCTATTCATTAAGGGAATCACATTAAAGCTAAGTTCAAGAGGAATTCTTCTGTCAGAACAATAATTCCCTCATGTACCCTATTATTAAGATAGGGCGTCGAATGTATTGATAGTTCACTTAAACGAGACTGCTCCACTGAGCTGGCTCGCACAATACATTCCGTCTTATCTGTTGACCTTAGCCCACGCGTTAATCTAAGTTATAGTAAACACACAGGCTTGCTACACAGCTGGCATGCCTGCTCGAAACTTAACTTACAGCTGATGTCCGCTGACCCGAGGTCACCGTGTACATCTTAGGTCAAGGCCCAGAGTTACGGCACAATTGACCCACAACTGAACAAACAAACAAGTATAAGTGTGTTACCTTCAAAACAAGCAGCTCACAATTCTCCGAGATTATCAGAACGTGCGATTTACAACAGCAAATATCTACGCACATTCAAAGAGTTGACTTATGTTTATCGGGACCCGTGAAGTTTATGTCAACCCCGATACATAATTGCGTATGAACTCAGAAGACGGTCCTAACTCTTTTTACTCGGAAATCCCCACTCACCCGCTTTAAAATGTGGCCAAGCCACCGACCGTGGTAGGACAGTGGGTACCGTGTTGTCCCGTCTGAGATCCACTTGCGTTTCGCGACAGTCCCTGTGTCACACTCTTCCCCAGTGTTATCTGATCTGCCTGGCCTGGGGGTCTCGCCACCAGATCTCTTTTTATTATGTTTTCTTTCATGGTTGTTAAGGTTTCTTGCATTTGCTATGTTATTATATTATATTTTCTCCATAACATCAATTTTTTCTTTTATTTCAGCACTTCTGCTCGCTGGACAACTTCTCAGTAGTGGACACAACAAACTATGGAACTTGTTATTCTTTCAAAACATTTGATCCACTTCTAACGTATGTAGTTAATCAAAGGAGGTTATGGAACCTGGAGTTCTTTGTCGTTCATCCTCTTCTTCCTTGTCTTTCTTCCTAAGTTTAGGTTAGTTTGTTTGTCGTTCAACCTCTTCTTCCTTGTCTTTTTTCCCAAGTCTTCTGCGTCTCTCTATCTCCTCTTTCGCACATTTTTTTTTTCATCCACCAACTTTTCTCTTCTTCTTCTTCTTCTTCTTCTTCTTCTTCTTCTTCTTCTTCTTCTTCTTCTTCTTCTTCTTCTTCTTCTTCTTCTTCTTCTTCTTCTTCTTCTTCTTCTTCTTCTTCTTCTTCTTCTTCTTCTTCTTCTTCTTCTTCTTCTTCTTCAAGTAAATGGTCTGCAGAATACATCAGTGACCTCAACACTTCAATATTCTCTGTTAAAAATGAAGTGTTTTTCTCTGCCAGTATTTCATAGAGAATGCACAGGCATAGTGCAGAATGTGGCTTAGATATTAACATCCACAGAAACGAAATCTATGATAATTAGAAGTGGAAATGAAAGGTCATCAATAAACATCACAGAAAAAGAGGAGATACTAGAACAAGTAACAAGTGTCTCCTATCTTGGACATGTAATAACAGATGATGGCAGAAGTGAAATAGAAATTAAAAACAGAATAGGAATGGCTAAAAATGCTTTCAGCATCATGAAATCTGTATTAACATCTAGAGAGATAAACAACGCATTAAAATGATAATTGACAAATGTTACGTATATTCAACAATCCTGAATGGCGCGGAAGCCTGGACATTGAACAAACAACTTGAAAGTCGAATAAAGGCCGTGGACATGTGGATATACAGACGAATATGTCATATTTCATGGAAGCAAAACCAATCAAATACAGAGGTTTAAAAAAATTTTTGAATGAACATAGAGCTGATGAAAGAAACAAAATAGACGCAAGTGAAATATTTCAGCCACGTTGAAAGACATTAATACTCTTATAAAAACCATACTGGAGGACAATGTTGAAATCACGCGAGCAACAGGTAGACAATGATACAAGTGGGAAGATAACATCAAGAGATGGACAGACATCAATCTGACAGAATATAGACTCAGGGCGAGAGACAGTGTTGGAGACCATTGCAGCCAACCTTCATTGTGGAGATGGCACCTGATTGATAATTGATTGATTTCCTAGAAATGTAACAGATAAGGATATGTGTTAGACCTCTTATGATGTTATCTCCCAGGAAAGTAATCTTTCCTCTTTAATACCCTTTAATCTTTCTTTACCCCAAGGCTTTGTCATGTGCTCTGGTAACACCTGCTGCTATCAATACGTCAGCCTTCTTCGCTGTACATACATTCGCATCAGTCTTTGCGAAATCCACACCCCCTTGACTTCAGTTTCTTCACCATTTCACTACTTACTGCCCAGTATTCTAGGTACATACTTTCAACTCTAAAGAGGTTAAAGGCCTGAGGTTTTATGCTATAAGGCTCGGGCTTCTTTCGCAGTCAGGTCTGTCATTAATGTCACTAAGAGCAAAAATTTCGTAATTCCAGCGGCAATGCCCACTCGTGAACCGAATGGCGGAATCAGGAAACAATGTAAACGGCGCCTGTGTTTTACCTTGAGCCCATAAAGGAAGCAAAGAACAGTTAAACTAAAACATGTTGTTTGTCCATCAAGAATGATGATGACCATTCATTTCATCCAGTGGGATTGAAAGTATGGAGTCGTGAGTTCTAAGATGGCTGATAAGGCCTATTTTGGCTCGAAATGTTCTTTGACAATGTAGGCAAAGAATGCTTTACGTTCCAGGAGGAGGATCAGCTGCAGTGGTTTTTCTGTCCAGTCTTTTCTTCACAGCTCTTGCAGTCCTGTTTGCTTCACAAGTGACTGCACTTTTGCGTAATGAAGTACGCCACGAATTTCAGTCTTTGGCAGCAGTCTCCCAAATGTCGTGATGAATTCCAAAAGCTTTTATTGAGATATTCAGAGTGTATTTAAAGCGTTTCCTCTGGCCGCACTGCGTGCGTTTACTACAACTCAGCTCGCCGTAAAAAAATCGTTTACGTAGCTTGTGATCTGGCATACGAGTCAAGTGACCAGCCAGCGAATCTGATTCTTCACTAGTAGGGTGTGGATACTGAGCATGGACGCTTTTTCTAGGGCTTCATTGTCTGGGATCTTGTCTTGCCATTTAATCTTCAATAGCTTCCTAAGGCAGACTGTGTGGAAGTGGTTTAATTTCCTAGAGTGTCGCTGGTAAACAGTCCAGGTGTCATAAGCATATATCAGTGTGGATAATACAACAGCTTTGTAGACTTTTAGCCTTGTTTGCAAGCTTATTCCATTTCTGTCCCACACATTCTTGTACAGTCAGCCAAAGACCGTGCTAAAACATGCCATACCTGTCGTAGAAGGCGATTACGGACTGTTGGCGTGGGACTGGCTACATCAATGTCTAGAAGACATTAGCTACCAAATGCGACCAATCATAAGTCTATAAAGCTCTGTGGTGGGTTAGCTATGTATCAACCGATGTATCACCAGAAAACGAGAAGAAGATTGTGAGCTTTATTACGACAAGAAACAAAATAGACGTTGTAGCTACATCCTTCTTCTGCATAGAATAAACAAACACAAACCGACATAACTACATGAAAAACACTACAGAATATATATAAATATATATACACACACATATGCATCCTTGTTGGGGGGGGGGGGGGGGGGGATTATATAGGAGGTGTTATGAAACATAAGAAAAACGGGAGGAAGAATATAAACGATTGCATGGTGAGGATTTGTTGTAAGTTTTCCCCTTTCAAATTTGTGCAAGTTAATTATGTTTACAATGAAATGACCTATTTCACTGTTACCACATAGTGAAACATAGTACAGAAACTAAGGTTAAAACATGCAAGAACTAACAGATATCGACTGCCTCTATAAATACATATGACACGTTTGCTAGCACACTATCATACATGGGTAACAACGCAGAAAGATGAAATCTTTACAAGTGATAACATGTTTTTTTCCGTCCACTCTTGTAAAGTCTAACAACACTTTGTATGTAGAACAAATTTGAAAAATGAAGTACATGATGTCCCGGTATGTGTTTATGTAACCAATAACAATATTAAGATTTAAATTCCAACACTGGATAATAGTTGCATGGTTAACACACGATGAAAGGGTGCGTTAGTGAAACAGCTGGGAGACTACGCTGATAATGTCATGAGCGCGGTCAGACTAGTGTTCAGGAGCCTAAGTTTGTAGGACCGTTATAGAAATAAACACTGGCCACCTGTTCATCTGTGCGTTCAGACCTACAATGCGATAGCCCTAGTGCTTCACGGATACATGACACCATGAAGACAAGTGTAAGAAGCGTATATAAATGCACCATGAAGACGCATGTTAGTAGATTTTGGAGACTCGTTGTAGCCGACCTTCTATACCAAGACGATACTTGTCTGCTGGATTGAAAGAGTAACATCTTTGTATTATCATCATCAAGTGCCTGCCAGCTGGTGTAGGCGTTTATGTGTCTCCACATATTTCTGTATTTGGTGTTCTGGATCAACTCTGCTGCTGATATTCCTCCATGCCACCTGTCATGGACTCACTTATATTAACATTTGGCTCGCTCTCCAGATCAGGGGCGAAACAATCACACACATTCAATGATTACCCTCTCGCACGCGGTAGCGTGAAGTAAATCCTTTATTCACGTAACCTATCTACATTGGGTACATTCCTGCAGGTTGCGCTCATAATCATGCGCAACTCGTACATTATCACAACAGTATATACATGCATAGTACATTTTACAATAGATACAAAATAACTCTTTCACTGCCTCAGCTCAAGCACATCTCAATCAATCAATCAGTCACGCTATCCCTCATTACAGCCATCTCACAACGATCATGAAACACAAGCATAACCCTCTCTGTCCGTCCGTCTCGAAGTCCTTAACCCGTCTGCCTGATACAGGTATGTTCGATCAGTCCTTCACTTCTCACAGTTCGTGTCGCCCGTGCGGTGTAACGCGGCACGATGACCACAGGGCTTCAACTGGTTAGCAGTTGACCTGTACTTGGTAACACCAGGCTGCCTGTCCTGAACGCCTGTCGTGAGCTGTCCTCAGGTAACTCCTGTCACTGTTATATATAGGGTTAGTTGATATTGAGTTCCTGACACCACCGTCTCAATCTACTCAGCGTTATTTCTGTTGGCCTGCCTCTACCTCTCTTCTCCTCGATCTTTCCAGTTGTCACGATGTTCTCCAATGTCTCTATTCTCATAATATGACTAAAGAAAGTTGTTTGCCTCTTTCTTATTGTTGTTGTATGTAATGTTCTAGTTTCATTAGCCTCTTTCAGGCAATCGTCATTAGTTACTCTGGCAGTCCAAGAAATTCGCAAATTCATCTTAGGAACCACATCTCTAATGCTTCCAAGTTCTTCCTAATTTGTTTACTTACATTCCAAGATTCACTGCCATACAGTTAAACAGGTTTAATATAGTATTTAAGCACTCACTTACATTCTTATTTACTAATCGTGCAATGGTTTATGATGCACATTTGTATGTTATCATAGGAAGGTCGAAGCTGGATCTGAACGTAGACAGTGGACTGAGTCGCTGCGGAAGTCTGTTGTCCGTAAAAGTCACCTTCATCTTCGTCCCGGGACATGCGGGAGTCGAGGGAAATGAACGAGCTGATAAACTGGCTGGCTCTGCTGTCATAATCCCCATTGATATGCCGCGACATCGTTACGCCCGCCAGGCGAACACCAATTACCTACTCACAGGTTTCGCTGACGACAGAGAGAGCGACCGTCAGAGTCAAGCCAGTACAAGCGTGACGCATGCAATTCTCGCTGCGCTCGAATCCACAGGGCAAGCACTGTGAGCGGGAAACGGCAGACACGGCTAGGGAAATCAGACGAGACGGACGTGTATGAAAGCGGCTCTTGTGTTTCTGTGCCTGAATGTCGATTGCTCGTAGCTCTTGTGAGAAGATAGAAAGACTGCATAGCTGTGGGTTTGAGTCTGTGAGTGCATTGATGTATTATGTATAGGTTGTGATATTCACCTTGTGATGGCCACAGGCCGAATTAGATTGTGTTGCATGTGAAGTGTAAATAAAACCATCAAACTTAGTGTTACCGTGTGTCCCGTCAAATCATTCTGTACTTGTGTATATCTCACATATGTTAGGTCCAGCGAGCCAAATTCATTAGATTGTAAGACCCTGACATGTGTGAACGTGGGGGCTTTCGTCCGGCTTTTACTTAGTTAAGATTTGAACCTAGATGTGAACGTAAATTACATACATTTGAATGTGTTAACGTGGAGAAACATCAGTGATTGTGAAACTTGTCTCGATAAAATTGTAACCAGTTTAAGTGTTGTACCATCATAGTTGTTGAACGTTTAAACATGGCTAACTTGTCTTCGTGAAAGTAGTTGTGTACAGAAAAAGCGTGTGGAAGCAGAAAGTTCGGAAAAGAAAGCAACTTGTGAAAATTGTTGAATGACATTACAGCAGACGTTTGAACGGATCAGACAGCACGGACTTACTATTAAACCTGCCAAAGTTGACATAGCCTACCAGGAAATCTCCTTCTTGGGGTATAAGATCTCTCATGGCTTTGTCACTACTGACGATAACATCGTGTCAAAGATTCTGAAACTGACACTTCCGACTACGAAGAAACAAGTCAGAAGTGTATTAGGACTTCTAAATTATTACAGGCAGTTCATCCCAGATTTTGCTGAACTGACTGAAAGTTTTACTAACATACTAAAAAAGATCACCCAAATAAAATTGTAAACAACGAATGCCTAAAATTTGCATTCCAGAAGGTATAGTCCTATTTTTCTGAGAATAGTTTAAAGAATCCCATTCTCAAATTGCCAAATTTGCATATTCCTTTCAGATTGCGCACAGATGCGAGCTCCGTGGCGATTTGGGCGGTACTATTACAGGAACATGTCGGCATTTTGCATCCGGTATATTACCTATCCAGGAAACTTAAACCAAGAGAACGCACTTGGTCGACCCCGCAAAAAGAAGCCCTTGCGTTAGTGTTTGCAATAACGAGATTGTCTAGATTCCTCCTTGGAAGGCATTTTTTAGTAGAATCTGACAACAGCCCTTTGACGTTTATTACATCTGGAGTGCCAACTAACCATATGATAGCGCAATGGTCACTTTTGCTTCAAGACTACAGCTTTGAAGTAAAACACATACCGGGCACATCGTATACACTAGCTGACCTTTTGTCACGTTGCCCCGATGATACCCAATAGCCAAATATGTTTGAGTGCAGTATGTCGAAACACTCAGACCAGCACAGCCATTAATGTATTTTGTTTTTTCAGAAAAGCTGTGAGTGTCAACTACATCATTGTGATAGGGATCAATTCCCACTGTAAATATTATTAGTGTTTCTAAAATAAGGTGATAATTGTGTTGTATAGGTGCGTAGTATGTGTTAGAAAGTGAACAATAGTAATTATAAATATTATAAACTAAGAACAGTGCCACAAGTCTGTGTCGTAACTTACCTCAAGTGAACAAGAACAATTTAAGTTATCCGTGGTACCTGCAAAACTGGAGTTATCCAGCAACATTTTATCCCGTGTGAATTGAACAATTGAGTGAACTAAACTGGGACAGTTACTCCACTGTATAAGATCGTAATCCAGAAGTCCAATGAAACACCGAAAACACCAGCGAATAGCACAACGTTACACTCCGAGTATTCCAACATCATTACGGAACAAGTGTGTGAAAAACTATTCCTTACATCAGCTGTTCGTGTATACTTCCGGAAAGTTAGAAAGTTAAACAAAAATCTAGCAGACTATGAACAAAACCTTAAAAATTAATGACGCTTGTAAAATATTTGTGAAACACGAATTTGAAATATACAAATTGTGTATTAATATGTTTGAACCTACTGTAATCTGAGAATCATACCTTGATTAACTGATTCACATAAGCGACATTTTTTCGCTATTGTAAAGAAGTATGAAGCTATGACGCTGAGAAATAAATTTATAATTGTAATTTATTAGGTTTAACATCTGTTTAAATTATTTCCTTTTCATTTCATAGGTGTCACCAATTACACCAAAGGGCGGTAAATCGAAATAGATAGTAATGTGTAATGTATAAAAATAGTCACTGTATTGCCAGATTGTCGACACGCCAAGATTGCATCAGCTGGGCATGGCGAAGATTGCCAAAGTTGTAGACCAACATGAGAGCTCCCTACCAAGTTTGGTTGGAACTCTACAGTTGAATTCGTCTCATATTAGGACGTGTTACGGTCTAACCTGATGCCTAAGGACATATTATACGTTTTTTTTTGTTGGTTGCGAGGTAGTTGCATTGATTGCTGGTGCTACCGGTCTGACTGGGTCAAAATTGCAACAGAGGTGAGCATCCATCGAGAGGATGATACTTGGGGAGTGTTGAAGTCTGAATACATCATGACTTAATATGTATAATTTACAATACTTATGTATTTCTATTGAACCTATGCCAGGGTATATGACAACCAATGGGAAGATTCTGACTTGGTTAAGAATAGCAACCCTGAATTACAGAGAATACACATGAAAGATAGAATCTTTCATGAATGACGCGCGGGGAGGGTGTCATAATCCCCATTGATATGCCGCGACATCGTTACGCCCGCCAGGCGAACACCAATTACCTACTCACAGGTTTCGCTGACGACAGAGAGAGCGACCGTCAGAGTCAAGCCAGTACAAGCGTGACGCATGCAATTCTCGCTGCGCTCGAATCCACAGGGCAAGCACTGTGAGCGGGAAACGGCAGACACGGCTAGGGAAATCAGACGAGACGGACGTGTATGAAAGCGGCTCTTGTGTTTCTGTGCCTGAATGTCGATTGCTCGTAGCTCTTGTGAGAAGATAGAAAGACTGCATAGCTGTGGGTTTGAGTCTGTGAGTGCATTGATGTATTATGTATAGGTTGTGATATTCACCTTGTGATGGCCACAGGCCGAATTAGATTGTGTTGCATGTGAAGTGTAAATAAAACCATCAAACTTAGTGTTACCGTGTGTCCCGTCAAATCATTCTGTACTTGTGTATATCTCACATATGTTAGGTCCAGCGAGCCAAATTCATTAGATTGTAAGACCCTGACATGTGTGAACGTGGGGGCTTTCGTCCGGCTTTTACTTAGTTAAGATTTGAACCTAGATGTGAACGTAAATTACATACATTTGAATGTGTTAACGTGGAGAAACATCAGTGATTGTGAAACTTGTCTCGATAAAATTGTAACCAGTTTAAGTGTTGTACCATCATAGTTGTTGAACGTTTAAAACATGGCTAACTTGTCTTCGTGAAAGTAGTTGTGTACAGAAAAAGCGTGTGGAAGCAGAAAGTTCGGAAAAGAAAGCAACTTGTGAAAATTGTTGAACGACATTACAGCAGACGTTTGAACGGATCAGACAGCACGGACTTACTATTAAACCTGCCAAAGTTGACATAGCCTACCAGGAAATCTCCTTCTTGGGGTATAAGATCTCTCATGGCTTTGTCACTACTGACGATAACATCGTGTCAAAGATTCTGAAACTGACACTTCCGACTACGAAGAAACAAGTCAGAAGTGTATTAGGACTTCTAAATTATTACAGGCAGTTCATCCCAGATTTTGCTGAACTGACTGAAAGTTTTACTAACATACTAAAAAAAGATCACCCAAATAAAATTGTAAACAACGAATGCCTAAAATTTGCATTCCAGAAGGTATAGTCCTATTTTTCTGAGAATAGTTTAAAGAATCCCATTCTCAAATTGCCAAATTTGCATATTCCTTTCAGATTGCGCACAGATGCGAGCTCCGTGGCGATTTGGGCGGTACTATTACAGGAACATGTCGGCATTTTGCATCCGGTATATTACCTATCCAGGAAACTTAAACCAAGAGAACGCACTTGGTCGACCCCGCAAAAAGAAGCCCTTGCGTTAGTGTTTGCAATAACGAGATTGTCTAGATTCCTCCTTGGAAGGCATTTTTTAGTAGAATCTGACAACAGCCCTTTGACGTTTATTACATCTGGAGTGCCAACTAACCATATGATAGCGCAATGGTCACTTTTGCTTCAAGACTACAGCTTTGAAGTAAAACACATACCGGGCACATCGTATACACTAGCTGACCTTTTGTCACGTTGCCCCGATGATACCCAATAGCCAAATATGTTTGAGTGCAGTATGTCGAAACACTCAGACCAGCACAGCCATTAATGTATTTTGTTTTTTCAGAAAAGCTGTGAGTGTCAACTACATCATTGTGATAGGGATCAATTCCCACTGTAAATATTATTAGTGTTTCTAAAATAAGGTGATAATTGTGTTGTATAGGTGCGTAGTATGTGTTAGAAAGTGAACAATAGTAATTATAAATATTATAAACTAAGAACAGTGCCACAAGTCTGTGTCGTAACTTACCTCAAGTGAACAAGAACAATTTAAGTTATCCGTGGTACCTGCAAAACTGGAGTTATCCAGCAACATTTTATCCCGTGTGAATTGAACAATTGAGTGAACTAAACTGGGACAGTTACTCCACTGTATAAGATCGTAATCCAGAAGTCCAATGAAACACCGAAAACACCAGCGAATAGCACAACGTTACACTCCGAGTATTCCAACATCATTACGGAACAAGTGTGTGAAAAACTATTCCTTACATCAGCTGTTCGTGTATACTTCCGGAAAGTTAGAAAGTTAAACAAAAATCTAGCAGACTATGAACAAAACCTTAAAAATTAATGACGCTTGTAAAATATTTGTGAAACACGAATTTGAAATATACAAATTGTGTATTAATATGTTTGAACCTACTGTAATCTGAGAATCATACCTTGATTAACTGATTCACATAAGCGACATTTTTTCGCTATTGTAAAGAAGTATGAAGCTATGACGCTGAGAAATAAATTTATAATTGTAATTTATTAGGTTTAACATCTGTTTAAATTATTTCCTTTTCATTTCATAGGTGTCACCAATTACACCAAAGGGCGGTAAATCGAAATAGATAGTAATGTGTAATGTATAAAAATAGTCACTGTATTGCCAGATTGTCGACACGCCAAGATTGCATCAGCTGGGCATGGCGAAGATTGCCAAAGTTGTAGACCAACATGAGAGCTCCCTACCAAGTTTGGTTGGAACTCTACAGTTGAATTCGTCTCATATTAGGACGTGTTACGGTCTAACCTGATGCCTAAGGACATATTATACGTTTTTTTTTTGTTGGTTGCGAGGTAGTTGCATTGATTGCTGGTGCTACCGGTCTGACTGGGTCAAAATTGCAACAGAGGTGAGCATCCATCGAGAGGATGATACTTGGGGAGTGTTGAAGTCTGAATACATCATGACTTAATATGTATAATTTACAATACTTATGTATTTCTATTGAACCTATGCCAGGGTATATGACAACCAATGGGAAGATTCTGACTTGGTTAAGAATAGCAACCCTGAATTTACAGAGAATACACATGAAAGATAGAATCTTTCATGAATGACGCGCGGGGAGGGTGTCATAATCCCCATTGATATGCCGCGACATCGTTACGCCCGCCAGGCGAACACCAGTTACCTACTCACAGGTTTCGCTGACGACAGAGAGAGCGACCGTCAGAGTCAAGCCAGTACAAGCGTGACGCATGCAATTCTCGCTGCGCTCGAATCCACAGGGCAAGCACTGTGAGCGGGAAACGGCAGACACGGCTAGGGAAATCAGACGAGACGGACGTGTATGAAAGCGGCTCTTGTGTTTCTGTGCCTGAATGTCGATTGCTCGTAGCTCTTGTGAGAAGATAGAAAGACTGCATAGCTGTGGGTTTGAGTCTGTGAGTGCATTGATGTATTATGTATAGGTTGTGATATTCACCTTGTGATGGCCACAGGCCGAATTAGATTGTGTTGCATGTGAAGTGTAAATAAAACCATCAAACTTAGTGTTACCGTGTGTCCCGTCAAATCATTCTGTACTTGTGTATGTCTCACATATGTTATGTCCAGCGAGCCAAATTCATTAGATTGTAAGACCCTGACATCTGCACCCCCTGCAGATGGCCAGTCCATGGATCGTGCCGATGTTATTAACGTCCTTAAAGATATGTCGAGAACAGAGGACTTTGATGTCAGTGAATCCACATCTCTCTCTCTTTCTCTCTCTCCCCCTCTCTCTCTCTCTTTCTGTGTGTTTCTGTCTCTCTCAACAGCCTGAGTATTGAAATATTGTCATTATTTCCTCTATTGCTTCAGAAAGCTTTTAAAACGTTATTAATATTACTGCATCAGCACAATGATTAACCCATACCATGAAATAACATTTCAAAGTAGAGGTGATCACATGACATGTGTTCCAGAACATCATGATGTGGGATGTACAGTTTTCCCAATCGGTGTCTTTCCTACCTAGATAATTGCCATAGCATTCTGAAAATTGTCTGCCCTCCATTTGTATAATATTGGTTCGATAACTTAGCCGTAATAAAGAAGAAGAAGAAGAAGAAGAAGAAGAAGAAGAAGAAGAAGAAGAAGAAGAAGAAGAAGAAGAAGAAGAAGAAGAAGAAGAAGAAGAAGAAGAAGAAGAAGAAGAAGAAGAAGAAGAAGAAGAAGAAGAAGAAGAATGAGGAGGAAAGGAGGGCGAAAGAAATAGAGAAGAAGGAGACGAAGAAAGAAGAGGAGGAGGAGGATGGGTGTGAGAACAAGAAGAAAAAGAAGAATATAGCCAGGTCACTAAGTTATGGTCGTGTTGAGCGTGTGAACATGAAGATGAGAAACGAGGTGCACAATGAACCAAAGGTACTAACAATACCATGAAGTTATTAAGAACATAATGAGGTGGGATGGCAATTTCCCTTCAATGGCGTCTTTCCTTTCCAGACAATTGCCAGAACATTTCGAACACTATCTGCTATACAATTGTATAAGACCGAGTCGACAACATAGCCGTAATGGTAGAGAAAAATAACCCAGTGACTGCTAGAGATTGACACCCCACCACTGTCTTGACAGGCAAACGTATTAACCACTATGGTGTTCCACGCATTAACAGTACCAATACTCACGCAGTTTACCTAATACAACAAAATTCTTTTTGAATGCAGAAATGCATCTAGGCCTGGCCCTCAATATGGCCTGATATTGGAATTGAACATTGAGCAGTACGAATACCTGCCTATAACGTCTAAAGCTGGGGTGAAGGTCTTCATACACCCGCCCGATGTCCCGCCATTTCCGGAGGATAGCGGGATTTTAGCACAACCAGGTGCCGCCACTAGTATTGGAGTTAAGAAGGTAATGATTTTTCCTTGAAGTCGTGTCAATATTATTATGTTGTATGGTTGTTTAATTTCGTAACAGAAGTAAATGTTTATATACAACTTCACTGAATATCATCGGTAACTAATGAGTCGGCATAGCCGAATTGATAAGAGCATTTACATCAATGCCGGAAGTTAAAGAGCTAATCATCGGTAACTAATGAGTCGGCATAGCCGAATTGATAAGAGCATTTACATCAATGCCGGAAGTTAAAGAGCTAATGGCAATAGCTCTTAAACTTCCGGCGTTGATGTCAAGGTAGCGGGCTCAGCTCTACACCAGTCAGTTGGACTAAAATGTTGGCTTCTCGTCCTTGACATGGAGACGTAAATTAAAAGTATCTCAGAAGTCGGAGGGGATTCGCCTGATGGCGAGGGACACTGGTAATATGGAAAGCTAATCCACACACAAAACTCAGTCCAGTTCACATGTATGACTACGCTTGAGTTCATGGCGAGTGAAACAACAAATGAGAAACTAATCTGCACCTAATGAGCACAAAATCATAACAGAGATGAGGTGCCTTACAAGAGATGGGGAGTAGCTGTGAGAGATAGAATTAGGAATGAAGAAATTAGAACACTACAAAATCTGAACCTAGACATGCAATTCGTTACAGAAAAAGAAAAAAAAAGTTTAATTAGTTTTGTCACCTCACAAAAATTGCATCGGTATCATCTGCCACAAAGATCCACATTAAAGAAATTTAATGTATACAGATGAAGAGGAAGAACATCGTAAAAGATGGTGCGATGGTATCAAGAACAATCTTAGATAGATAAATATTAACTTACAAAGAGCATAAGAAAGGGCGAATTAAGATCTTTATATCTCCCCCCCCTCCTTCCCCCCTCCCAACACTTCACTGAGGTATGAGATGAAATTTGAGTAGGAGGGGGAGGATGAGAATAATACGTCAGGTCACTAAGTTGCGGTCATGAATTAAACATTTAGGGAACACACGAGATGAAAAGTTAGCCAAAGGTACTAAAAATAGCACGTTATTATAAGAATATAAACTAGATCTGAAAGATAACAATATCACTCGCAGCCTATTCAAGACTGACAAAACTAAAAACGTCTGAGTACTCTCATGTGACTTGGTCTGGCATTAAATACGAGGGTAAGTTAATAAGTAAGACACAAATGACTGTAGAAAAATAACTAAAGATGATAACAACTTGAAACCAATTTATGTTTGTACATACATTGTCCCTTTATTTCTCAACATAATTTCCACCAACATTGATGCACTTATCCCATCGTTGTATCATTCCTCGAAAACCGGCAGCGTAGAACTGCGTGCTTTGTTTTCATTGACCTACCATCCCACAAAACTGTGTGACTTACTTATTGACTCACCCGCGTAATGTTTTCTACCCAGCTATGCACCATTTTACGGAACAAACATTTATTTGTCAGCATAACCAGGAAACCGACCTTGGCGGGAGACATTTCGCGAATGACGCCGAAGTTGAATGTGAAGTGAAAACGTGGTTTACTCGTACTGACGACCTACTCTTTCCTTAAAATATCAAAACTAAAACACGGAGTACAGGCACAATTTGGGAGTACTATAAGTGCTCTATCCAGAGAAAAAACGTGGTTCCCGAGGAGGGCACCACGTAGTGCGAGTGGTGCTGGCACCGCGTGTGGCCTGGTGGTGCCTGGTGATGCGGCGTGTATAGTGACGTCAACGGCACCTCCTAGTTGTATATGTGGCTTGCTAAGATTGGTGTTTTTGGCGGGAAATATTTTTTAAAAGTCTCTCCTTTTTTTTACATTTTTTTTCCTCTGAAAAATTTCATTAGAGGCATTTCGACTTGTCTGCTCACTGGCCTCGCTTCACATTCATATAAAAGTACAGGTTCTATGTAGTACTTAAACACTCTTTTTCCTCATTACGGTTAACACCTTTATATTAGTCAGTATGTTTTCCAGATTGCAAAAGACCACCTTCATCATAACGATTTTTGTTCTAACCTTTTAACGATACATCCCATCAGACATTGCTGTTTTTTTTTCTTTGTTCAACAATTTTCTTTACTGCTTGTAGTCTCTTGACTACTGGTTCTCCATTTCAAACTCAACGTCTATACTCTTATGTATTAGTTTGTTAGAAGTAAACCAACATCTCACAAGACAGGCATATATTATCACAATGTATACAAAAAGAAGCAACAAGCATAGACACAACATATATATATATATATATTTATATATATATAATTACTAAAAAGACAGTTTAAAGAATTCAAGTACATTATTCCAAACTAAATTACATAACAAAGTAAATACACTGATATGTATAAAATATCGCACTTCCGTGGTACATTATCAAATAAGTACAAAGCACAATAGTATGAATACGTTGGTGTATTAGTTACATACAACTGGTACATACAACAAATCTTCAAGTCAGTGTAACGGTCTAACAGTTAAACCACGTGGCCGCTATTTGTTCTCTGTTACTACCAACAATTATATGCTTGCCGCCATCCTTTGATGTGAGTCTGATTGATGAGTCACTTGGTAGGTTGAAGTGTATCGCATAAAAATCGATGTTTATGTATTCAGGTTGTTGAACACTTGACCAGTACTTGTGTCTATTGGCGGTTATACACCATTTACTTCCGACTCGATGCCCTTAAATCATCTACACATATCATATGTGGCATAACTCACCTGGTCATCACCAAACCCAGAAACTAGCGACGTCTCCAAGAATGGTAATGGAACTTTGCCTATATGAAGATTCATATGAGAATACAACCACGGCATGTTTCATAACAACACACGTATATAACAGGTCTAGATTTGATGTTTCCTTGAGGGTTGTACCATTTTTATTTTTTTTATTTTCGTTCTCTCGGAAGCTAAAGGCATGCCCAGCTGGGTACTATACTAACAATTCAACAATGGCTATATAACAGGACATAAAAAATACAGGGAAAAAAAACATAGAGACGTGGTAAAAGTGTAGTGAGAACACAGATGCAAGCATATTGACTCTCGGTGTATCGTTAATCACTTAACGTTTCCTGTTTCCTGTTCCAGTCTGTTGTTGTAAAACCTTACCAATGTAACAGAACACCGTGGACCAAACCTACACGAGTGAAGTAGGATAGGTACGGTTTTCATGTATGTGTCTTATAGGGATTGGCCACTGGTTTTGTGAAACCTTACCACTGAAACAGAACGCTGATTCATCAATAATTATATGAGATTATATAGACACCATATATGACTAACGGTTTTTAACTACTCAGTAGACAAAAAGAATTCAAACCTTTCCACTGCATCAGAATGCTGATTTATCAATAACTATATGAACTTATGTACACGCCATATTAACTAATGTTTATTAACCACTTTGTAGACACAATTCAATTACATTAACACAAGTTAAATTACATAAGAAAGTAAATATAGTTATATGAGTAAAATAGCACACACCATTGTTTCATTATCAAATAACTAAAAAAAAGTCATGCATAAGTTAGTACATTAGTTACATACAAAGGCTGTACACACCAGGAGTAGTTTCACATATTAAGTAGTATAAGGATGACATACACGTAGTTTTATTATGAAAACACAAGTGTTACATTTGCGACAGTCAACACATACACACAATGTCATGAATATAGCAGACATTGTATTACACATGATATGGTACATACAATAGGTACAATGAATAAAACAGGTGAAAACGACAGGTTAAATCATAAACATAATTACCAAGTATATAAATTTACAAAAAGCATGCATTATAAAATATAGGACCAAACAACCCTACAGTCCATCCATCATGTGCCATGCCGGAAAGCGTGGGCGGTCATGACTCGCCATTTCACTCGATCACCAGAGTCGTGGATCAGCTCAGTGTTCCTGTCTCGACCATGCCATGTGACCAAGCCATCCAGGTATTTACTTCTCGGTCTTCCCCTTGGTCTGTTCCCTTCGATCTTGCCAGTTGTCACCAAGTTCTCCAATTCATTTCTTCTCATAACATGTCCAAAAATTTTGACTGTCTACGTCTAATTTCTCTAATCAATTTACGATTTTCATTTGTTTCCTGTAGTACTTGGTCATTTGTTTTTCTGTCTGTCCATGGAATTCTTTGCATTCTCCTCAGAAACCACATTTCTACAGCCATCAGATGTTTTTCAGCTTGACTGCTCATTGTCCAAGTTTCACATCCATACAAAAGTACAGGCTCTATGTAGCACCTCAACACTCTTTTTCTCGTTTCAATTGACATCTTTTTATTGGTCAGTATGTTTTTCATCTTGCTAAAGGCTACTTTCGCCATGGCGATTCTTGTTCTAATCTCTTCAAGGCATCTCCCATCAGATGTTATGACTGTTCCGAGATAATTGTATCGATTCACTTGTTGAAGAATATTCCCATTTACTTGTATATTACATTGTGGTGCTTCTTTCTTCCTAGTGACGACCATAATCTGTGTAATTTTACAATTTAATTCTAACCCCAGTTGTTCACTGTGTGCAACAACCGCATCTACTAATTGTTGCAGATCCTGCTCATTATCTGTAATCAATACTGTATCATCTGCATATCTAATGTTATTGATGTTTCGTCCTCCAATGATGATTCCATTTATATCTTCTACATTTCTGAAAATATTTTCACTGTATAGGGAAACAAGATCTGGAGACATTACACATCCCTGTCTCACACCTCTCTTAATAGGCTGATAATGTCCTACTTCATTATCTATCTTTTATGGCAGCTTGTTGTTTCCAATATATGTTTTTAATAAGTCTAATGCCTTTCCCATCAATGTGTAGGTCTGCAAGCATATCTACCATGTTGACATGTTGTACTCTATCGAAAGCCTTTGTGTAGTCAATAAAGCAAAGATGTATATGTTTGTTTACTTCTACAGAACGTTCAATTACTGATCACAGCATACACACAGCATTTACCGAACCCTTTCCTTCTACAAACCCATATTGTTCTTCTCCTATTTCAGGTCGTATTTTATTTCTCACTCTATGCATGATAACTCGTGGCAAAATCTTCGTGATGTGACTCTTATACTAATTGTTCTATGCTGATCACATTCCAAGGCTACTGGATTTCTTAGGGATTGCAATAAATACAGAATTACATAATTCAGAAGGTATATCTCCGGTATCATATCATGTGTTCAGCAGTCTGGTGACTTGATCTATTCCATATTCGTCTACAGCTTTAATCATTTCTGTTGTGATGTTATCTGAACCGGTGGTCTTGCCAGCTGTCATATGTTTAAGAACAATCCAAACCTCCATCTTGAAAATTGGCTGTCCTTCATTATTAAATCGAATATCATACTGTTCATCTCTGTTATCATCATAAAGGTTTTTCACATATCTGACCAAGGTTAACCCGGTCAACAAATGCCCGCAGAAGTCGGATGTGTCGGCCTAACGGCGCAAGAACACAGCTCTGCTGTAAACAGGCACAACGCAATCACGTCCGAAAAAAACTCCGGATGAACGCAGAAGAAGAAGAAGAAGAGTCTGATCTTTTTCTATTATGATTTTGCCATCTTTAATTTTTAGACAGCCTGGTGATGTACTTGTTCTTTCAATAATGAATGAATCACTGAAAAACGAGAAGTAGGTTGAGAGCTTTACCAAAGCACAACTACAAAAAAAACAATGGACGTTGCAGCACAGAACAAACAAACAAAAATAGACTAACAAATACACGATCGACACTACATGAATGTACAAATATCAACTCATCTGTGTCCTCGCTTGAAACGGCTATCCATGGGTGAAAAGAAACGGATGTTGTGGTTAACGGGTTCACCTGACTGAAGGTTAGTACAGCCAGAAACTCGGTGATTGGTGAAGTCAACCGGTGAGGGAACCCGCGCTGGGGGGATCGGGGTGCGCCCAAGAGAAGCGAATGGAAAAAAAATATGGATGTGTAACTCTGGGGCGATGTAACGGATGCAGTTCGCAATTCCGCACGCCAAGTTCGAAACGCTGCTGTGGGCAATATGGATGCAGACCAACAAACAAAAAGTAGCACCAGTGACGGTTGTTCAGAACGCAATGAGAAGCGACCCCACGCAAACCAACCAAGAAGTCACAGAAAGCAGAGATAATGCTGGTGTTGACTACCACGTCCTGCGAAGGACATGCAACCGGCTTGGAAGTGGACTATACGATTGCGGAGATGGGGGTGGGGGGGGGGGTGTGGGGATAAGAGGCGTAGGGGACTTAAATAAAACTGTGTTGGACATTGAGGCCGTGAGGGGAAAGTGAACCCAACTGGAAGATAAGACGCTTTTCCAGTGTCTTGCGATCGCGTTCGTGAGATGTGCACGATTTTATCGCCGTAACACGTATGTCGGCAACCCCACAGTGGTCGGATCTGTTGAAGTGTAGGGGTACCGGTTTCATGGCACCACTGTCGATATCGGATAAATGTTGTCTAAATCTGTACGCCAGACGAAGGCCCGTATCCCCAAGATACCTCATGTCGCAACGTGTGCAGATGATCGCATAGATAACGTTGCGACTCGTACATGAGAAACCCTCTCGGATGTGGAAAGTAGTCTTAGGGAAAGTCAGACTTGTGGTTTGAAGGACATATGGACAAGTCTTACAACGAGATCGAAGACATGCAGTCGTGCCAGGAAGAGACTGGTGGGATTGTGATAGAGTGCTATGGACCAGCACATCCCTCAGGTTACGATCCCGCCTGTATGCCACAAGTGGGGCCTCTGAGAAGACATCGCGAGTGACCGGGTCTGCCTGGAGGATGGGTAGATGCCTCATGAGAATATTCTTGGCAGCAATATTATAAGGATGGTAGGTAAGTGAGAGAATAGGTCTGTTATTACGTGGCTTCGGCCTGGAAGAGAGAGCCTCAGCACGACTAATAAACTGGCAGCGGTGAAGAGCTGTAGACAGAACATTCTCAGGGTAGCCTCGAAGGCGGAAGAAATCCACCATTTCGTGGCTTTTTGACGGAAGTCGTTATTATCATGACAAAGCCGTCGGAGACGTAAGAGTTGTGAGAAAGGAATGGAATCCTTGCAAGAGGGAGGATGGGAGGAGGTATAGAGAAGGAATGCATGTGAGTCAGTCGGTTTATAGTAAACCGTCGGGCATAGGCCAGAAGAACCTAAGGAAACTGTTATGTCTAAGAAATTAACAGCCGACGAGGAAATAGTGGAGGTGAGTCTGATGCTAGGATGAAAGTTAGAGAAAAAGGCAATGAAGTCCTGGAGATCAGACAATGGCATGTCTGAAACACCAAAACAGTATTCTCGTTGTTCTTTTATTAGTAAGTTGACTGAATTCTTTTGTGCACTAATTTTGTATTTTGATTGTTGTGTTGTTTTTCAATTACTATGCAATTTTTCTCAAGCCATGCTTCATTTGCCTCCTTACATAATATTCCGAGTTGTCTGTGAATTTCTTCATATTTGGCAGGATTATTTTTGTTGGGTCTTCTTGTTTCCATTAGTTGTAAAATTTCTTCAGTCATCCATTTCTTAAGTCCCACCTTCTTTAATTCTGGAATAGTTGTTTCTGCTGCTAAACTGATTGAATTCTTCAACATTTCCCATTGATCATCTACACCCTGAAATAGGAGCTCTAGATCAGACAATGTATGAAATCTGTTCTGTACTTCTATGTTGAATTTGTTTTGTATTTCCATGTCATTTCTCAATGTTCATAGATCATATTTAGTGTTTCCTGTTATATACTTGACTTTCTATAACTTTACCCTCAATGTACCTGTAAGTAATCTGTGGTAACTATAACAATCAGCACTGGGAACTGTTTTTTTGCAATTGTTAACGCATTTCGATACCTTCTGCTAATCAGAATGTAGTCAATCTGGTTTCTAATACTGCTACCAGGATTCCTCCATATCCATAATCTTCTAGGGTGTTGTTTAAACCAGGTGTTTCCTACAATCATTTCCTACTCTTTTGCCCACTCTACAAGTTTGTATCCTCTTTCGTTTCTCTCTCCTAGACCATGGTTTCCTACCGTGTATCTATCACCTTGATTTCCTGATTTTGCATTGAAGTCCCCTATTATGATGTTTATTTCTTAATTTTTACATTTCTTTAAAGCAGACTCAATGTCATTATAAAATTCCTCTACACTATCTTCACTAGATTCTCCTGTTGGGGCATATATTTGAATAACGTTTATGCTAAACGGTCTGCCGCTTAATTTAACTAGTAGAACTTTGTCTGACACTGCCCAATATCCTTGAACCGATTTTGATGTCTGTCGATCCAAGATATTTGCCATCCCTCTCTGTTGATCTTCTCCTCCAGAATAAATAATCTTAAAATCTCCGTCTATCTTAAAGCCTGTTCCTGTCCAATGCGTTTCGCAAATCCCTAAAATACTAATTTTCTCTCTTTCTATTTCTTGTTTGATGTTATATAATTTTTCGTCGTTGTTTAACGTCCTAACATTCCATGTTGCTAACTTTAATGTCTCTGTCCTTGTCTTGCAGTGATCTGTAGTTAGACGAATCATAATGAACTGGGCACTATTAAAGAAGGTTATTTGCCGTTATTTTCCTTCCTGACAGTGACAATATTGGCCGGGGAAGGCAGCCATTATCTCGTCAAAGATATCTTCTGCCTACCGTCGCGAAACCTGAGACCATAACCAACAACTATCTGTCGGCTGCCCTTAAAGTTTCATCCACCACCTGCCTTCCGTAGCTTCTTGTGAACACTTTCAATAAACGAATATGAAATAACACCAAATAATCCACAGGAAAACACTAAAAACAGCATCTCCCGAAGAATGAATGTTACGTCGACGTCATTTTCCCTGAAATTGTTCATTATGTGTGTGAACGTCTCATACAAACACAGGCATTCTTAGTTCCTTCACATGCACTCAAGAATATCAACCTTGCATGTGGAATCAAACATTTATTTAACATGACCTCATTATCATCAAGATGCGCACATAGGGCGGTTAATTCAATACATCATCTCTATATATACAAATGCTAGTTAATAAACAGTCATAGCAATCAGGCAATCACAAAAACCCTGCACTCAATACTCGCTATCTTTAACATGGCAACGCTAGCTCGCACTCCCGCAAAATCTATACACTCGCTTCTCGAACACATCCGTCCTTCCCCTAAACCGTCCAGTGTCCGTCTGAGTCTCCTCACGTTGGCCGGTTGGTCACGTGGTACTGGACCTCGTGTGCCTCGGGATAGTCGGGCTGTCTCAGCAGTCACGTTGTACTGCTGTCCGGTCGTGTTGTGTCAGGTCTTTCAGTGCAAGTCTGTCCTGTCAATCCAGGACGGAGTCCCGTAGACTTGTGTCTCTTTAATAGCTGGGTCTTGTCCTGTCTAAGTCCTGTCTATGACATCTCTGTGTCCTTGCCTATGTCCTGTCTCTGATATCTCTCTTGTCCTGTGTCTGTCCTGTCTATGACATCTCTGCATCCCTGCCTATGTCCTGTCTCTACTATCTCCCTTGTCCTGTATATGTCCTGTCTCTATTCCCCCAACACGCTGACAATGTGCATTACTCACACCTACTGTACAAAAACCATAAACACGTACATTAATAATATACATAATAAACACAATACCAACTAAGCTAGTGTTAAGAAACGTGATATTCTAGTTCGAGAAAACGGGAAAATGTCAATGAAAAAGTATCGGCGTGTTATCTCTTTGGATACATTGTTACCAGCTTTTATGTAGTTTACCCTTTGCGTTCCCATGACTGTTAGTGTAAAAATGTATGTTGTAGATACGGTTTTACATTTGTTTCTTGTGGGACTTGGTCATTCGTTGTTCTATCTGGTCATGGTATATATATTTTCCGCACATCTCCACTGATGTTTTTCATCTTGTCTGCTCATTGCCCACGCTTCACATCCATGTTAGTTAGTTAGTTAGTTATTCGACAGATCATCATCATTGCACATTGAACCATTCAGTCCATAAGTGATCGGATCCCCTACTCAGCAAATCCCGCAGCGTGTAGCGGTTAATGACACCAGTTCTGTGTTGGTTTATCAATCTACTTTGGCTTCCTGCATAGTGTTCTTGTTTGGCCACCCCTCTTTTGATTTGCTGTTCTCGCAGTCTGACCATGGTTGTAGATTCACAGTCATTACATGGCTCTCGCACAAGTCTTACTTCTCGTAGAGCATTCAGAGTGTCTGCCTGGTCCATGGCGCGTCTGCCCTCCACCTTAGCCTTACCTGCGAGCTTGTCAGCCCGCTCATTTCCTTGTACCCCGCATGCCCTGGCACGAAGATGAAATTAATCTATGTCAGCCGATACCGCTCCAGAGACAGCAACCACTCTCCTCGGATCCACCCCATCTCTGTCCTCTTGAGCATGCTCATTGAGTCGCTAAGGAAACATGCCTTATTGAATGTTTGTGTCTCGAGACATGTTATTGCTTTACTTACTGCCATAACTTCCATAGGCTACTTGTGGTCTCAATAAAAACACCACAGTCCTCCTTCACAATTCTCCCTCCGGCCCGCGCCGTGAAGGCCCATGAGCTTCTCACATGTCGGACGACCGACCCACCTGTGTAGAGGACAGCATCACTGTCTAACGAATTCTCGAAAATCAACGCTTGCACTTCGGCCTCCACAGCAGCCGGATTTTCTTGTCTGCATTTTCTGTCTAGTTATACGCAAACTGAAAAGGACGTACAGAAATCTGTTGGCACTTGTACCCACTCCTCGCCAGGGTCTAAGTTCTCCAGTGACCACACCTGTTGAAGAATGTCTTCGGCTTGATCCATCCACTATCTTCCTCTTTTTAACCTGCTGCCCTTCACCTTCATAATTTCACTATGCAGTGGATGTTGTGTGTTCCCGTTAACTCTGAGGTATACACGTGCTCTGAAAATGTGTAGTCTGTCTTCAATGGCTTGAAAATCAAGAAGGTTGCACATTGCCCTGCATGCTGTATCTCTTTTACATCCAAGAATAATGCGCAGAGCTTCGTTTTGTATCCTTTCCATCCTTTCTATCTGTCGTGTCCTCCTTTACAGTGCCGTCCCTGGAGTGAAGAGAGCCGACACCCACATTATAATATTTTTTTTCCCTCTCAATATTCTGGAGAATCCACCAGCTTCCGTCCAACACACTCCATCAGCCTATGGACACCTGTTCCTATCACTCTCTCACTGTCGTACTATGCCCCCTTCTCATACTTCCCCAACGCAACATACTCAACAACTCTTGCTTCTAAAAATTAATAAAGATTAATTTATTAAAATAAAAGTGTAACGTATATGAGACGTGTATGTGAAGAAAATGTGTGACGTGTTCTATAAAGTGTGTAGACTCTGACTCTCAGACAGCAACCCAGTCAGCTGATCCCAGCAAAGATAGACCACAGCACGTTACGTCAGAACATGTACTTCTCACCCGTTGCCGAAACCATCTTGCCGGATACTGCTTTGCCTCTGTAGACCTCTGGTAATCCAATTTCATGAACATCCGAAATAGACACCGGTGGTATTAACAGTTAATCATGGACCGGTTGCACTCTACACAATGTCCGTTCCTAACGTTCCTTAACAAACTGCACAAGTCTTTTGTAGTGTGTACGCAGTTAGTTAGTTAGTTAGTTAGTTAGTCGACAGATCATCCTCGTTGCACATCGAACCATTCAGTCCATAAGTGCTAATTACTAATGTTAATTGTTACTGTACTAACACTAGGTACTCTTAGCCGGTTCTCGGTTCGTTACTACTGTCTGATGCTGTGTGGTGCATCAGTATGCATCACTCTCTTTGATGAATCAATTTCCTTCTAGCGTAAGTTACGTTTCTGTATGCAACTTTATTGACTCTTGAACTGGTGTTCTTCAGAATGGGTTTTTTAATTCTTTCCCAAAAACTTGTAGAGTTTCCTTGGATCTGGTAGGGAACCTAGGATAGAAACAACACATCTGGTGATAGTACTAGTCACTGATCCCTTCGGCTGAGTGTAAGCCTATCACCTTGCTTAATGATCTTTAGCTAACTAGACTTAGTCATAGAGCAGATTAGCTACCCACCTAGAGCCGAATCAGGCTATGACAAAGAAAAAATCAGCAAACCGAATGCGGAACCCCGCCCACCAGGGACACCTACGGGAAGATCCCAATTATCCCTCATTACTCAATTCTCAACTAGTAAAGCTTATCAACACTTCACTAATCTATTTTAGCTAACCGAGCCAAGTATCACTTCACTACTCTAGCTAGTTTCCACTAACAGTGCTAATCATCACACTATAGTTTAACAAGGCTACTGCCTAAAGTAATTATAACGAATATATTATAATAGGTTATACCTTAAATGGTACTACTGCAGTCCTATCAATCATATCTACATCTGCCATTATAGGCACGTGCAAAATTAAGTCACTAATTAACATACGGTAGATATTATTTCCACTAAGCACTGCAGTGCCCTGGCACTCTGACTAGAGCATTTTTCAAGTCCACCCTAGTTGATCCCAACTCGGGTTTATATGGCAAACTACCAAAGTTGGCCACGTGACGTTATCCTTTATGCCCCCACACAGGTGGCACAGTGGCAGATCATCCCTTGTCAAGAATCCATTTTCCTGGCTTTAGTCCTGTCAAAGTTGTCAGTAATAGTTTAGATTCTCAAACAAGCCAGCGAGTTTCTGTCGAGTTACAACAAAGAGTTGCAAATAACCCCGTCAATCCTCTCGATGTGCCGGAAACCAAGAATTGACAGATGCACTGTTTTCTCCCTAGTCGGGCACTTCCGACCTGTTGATAAACTGTCAATCTTCTGTTCCGTGGTGACAATCCCAGCAGCCATTTCCGTCTGATGTCCGGCAGTATAGATGACAAACGGAACCATTCCATATCCTAAGCCGACAATCATATGTGATTCTAACTGTTAATGAACTGCCAACTCGATGTATCCATTCCTTCTCACTCACCACCAAATGTGTTTATGGGCTGACACGATGTAACCTGTGCAGCTGTGTTCACTCTGTTAGTACGACTGTTGTGGCCTAGAAAATATACGCCACGCAAACGTCGGTATTATTATCTGGTTAACTCATGGCGAGCTCGTGACACTATCTGCTTTCGGCTGAGAGTCAGGATTGCCATAGCATACTCAAAAACAGACATGACCAGCCCCTCATTTAGGAGGCATAGATGGCGCTGCTCACAGTTTGCTGCCATCGCAGCCAAACCCCGCTTAGCCTTTGTTATCTCCTGGTCTATTTGCTCGTTATAAGCAAGGCTTCAATCAAAACGTATCCCCAGGTAATTCATTGCCTGCGTTCTTTCCACAGTCTCTGAACACAGATTGACAGTTGGTGTTGGAGAGTTGACTATATAATTATTCAAAGAGAGTCATGTCACTGTTGCCTTTGTTGGGTTGACCATTGCCTCAGCTTCAGCACACCAAGTACTTATGCGATTGAGCTCGGTTTGCAGTTTCACAGCAATCTGATTTTTATAGTTACCCTTACGATACACTAAAACATCATCGGCATATGACGATGTCCTCCCCGGTCCAGTGATCTGCTCGCTGGTGATTCTCACTGTGTAGGCGTTGAACAGCACCGGAGATAATGGTGATCCCTGTGGTAGGCCAGGATATATTGTTGTTGGTTCCGAAGTCCAACTGCCACATCTAAAAACTACTTTCCGTTGGAAGAGGGCTGCAGCGATCCATCTCACATCCATACAAACGTACAGATACTATGAAAGACGCATCACCGACAAGTTACTAAGATTGGCATTGGGCTACCATCAACAGGCATCTCAACAACCTTAAGACAACGATAACAACAAACACGCATATGTTATCAGTGTTGTAAAAGAAAACAATAGAAACAGTAACACAGTAGTCTAGCAGCGATAGTCTCAAGAATATGTCAAAGAAAAGTGATTTTCCAGAATACACATTTGGTGTTTTACCACAGTGTTTTTGTCACCCACTGTAACATTTGCTTATAGAGTCAATATCTCAATACAAGACAATATATTTTCTCCCTCTGAGTGAGAAAAAAAAATATAAGCGTAATTATGTTATTAACTCTTTACCACAGTACCGAGAAAGCTAAATCATCCCTGTCATTTTAAATATGCTGAATATCATATTAACACAACAATATAATTCTACTTGTTCATTATGTGCATTACTCACACCTACTGTATATTGCAGAAAAGGCTCATTGTCTACAACCAATACTGTATTATCACTCAACTAAGGTTATTGATGCTACACCTCTTCAGCTACAACTCGCTGTTCAAAGTACATTCTCGAACTACATTTCCTTCATGGTTCTCTCGGAGTGTGTATTCCATAGCAATTCATTGATCTACATTTGTGTTAGTGATTTACCATGAAGATATTTTAATTCATGAAAAGTATAAAAGTTGTTACTATACTTCTATATGTTTCTGTCAAATTACACAGTACTCGGAAAACACCGCCTGTTTGTATCGATTCATAATAAATATACATACGGAAACTGACACGGAGTAAAGTTACATCGGTGCTTTTGTCATTCTCTGTAACATTTGCTTCTAAAGTCAATATGACACTACAGCGCAACATCTTCTACCAGCGGGGAAAAGATGAAAGTGCACAAATAAGATTAACAAGTCAAAGTCAACAGCTCTGAAACATATGTCTTCCAAACAGGCCAGTTGTCAATAATGTCAAACTGCTTTTCATGTTAAGTTTTTCGTCATTGTTCAGTTTTTTGGGTGTTTTTTTAAATGTAACTTTTGCATTTCACATCGGCAAGAGGATAGCTGCCTTGAATGTGGAGATCTATCATCAAAAACCGACACATTTTTACACACATCTATGATATAACAATTAAGCTGCAATATCAGCGATAGGGTAATAAAAGATCACTGACTTGTCAGCGCAAGCTTCGGGTGGGATTAAGCTGGGTTATATTAAATAACACCTGGAGAATAATTACGAAGAACTAATCCCGAGATCACATTACCCACCTTGTATGCTGGTGTCGTCAAATTGGCCGAAATATTTCAATTGCCTCTTTTTTATTTCTTTTACCAGCTCTCGACGCTTTTGGTTTATTTCTGCCGCAAAGTGTCTCAGTGCTTCATGTGTAGCTTCACCTCGATTCTATGTCATACTGTTGTCAAACTACCATTGTACATCCAAAGAAACATTCATATCAGTTAACAAAATTTAGACCAAGACAGTCGGTGGTACCACATATTACCATTTCAATATCAGCTGCTTGTACATCCTTCGTGGGTCTATATCACAGGTTTGATATCTACACATTCCCATTCCACATTGGGTGCTACACTAACAGCAGTTGAAGCATAATACAAATGCTGTCTACCTGAAAATATCATCTTCTTACGTTGTCCACACCTATGTCCCATTGTCATTTTACAACCGCTATAGTTTCAAGTCACCAATAGTAAGTTACCTGGGACATTTCTCGCTTTCTAGCTAGGTTTCTACTTATACCAGCTTCTTCCAGCTGACTTTCCAATACCATCTTCATATCACGACCAGCGATAGCGTAACTCTATTAGGACATAGGCTGGTCAGTGACCAGATGCCCTACCACAAACGAATACTTCACAAGAAAGTTTACGAAACGTCGGTGTCCTTCATGTCGCCATCAACAAATTTTGTGAGTTAGTATCTTATATTTCGACATTGTTCAGAATTTGTAATTGTCATATGCCACATCAACAAAACATTCAATCACCCCTAGGAAGTACTTGAAAAAGCAACAGAGACGCAGTTCCTGAGACGAATGCTTTGAATTCCTTGGACTACCAGAAAAACTAACGATGATCGCATAAAAGAGACTAATGAAAATAGAGCATCATTTGCATCAAACATAAGAAAACTTTTTTTCTTATGATCTATATATACAACTTATTGTTAGTATTCGAAAATGTAAATTTGTGTGATTAAATTTTAATTATAATTTAATAAATATACATTACATTGGCACCTTTCCGTCTTGACAGACGATAGTTTGGTACATTGTGCTTCAAAAAGGCTTAATAACTGTCATATGGCAATAACTACAATCCATGGCGGTGGCGAGTGTGTCTGGTAAGGCCAATTCTTGCTGCAAATGTTTGCCCACAGTAGGTGCATGTGAAAACATGGTCATTTCCACCATTTTGCACCATCTTACGTCTCTCACGCTCTGTGTGTGCTTTATCTGCAATCATTTTCTCCTTTGTCTTTATTCCATTTCTGATAGTTGCCCTCCATGCAAATTTAATAAATAATAAATTGCAATTTTGTTCGCGAGATATAAGATACATAGATATACGTCCTATATCTATAACTACCCTATACCTATACATTAAGGGAGTCGCACAATAAAATTGCAATGTATTATACTTGCATCATACTGAAAAAATCTACCGCACGACGCTGCGTGCGAGTTTATACAATACCATAATCTTGCTTAATCGTTTACCACTTTCACAATTTGTGTTCATAGAATTCTTTCAAACACTGATAAATACCTCCTATATACTAATATATGTGAATATATATATATATATATATATATATATATATATATATATATATATATATATATATATATATATATATATATATATATATATATATATATGGATATATATATGGATGTGAAACTTGGACAATGTGCAGTCAAGCAGAAAAACATCTGATGGCTGCAGAAATGTGGTTTCTGAGGAAAATGCAAAGAATACCATGGACAGATAGAAAAACCAATGACCAAGTACTACAAGAGACAAATGAAAATCGTAGATTGATTAGAGAAATTAGACGTAGACAGTCAAAATTTTTTGGACATGTTATGAGAAGAAATGGACTGGAGAACTTAGTGACAGCTGGCAAGATCGAAGGGAACAGACCAAGAGGAAGACCGAGAGGAAAATACCTGGATGGCTTGGCCACATGGCATGGACGAGACAGGAACACTGAGCTGATCCACGACTCTGGTGATCGAGTGAAATGGCGGCATGGCACATGATTGATTGATTGATTGATATACTAATACTATCCAACACAATGTTCTAATGACGCGACGATGGTTTTCGCCATTGCCTTTACGGCTCTCTATCCGCGAGGTTTCTTACTCGGTATTTCGCCTCCGAAGGAGTGCCTTTGTGAGTCTGACTCTTTGGCATTGATCTATCATGGTCCCTCCTGGGCCAGTGATCATCATGAGCCACGCTTCGCTCAGCGCTGACATGAACGAACGAATGAACAAACTTTATTTTCAAAGGGTTAAGAATTGGCACGCAGGCCCGTCTATCATTTTGCCTTTCTGATTGATCTCTTTGCTCTCATACATTATTTCATTCAAACATCTGTCACAGGACACAAACTCGCCACCCCACTGTGGCCCAGTTGTAGTGACAGGGGTGTGAACAGGAAACCTTCTTGGCAGTCAAATGATGCATATTGGCAAGATATATCATCTTTTTTCCTATTCGCTTGTGTCGCAACAATTTATAACTTCAGTATTAACTAGAACAGAAATCCAGCAACTTTTGATACAGATCTCAAGATAATAAATTCGTTCTCCTGGTTGTATTTATTTATTCAGTACTTTTGCTTTCTTTCACCCCAAACAAACTTTGCCAGCTATATTTAGAGTCACCAGCTATATTTATATTTAGCGCCGACGGTGATCTCCTCTGTGTTCGGGTGGAGTGCGTGTCAGTCCGTTTCAATTGCCCCACACCACAGTGTTGTTTCTTTGGGCTGTGGCAACCGTTTCTGTCTCCCTTCGATCCTCATTTGCATCGGTCCTGCAATCACTTTCCGGTTAGGGTTAGGGTTAGGGTTAGGGGGTAGGGTTAGAATTAGGGTTAGGGGTAGGGTACACACACTAACCCTAACCCTAATCCTAATCCTAACACTACCCCCTAACCCTAACCCTAACCGGAAAGTGAAAGAATAGCGCACCACCGCCGCCGCATATAATTGCGCACCGAGCTACGGCGCAACACACGGAAACCCCCTGAATGTTCGGCGCAACACAGGGAACCCCTGGATGTGACGTCATACCCTGGGATTCCCTTTTGTTTGGGGTGAAAGAAAGCAAAAGTACCATTTATTCTGTTCTTCGTGTGGTTTCCTCCTTTATTTATAATTGACAATACAAAATTACAGTTGAGCTCAATCAATACGAAAGCATTTTTAAAAATTGTATGTTGATTGGGTTGACGGACGTTTTCAATTACAAATAAATAAAATTTCTGGTCATTTTGAATTGCGCAAACTGACCGTATTCATTAAATTTTTTTTTTCTTATTTGACTTCTGAGGGCATGTTCTTCACTCCTTGTTAATTCTCTATTCCGATGAAAACTTTATTTCTTTCTGATGTTATCTTCACATCAAGTCCGGTTTGAACTCAAATAGTAATTGTGTACTAGCTTATTGTGGTTACCAACCTACGTTCTACTCAGCCTTTTCCTTACCTTTGGTGCATTCTGTCCAGCCTCTTCTATTGAAAACCCAATTTCAGTTATCTACTTTCGTTATCTTGACTCCCTGCTTGAGCCATGTCATGTCGTCTTATAACAGTCGTACTGTTAAACATCACTTATGAAGCTAATCTTAGACAACAACAGAACAATATGCACTAAAACGCATGGAAAGTGTGCAATAATCAATAATACATGATTTAGGGGAAAAAGTTTAACACAGCAATTATAATTACCTAAGGTAGGTGTAACGTATCATACATAGGGAATTGTTTATTATACTAGTTGTCATTTGAGATCATTATTATTATCTTTTTTGGGGGGTCTGTACTGAGGTGTTCTAACAGGTAGCGACTGTATGTATAGGGATCGGTGATGTCTTTGATTTCTTGTGTAAGATTGTTCCACAACTGAACGGCAGTGAACGCTAAGCTTGTTTTGTATAAGTCTATACTAGGTTTATGGACATGAAGTATGTTTAGTAGTTCGCTATGTATTACGTTATATTTAAACAAAGACCGCCCCGGGAAGGCTAAACCGGTCAACAAATGAACGCAGAAGTCGGATGTGTCGGCCCAACAGCGCAAGAACGCAGCTCTGCTGTAAAACAGGCACAACGCAATCACGTCCGAAAGAAACACTCCGGTTGAACGAAGAAGAAGAAGAAACAATGGGAATAGGTAATGTTGAGCGTTTTGAAATATAATTTTGTGAATTAGTTTGGCTTTATTAAAGAGTACGCGTTTGTGAAGTAGCAGTAATTGAATTCGTTTTTGCAGGTTAGAATTGTTGGTAAGCTGTTGTAACAAGTTACGTGGAGGGTCCCAAATACGCCTGTCACAATACTTCAGTATTATTATTTAGTCCTGGCTGGGGTAGATCTATGTCTGCCAACCCTCCTCCGTTCCCCGGACTCACTGTCACTCTTTCTCTTGACCCCAGGACCTACTCCCTGAGGTGTCTTTCTGGATGATATCAGATAACATTACGATAGCCATAGTAGCATAGAACTTCCTCAATTTAATAACATAATATGAGACAGCACAGGTGCGGATCGGATATAGAACCACATGTTAATAGTTTATGTGGCCTCATGCCCTTGGTAATTCCTTGACAGCAGGTCTGTCATGGTGTTTTCTTCGTCCCGTATGGGCATCGGCAGAAATGCGTGTTCCTGCAACAATAAGCTACATCGATGAACCCGTGCATTCTTCATCGCTGCCGTATGGATGAATGTAAGTGGTATGTGGTCCGTTTGTAGAATGAATTGTCTTCCCAACAAATACCTGGAGAGTTTGTATACCGACCATACAATCGCCAGGGCCTCACGTTCTAGTGTTGAGTAATGTTCCTCTGGTAGCGAAAGTTTTCTGCTGACGTATAGTACTGGATGCATGAGGTGGTTCTTATCTTGCATCAAACATCCTCCGATTCCTGTCGATGATGCGTCTACCCGGAGGGTAAATTGTCGATCCATATTAGGGAGTATTAAAATGGATAACTAGAAAATACCTGCTTAATTTTTCTAAGTGCATCATCACACTTCTGCGTCCATACATCTTTGTTAGGTTTGCCCTGTTTAGTCAACTCGGACAGTACTGGTGTGATGGCAGAGAAGTTTTTTTTTATAAACTGATTATCAAACTTATTAGCAAACTTATAAACTTATTAGCAAACACGGGTTTGCAAACCCGAGTAAGCTTCTTCGTTTTAGGTATTTGGATATCCAGAATCTTTTTCACATTTGTATCTTCTGGTTTCAGTACCCCGCTGCCAATAACATGTCCAAGGAAACTTATTTCCTCATATCCAATTTGGACTTTGGACGGCTTCACAGTCAAGTTATGTTGTCTCAAACTCTCAAACAAGGATTCTAATCCTGCCACGTGATCTTCAATGTTTTTACTGAACGGGCAAATGTCATCTATATAGTTGATAACATCCTTGAGTCCCTGTAACTGTGTCCTCATCATCCTCACAAACGTTGCTGGTGAGTTAACTAGCCCAAACGGCATGTAATTCCACTGAAATAACCCCTTTGGGGTGGCAAACGCTGTTAGCGGTTTGGCTGTTTCACTCATGGGTATTTGCCAGTACCCTTTTGCCGAATCCACCTTGCTAAAATACTTTGCAGAAGATATTTGCGTCAGTAAATCATCAGTAGTGACCATGGGCTCCGGATCTACAATAGTGATGCTGTTCAATCTACTGAAGTCTATACACAATCGTGTGACATAATCATCCACCAGCATTTCACAGTAAGTCACCATTTGCACACCAAAAGAGAGGAACGTATACATTTGATGGCACTAACGAGAACGTAACACCAACATGACACTGGAGATTGACACATGCCAGCTAAATTTGGAAATTACAGCGTCTACAATATTGAAGAGGATTGGTGGGGGGGGGGGGGGGGTCACATGATGATAACTCTGACCTGCCGTGAGCGTTCGATATTCAAATCGTGCACTCTTCATACAATTGATCTAGCAGATGATCAGATCGCTAGAAGTGGCCCTGTTTTTTTCAAGGAAAGTTGAAGTTTGATCTGATATCCGAGGTAAGCTTGTGAGTCCTCAGATCTAACTGATGCCCAGAAATGTATGGTAGAGGTATCCAGTGTTTGTACGTCAATTTAAATGTATTATTGATACAATTCAACCTCTGAAGTGTTAAACTGTCGACTGCTAACTTCTAACTACACAGAGACATTTTTCCCCGGGCAAACTGACACTCTCATACTTTCTCAAAACTGCAAGCTCTGAAGTTCTTCTATACATCTGTTAGCTTAAATGTGTGCATACTACGACATTCTATCACAGCAAACTGTACGAGGTGAGAATCTAAACGCACTCTTATGCATTTCATCAAAACTGCTTAAAATTGCTATCTGCTATCCACAAGACAGTTTGTGCACGAGAACCACTGCCTCGCTTGAAACGTTCTTATTTCTGCCTATTCACAATTTAGAGAGCTGAGAGAGAGATTATATCTTTCCTCCCCTCTTCATGAATTGAAATAATAGGGTTTGATAGAAAATAGTTGTATTTATGTGTCAGATTTTCCCTTAGACAAGGCACTCATTAGCTGCACTGCCTAAAAGAGGTTACGCTTCACAGATGCCATTTGTGACAGACGACCTAGATAATCTGTCCAGACTAAAGGGTAAATCAAACCTTGGTCTATAGCCAACTGTTGATAGCCAACAGAATGGAATTGATACACACTGATAACAGAAGAAGAAGAATAAACTAATGTCAAGAGGAAGCAAGGGGGATTATGAGGAGGTACATTTTGTAGCAACTTCTTACTAATGTATATTGTTGGGTATCATGAATTTGTATGAATTACATTTGTAACAAATACACATAAGAAGTTCTTTATGATAGTCATGAACAACAATCAATATTGAGTTATATTAATTGATGAAGACTGGAGGGGAAGTTGGTGCAAGCTATGAGAAACCCAGTCAACAGAAGTTAACTCCACACACTACACAACACAGCACACCACTCAACACCACAACAACATGCAATGGAGCATGATTTGAGAGAAGAAGAAGACTAGTTAGTTGATTTGGAAGGTGCAGAGAACCAGTTGTACACACAATTCATAGCCACAATGAGATGATGAAAATGTTGTAATTGTATGCCATTTATTAAAATGCATCCTATCCTTGTCATAGTCTTGTCCTATCAGCTTGACTTAAATGCTCATTGGAACAACACATCATCACTTCTATCAATGTCTGCCTGTACACATCTCAATGAACCCCAGGTACACTGAGAACATGCATACCGCAGGAACAGATGATAGCATGTGCATACAGTGTGATAATCTCTGACCACACAAATGAACAACACCAGACAAGAGGAGGGGGGGGGAACTAGTTCCTACTTTCAGGGTGTTAGATTCTTCCGACCTTATCATGCTTTCTATTATGTCCCGTTCCTTCTTACTATCATTCTAAACCATTACATTGGTAGGATTATACAAATCTATGCGAATATTACACAGTGATCTTGGTGGCAACCAGAAGAGAAGAGTAGAGAGAAAGATGATCCCCACACCTGAGAAAGCAAGACACCTCAGGCATTGACCAGAGCAAGGGCAGCCATCAGCTAAGCTCCATTGGCAGGTATTGATAGGGATCCATTAACTTATGGACCCAGGCTCAACCCAGTCTACTACTCAGAGGTGACCATTTCTCCTACAAACCCACCAAATATCACAGAAGAGGAAAAAGAATGTATAGAGGCCAAATTATCCATATGGTTCTACGAATTGATATCTGTTCCACAGGAAAATGAAGTGAATTGCTAAACAATACACATTTATTAGTTGATTCGTCTAGTTGATTTTATTGGGCATATGTATTCCATAGAGATATTGTTTTAAAACAATTTTTACCACCATGCAAGGAATGTGATATGATTTTGCCAGGGCCTACAAAGAAAAAAATACAGGCACAATCAATAAAACAACACATGAACAGTATATATTTTTCTTCTAAAGTTAGTTCGGTTCACAGTGTGTTGTTGCCAATGTTTGTGAAAACCAAGTTTCTGTGTAGTGTAATTTTGCATAAATCATTAGTAAAATTACAACAACTCAAATTATGGACAGAAGGGAGAGGGAAAACATTCATTGAATAGATGATGATCTCTATATCCCATAACTGCTCATGATTGATGCCATTCTTCACTTGATCCTGAATTCATGCTGATGTCTTTTCAGACAGTTCACAGTCTATCAAAGGGAGCTCAAGAGCTATAGGACTCCATAGTGAAGGGAGCATAGTCTTTACCTGTACCAACTAATCCAGGAGGGACCATCATCACCTAGACATAATAAAACAGAGTCTGAAATATTCATGGGTCATATTCTTGATTATTGAAAATTAGAAGAGAATGGGGCCCGACTTCTTTGACCAGAATATGGGTTATGCACACCAGTGATCCCCAGTCAATTCGCAATATATGACAGATTGGGTAGGCTCGTTCTGGATTTAAACCCTCGCAAACAGATTGGATAGGCTTGTTCCGGATTTAAACCCTGGCAAATCTATTGGTTTGACTTGTTCCGGATATAAACCTTAGGAATAGTGGTACTAGGCGTCCCGGAGTTAAACCCTTGGTATACCTATTGGGCAATAAAGGGATAAGAGCACAAACAAATTGAGTTACACAGATCCCTTGTACTTGTTGAAAAATTTTACAAGTTGGACTCACAAACACTATGTTGGTTAATAATGGATAACCTCATGCAAATAACTGTATATAAATGAGAAATTAGTGTGACTTGTCATATTTTCTTCTGAATTCATAGGGACTCTTTCAAATAGTATCTCTATTTTAGAAAAAGTGTTCCAGACCAAAATAGTGTGTGAATCTACTGTCTCAACATTGTTCTCTTGTGGAGAAGGTGTTTTTTTTTTTTTACTGAAGAATTTGAACTTATAGTATTTCATCACCTACCGGAAAATCCTTATCCGGAGGGAAATCTCTGTTTATTTTTAGATTCTCTTAGTAAAAAGTGAAAAAATTCTGGTTACTTCTATGCCTTCTGTCTTTAACTTATTGAGCATTGGCAGACAGACATGAAATAAGGTTGCTTAATATTTCTTCGGTCAGATACCTCAGTTGTGTTATCAGAACTGCTACTGGGTTAAAAGAATTAGTTAGTGATTGCTTGTTTAATATAGTGCATGCTTTGCTATATATTTGCAGATCCAGAGTGACAGGCTTACCGGATCAGATCAAACTGCACTTATTTTTTTTTTTTGCTAAGCAATAAAAACATTAAACAATAAGCATGCCGAAGCTTGCCTAAATTTCGGGGCCCAGATAGATTGATATCGGTAAACAATGCGGACTAGACGGTCCATGAGCTAGGCTTAAAGTACTGTCAGGCCCTCTAGCCGCTTCGATAGGAGAGAACAGATTCCAAGGCTGATTAGCCTCAAAGAGAAACAAAACTTCAATGCTGAATTAGCTGAGAAGGAAAGGGTAAACATTTAGGGCTGAAATAGCTGAAAAGGAGAAGGAACGCCTACATGCCATATGAGTTGGAATACAAAGAGAACCTTCAGGCAGAAATAGATGAGAAAGAGAAAAGGCTTCAGGCTGAAACAGCCCTGAGAGAAGATGAAATCAGGGATAAGGAGAGAGAACGTCAACACCAGCTGGAGTTGAAGAGAATGGAAACTGACTTGGAGATCCGAAGACTAGAGGGAGGAATTGCTCCTACACCCTCAAACTCATTAGGTTTTCCAGTGGCAGAGAAACATTCTAATATCTCCTACCTTAATTCCGGAGCTATGTCGTTTCCTCCTGAACCATTCAATGACCAGACGGACAACATCGAGGCATTTTTGTCACGCTTTGAACTGATGTGTGTCAGCTGAGGACTTGAGGAAGAAAGATGGGCAACTAAGTTGTCACAAGCATTAAGGTCAACCGCGTACGACGTGTTCTCTCGACTCACACGTGAGGAACAGCAGGACTATGCGACACTCAAGAAGGCACTTCTTAAGTCGATTTGAAGTGGACGGTGGCTCTTATAAGATTCGGTTCAAATCTGCAAAGAAAGAGCCGGGCGAAAGCTATGCACAACTTGTTGACAGATTGAAATCGTACATCCAACGATGGGCCTGCCTAGGAAGGTTCGATGAAAGTTTCGAGGGACTACGCGAGATGATCATTATAGATCAACTCAAAGGCAAAATGTCGAATGAGATTAAAGCATTTTTGACACAAAACGGGGCTGACCGATTAGAAAACATCATCATCCTGGCTGAGAGATTTGAAAAATCTCAGAAGGAGATTGAAAGCAAGGGACGTTCGGCCAACACTCCCCCTCAAGATAAAACTCCAAAGCCAAAGGAGGGTGATAGCAACTTAGCCACCAAGAAAACTGGGAAATCCAAAAGCACCACTCAAAACTTAGCCCAAACAGCGCTGAAGGAGGAAACACCATTCTGCACGTTTTGCAAAATCAGAGGTCACACATTTAAACATTGTAGGAAGAAGCCACCTCCACACACAGCTGCATGTTTGGCCAGCCGAAGAGAGAAAGGAGTGAACACTGATGAAACGTCCAATCAGACACCTCATAAAGACACATTATCTCATCTTCCGGTTGTAGAATCCATATTGCTGAATGGATTCAAAACGACCTGTCTCTACGATACCGGGTTATCGTATGACTGCGTTGTTTCATCATCCTTAGTTCATCCTGAACAGGTGACAGAGGAGATCGTCGAATTACAGGGACCCCTGAAGAGTTCTACAACTATGTCGCTTCCGGTAGCAAAGGTGAGCATAGCATCTCGTTATGTCACTAGGACAATCAAGGCAGCAGTCTTAGAAGATCCTATATATCCCATAATTCTTGGCTGTAGATTTTTTTTTTTTTGGGAGACCCTATTCAACCTGTGGCAATGTCTTCAATGACGACTCGATCCCGGACGAAAAAGACCCCAGAAACAACTACACCAATCACTCAAACGGAGGAACTGAAGAGGGCGCAAGAAGCCGACAGCACCTTGGATCCCTGCTTCAGAAAACTGCCGAAATCACATTTACCTCCACGTAAAGGTGATCTGTTTATGAAGTCAGCACTTCTTTACAGACGAGCAGGTAGAGCTGGACAAAAGTTCAATCAACTTGTACCAACTCAATACAGGGCCCAGATCCTAGAAATGGGCCATAGTCTACCTTTCAGTGGGCATATGGGCATTAACGCTACTACACAGCGGATTGCCACTCACTACTTTTGGCCAGGGATGAACTCAGACATACATCGGTTTGTGGAATCATGCCCACAGTGTCAGAAAGTATCACCAAAACACCGGACACCACCGGCAATGTTGGGTGATTTGCCCATTACTGGAATAACCTTCGAGAAAGTGACTGTAGACATTATCGGACCTCTCTCCGCAACGAAGAGGCGAAACCGATTCATATTAACGCTTGTGGACACAACAACCATGTGGGCCGAAGCGGTTCCTATGCCCAGCTGTGACTCCAAACACGTCGCTGAAGCATTATTAGGGATATTCACACGTCTAGGATTCCCGCACATAATCTTGACGGTCAATGGTTCACAGTTTCGTAGTAAACTTATGGAAGAGACATTAAGACTTTTTTATTCGCACCGTATCTTCAGTTCACCATATTTTCTCTCAGTCTAACGGACTTGTGGAAAGGTGGAACGGGACATTGATCAGTATCCTGCGCAAAATTGCCCAGGAGAAGACAGAGGATTGGGACTTGTATTTACCCGCAGCTCTATTCGCTTATAGGGAAGTACCCCATCACTCAACAGGTTTTGCTCCAGCCACATTGTTGTTTGGACGACCGATCAAAGGACCACTTGAGGCGTTACTTCGAACCTGGACCGATGATCATACAGACGATACAGTCGTGACTGCATCTACGTATGTTGCCGAGTTGAAGAATCGTTTACAACACAGTTGGAAACAAGCGAATGTCAATCTACGTCAAGCCAGACGAAGAATTGCTCATTACTTCAACCGAAAGGCAAAAGATAGAGGGCTTGAGGTAGGAGAGAAGGTGATGTTGCTGCTTCCGACCAGTCAGAATAAGCTGCAAATAGGATGGAGAGGACCTTATGTAGTGACGGAGAAGACTTCTCGTACCAACTACAAGATTTCTGTCAAAGGCAAGATGAAAGTATTTCACATAAACCTTCTGAAGAATTATTATGAAAGACCCTCAACCACCGAACCTGCACATCTGATGGCCATGAGTGTGGCTACTGAAGTCGAAGAAGGATCAACAATGGGAGTCGAGTACCCACTGCAAGCCAAAGAGACCTTTAAGGATGTGGAAATTAATCCCAACTTATCAAAGGATCAGCAAGAGCAGATTCGGGAACTTGTGGCTATGTATGCAGAAGTACTTACAGATAAGCCAGGAAGTACTGATTTGGAGGAATTTGACATGAAGTTAAATGACACAGTACCTGTGCGAGTCAAGACTTACCCAGTTCCTTATGCAAAGCAAAAGACTTTAGAGGAAGAGATACAGCAACTGCTCACCGCAGGAATAATCTCACCATCTGAATCACCTTACAGTGCCAGCGTCGTTTTGTTGAGAAAGCCAAGTGGAGAACATAGATTGTGCATCGATTATCGACAGCTCAATGCTATTACTGAATTCCAAGCAGAACCTCTGCCTGATCAGAATAAACTCTTCACAGCACTCAACCGAGCTAAGTACTTCACTAGGATTGATCTCAGCAAGGGATATTATCAGATTCCTGTAAAACCGGAAGTTAGACCATGGTTAGCTTTCAGCACGCCTGGAGGACACTATGAGTTCAACGTTCTTCCATTTGGATTGAGTAATGCTCCCAGCGTTTTTACACGTATGATGAGAAAATTACGTGACCCAGTACAGCATCCAGACATCAGTCACTTCATGGATGACATACTGATCGCAACTGAAACATTTGAAGAGCATGTAGAAACACTGCATCTTTTATTCAGGCGCCTCAGAGAAACTGGTTTGACGGCTAGACCAAAGAAGTGTCAAATAGGGTTCCAAGAATTGGACTTTTTAGGTCATAAGATATCTCATGGACTAATAACACCACAAGAGGGAAATGTGGACAAACTCCAGAGAGCACCTCGTCCAAAAACAAAGAAGGATGTGAGATCATTTGTATCCTTATGTGGATTCTATCAAAGATACATCAAAGACTTCAACACTCTGTCAGCACCCTTAACGGATCTTACCAAAAAGGGGAAACCAGAGAAAGTCAATTGGTCAGCTGAATGTGAGAGAGCCTCACAGCACTCAAACAAGCCTTAACTGCTCATCCAGTTTTACATCTACCAGACCTCGACCAACCATTCGTGCTGCGCACCGACGCCAGTAACGTAGGAATTGGGGCAACGTTGTTGCAGAGAAAGGGAGATCAGAGCGATTCCCTGTAGCGTATGCCAGCAGGAAATTGAATGCAGCTGAGAAAAACTATAGTGTTATTGAGAGAGAATTTCTTGCGCTCGTATGGAGTGTACAGAAGTTTCAGGCATACCTATATGGCAAGCACTTCACCGTACAATGTGATCATCAACCACTCATGTTTCTAGCAGCATCCAAGAATTTGAATGCACGACTTATGAGGTGGTCATTGCTTCTTCAACCATACTCGTTCCAGATTGAATACGTTCCTGGAAGATGAATGTGGGAGCAGACTTCCTGAGTCGACACCCAGTGTCCTGATGAACCATGTCAGTCAGCTGCAGAAGAGAATACATTGGAGTGAATCATATAGGAAAAGCTTGACAACTGTAAATGCTGGAAACCTTAGTTCCATACCGTAGAACAATCTGGGGTGGGGCTATGTGACATAATCACCACCATCATTGTACAGTGCGTCAACATTTGCACACCAAAACAGAGGAAGTTATACAATTGACCGCACTAAGCGAACGAACACCAACATGGCACCGAAGATGGACAGGTGTCGTCTAAATTTGAAATTACAGCGTCTACAACTAGTAAAATCATTGGAAGGAGCAGGTCACGTGATGTACGACTCTGACCTGCCGCTAAGCGTTCAATATTCAAATCGCGCACTTCTCCTCCAACTGCCCTGACAGAACAGTCAGATAACTAGTGTGACCTGTGTTTTTTCATGAAAAAGACGGCAGTTTGATCCGAAACTCCGAGGTAAGCATGTGAGTCCTCAGATCTAACTGATGCCCAGATGTGTATAGTAGAGGTATCCAGTGTTTGTGCGTCAATTTAAATGTATTACTGATAAAATAAAACCTCTGAAAGTGTTAAATTGTCGACTGCTAACTTCTGACTACACAGAGCCTTTTCCCCGGCAAAACTGACAATCTCATACTTTCTCAAAACTGCAAGCTCTGAAGTTCTTCAATATATCTGTTAACTTTAATGTGTGCATACTAGAACATTCTATCACAGAAAACTGTACGAGGTGAGAATCAAACGCACTCTTATGCATTTCATCAAAACTGCTTAAATTGCTATCTGCTATCCACAAGACAGTTTGTGCACGAGAACCACTGCCTCGCTTGAAACGTACTTATTTCTGCCTATTCACAATCTTAAAGAGCTGAGAGAGAGATTATATCTTTCCTCTCCTCTTCATGAATTGAAATACAAAGGTTTGATAGAAAATAGTTGTATTTATGTGTCAGATTTTCCCTTAGACAAGGCACTCATTAGCTGCACTGCCTAAAACAGGTTACGCTTCACAGATGCCATTTGTGACAGACGGCCTAGATAATCTGTCCAGACTACAAGGTAAATCAAACCTGGGTCTATAGCCAACTGTTGATAGCCAACAGAATGGAATTGATACGCACTGATAACAGAAGAAGAAGAATAAACTAATGTGAAGAGGAAAAGAGGGGGATTAGGAGGAGGTACATTTTGTAGCAACCTCTTACTAATGTACATTGTTAGGTATCATGATTTTGTATGAATTACATTTGTAACAAATACACATAAGAAGTTCTTTATGATAGTCATGAACAACAATCAATACTGAGTTATTGCCTGACATATTTCGCTGCATCTCGTCAGGTACATACTGCAGAAATCACACAACTTACGTGAATTAATTAGATAAATCCTTCAACAGTCCCTAAACTCAAAGTATTCATCCAGCTAACCTTCCGAGGAGATGACGTAATGCAACGTCTGCGGGACAGGCTCACCATAGCAGTCGAGCGAACATTCTGTGCTGCAGCTCTAGTCATAAGGTACAGAAACACACCGATCCCAGTCCCAGCAGTAAAAGAACCTGTAGCTTTGTACGTCAAATCAAATTGTATTTACCAATTTACATGCAGATGCGAGGCCATCCACATAGACAGAACTGAGCGACAGTTACATTGCAGGGTTTCGAAACATATTCTGAATTGGGTGGACAAGATACTACACATAGAAGATGGTAGCCAAGGCAGGCCAACACACCGGAACAGTCCGACTTCATCGGTCGGGAGACATGTTCTCGAGAGTGGTCACGTGGTTGAAAGAGACAATGCCTTCCGTGTGTTGTTCAACACACAAAGTATTTGATTGTTAAAGTTTGCTGAAGCTATAATAATCAACCTTCATAAGCAGAAAGACATGTTAGTCAGTTTTAAATTACCGTGGTAGACAATCGACATTATTGTGCGAACATGTGTATATTTCAGTTTGAAGGATTTATCTAATTAATTCACGTAAGTTGTGTGATTTCTGCAGTATGTACCTGACGAGATGCAGCGACATATGCCAGGTAATAAATCGTGCAATCTATTGTTTGTGTCTTCGTTATTCACATTCATCACGGGAAAACATTGTTTTGAATACTGAGTTATATTAACTGATGAAGACTGGAGGGGAAATTGGTGCAAGCTATGAGAAACCCAGTCAACAGAAGTTAACTCCACACACTACACAACACAGCACACCACTCAACACCACAACAACATGCAATGGAGGGTGATTTGAGAGAAGAAGAAGACTAGTTAGTTGATTTGGAAGGTGCAGAGAACCAGTTATACACACTATGCATAGCCACAATGAGTTGATGAAAATGTAATTGTATGCCATTTATTAAAATGCATCCTATCCTTGTCATAGTCTTGTCCTATCAGCTTGACTTAAATGCTCATTGGAACAACACATCATCACGCCTATCAATGTCTGCCTGTACACATCTCAATGAACCCCAGGTACACTGAGAACATGCATACAGCAGGAACAGATGATAGCATGTGCATACAGTGTGATAATCTCTGACCACACAAATGAACAACACCAGACAAGAGGAGGGGGGGGGGGGACTAGTTCCTACTTTCAGGGTGTTAGATTCTTCCGCCCTTATCATGCTTTCTATTATGTCCCGTTCCTTCTTACTATCATTCTAAACCATTACATTGGTAGGATTATACAAATCTATGCGAATATTAAACAGTGATCTTGGTGGCAACCAGAAGAGAAGAGTAGAGAGAAAGATTATCCCCACACCTAAGAAGGCAAGACACCTCAGGCATTGACCAGAGCAAGGGCAACCATCAGCTGAGCTCCAGTGGCAGGTATTGATAGGGATCCATTAACTTATGGACCCAGGCTCAACACAGTCTACTACTCAGAGGTGACCATTTCTCCAACAAACCCACCAAATATCACAGAAGAGAAAAAGGAATGTATTAGAGGCCAAATTATCATATGGTCTACGAATTGATATTCTCGTTCCACTGGAATAATGAGTGATTGCCACACATATAAACATTTATTAGTTTGATTGTCCTGTTGATTTTATTGGGCATATTTGTATCCATAGAGATATTGTTTTACAAACAATTTGTACCACCCATGCAAGATGTGATATGATTTTGCCAGGGCCTACAAAAGAAAAGAAAAAAGATACAGGCACAATCAATAAACAACACATGAACAGTAGATATTTTTCTCTAAAGTTATTTCAGTTCACAGTGTGTTTTTGCCAATTGTTTTGTGAAAACCAAGTTGTTCTGTGTATGTGTAATTTTGATAAATCATTAATAAAATTACAACTCAAATTATGAACAGAAGGGAGAGGGAAAACATTCATTGCATAGATGATTATCTCTAGATCCCATAACTGCTCATGACTCATGCTATTCTTCACTTGATCCTGAATTCATGCTGATGTCTTTTCAGACAGTTCACAGTCTATCAAAGGGGGCTCAAGAGCTATAGGACTCCATAGTGAAGGGAGCATAGTCTTTACCTGTACCAACTAATCCAGGAGGGACCATCATCACCTAGAAATAATAAAACAGAGTCTGAAATATTCAAGGGTCATATTCTTGATTATTGAAAATTAGAAGAGGATGGGGCCCAGCTTCTTTGACCAGAATATGGGTTATGCACACCAGTGATCCCCAGTCCATTCGCAATATATGACAAATCGTAAGTTATTATCCTTCTTCCTAATGACTACCATCGGGAACGAGTATGGGGAGTCTGATCTGGAAATTATCCCCATTTTCAGTAACTCTGTTATCTCACTGTCTACCGCTGCTCTGTAATGATGTGGGATATGATATGGTTTCACTCTAATTGGTTGGTCCTCTGTTAGCTTGATGTCATGTGTCATCAAGTCTGTCTTCTCTGGTATATCCGTCAGGACGTCAGAGTATTTCTGTAATATTTTGACTAACCTTGCTGTCACTAAGTCTAATCAAATCAAATCAACTTTATTAGGGTCACAAATTGGGCGCGCAGGCCCGTCTTACATTCGGCCCTTCCAATCACTCGTCTTTCGTTCATCAAGAGCATTATACATTTACATAGGAAGAAAAATAAACATTGTGAAATGAATGTTGTAAACATAAACAAGGCTAATTACAATGTTATGAAGCCCATCTCCCACCTACCCATACATCACCCCACCCACACAACACCCCCACCTACCCACACACACGCGCACCAAGGGACACATACACACCCCCATCTACCGACACACACGCACACCAAGGGACACATACATACCCCACCAACCGACCCATCCCCCTCCCGCACATCCCCCACCCACACACACTGCCCTCACCTGATCCCCCAACCAAAATACACTCGCCACCCACAAACATTCCCCAACCAACCCACACATCCCACGCCCATCCACATCCTACCCCACACATCCTCTCCCCACCCACACCTCAAACCACCCATCCCCCAGCCACATCTCCATCGACAACATATTCCCCACCCACACACACAATCCCCCACCAACCCACACATCGCAGATCCACTCACACATCCCCAAACCATACACACACATCCCCACCAACTGACATGTCCCTATCCCCCCCCCCCCCCCACACACACACACATCTCCCTAACCACCCATACATCCCCAATCCAATCACACACACCCCACCACCACACATACAACTTCCACCCACCCACACATGCCTTAACCTAATCCCCCACCACACAATCCCCCACCCGCACATCACATACACCCCCTAACACGCACTATTCCCAACCCACGCACCACACACACATATCCCTCACCAACACATCCCCACTTACACACCATACACATATCCCCCACCAAGATACCACACAATATTCCCACCCACACCCACACATATACCCTTACCCATCCACCCCACTTACCCCCACTCACACACCACAAAAATCACTAAGTTCTAGACTGTCATTAATGGACACATCTTTCCATTGTTCAGTCTGTCTCAGTGCCACGATTGGTAAGTGCATCTGCACGTCATTGTCGCTTGATGCTTCCTCGTCAATGACAACAGAACACACTGTCTGACTTGCCTCCTCGTTAATAATTGCTTCTGTCGCAGGCTGCAAGGCTTCTGGTCGTGGAACGAATTGTCTTAGCATGTTAACATGATACACTTTGGTTTCCCTTCCACATCCACCCTGTAGTCCACATCTGACACTTTACTGACAATTCTGAATGAGCCTTGCCAGGTCACTAACAACTTATTAGATATTTCTTGCAGCAGAAGTAACACCTCCTCATTCTCTTGGAATGAGATTAGCTTTGACTTTCTATTAGCATACTGTCTATACCTAGCCCCCGACATTTCCAGGGCATCACGCGCATTCTGGCATGCAACAATAATTCGGTCTCTAATATTCACAACTAAGTCATACGACAAAATCGAATTAGTGTCGTTACTCTTCCCTGTTATTAACTCCTTCAATATGGTCATGGGGCCTCTTGGGTTTGCCCCATACAACAACTCAAATGGTGAGAATCCAGTGCTTTCTTGTGGTACTTCTCTATATGTGAACAGGATAGCTGGTAAGTACTTATCCCAATCACTTGGTTGCTTTGCAGTGACTTTAGCTAACATCTGCTTAAGGGACCCTTTCATTTTTTCACAGATTACGTTACTCATTGGGTGATAAACTGATGTGAAAACTTGTGTAATGTTGAACAGTCTGTTTACTTCTTTCATCATCTGAGAGGTAAATTGTCGACCATTGTCTGATAACATTTCGTTAGGGAAACCGAACCTTGAAAATAACGTTAGCAATGCTTCAGCTATGGCTTCTGTCGTAATGTGTTTTAACGGAACTGTCTCTGGCCACCTGGTACAAAAATCAACCATGGTCAAGATATACATATGACCCCTGTTGGACATCTCTGCTAATGGGCCAATGATGTCATTGGCCACTTTTTGAAATGGTCTGACTTTCAGGTCTGTAGCTTGTACCGGTGCTTTTGCCGTCTTTCCTTTTGGATACATTTTCTGACACGTTGTACAGGATCTACAATATATTTTTATATCTTTGCTAAACCCTGGCCAATAAAACTGGGATAGGACTCTATGTTGTTTACGCGCTATTCCCTTGTGCCCTGCAAATGGAATGTCATGCGCTGTTCTCATAATCATCTCTCTATATGCTAAGGGACCACTACTTGCCTACGTATAGTTTTATCATCTGAAAAACGGCGCGTGAGAATATTGTTCTTCATTTCGAAGCACTATCTACCCTTCTTTGATTGCCTATGTTCTACTTTACTACACCATTGGAAACATTTGTCCAGTGTAGTATCTTGTCTCTGGGAGTCACTAAAGCTCTGTTTGAGATCCATTCTCCCCTGCTCAGTTGTACTATCCCTGTCCTCAGTCTCGGTGTCTACTTTGCGTGTCATCTCTTCCTCAGCTATAGTATCTAATCTTGTTTGTCTTCTAGTAACTACCGCGTTGCTTCTCACCTCATATTTTTGATACCAGTTCTCGATTTCTTCTTCTGTACATTCTTTCACTGTTGGTATATTTCCAATGTTCAGATCTGCCACTGGTGAGTCTAGTACACACGATGTCACTATTCTTGCGATAAATGGTGTTATCACTGTGATCTCGGCCAATGGGTAAAATTCTACTTTCCATTAAACGTTATACACTTGACCGTTTTTTCTGTGTAATCCGTGGGGATTACCAAACTCTTTCTTACTTCTATGGTCGTACATCCGGAATCCGTGAGGATTAACGCTGAATTATCATTGACGAATCCATGGTGTAGCTTCAGACTCCCTCCTAAGTTTACCGATGACATCGCTGGGAATGGGTGCCCACATATCAAGAAAGGTTTACTGGTTGTGTCGAACTAAGGCTTACACCCCTCACAACTCTCATTGTTAAGTGTCTGAATCACTTGGGCTGTATTAGAGTGCTCAGTTTCCCCACCCGTACATTGGTAACTGAAATGGCCCTTTTCCCCACATTTGAAACACATGATCTCCTTTTTTTATTGTTATTCGTTGGCCCACTGGATGGTTGTACATCACACTCCACCATTTTGTGCTTCCAGCTCCCACAATTCCAAACTCCAGCATAACCATTCGAGCGTCTCTTAAAATTGCCTCTTTTGTATGGGTAACGTCCCGGTTTGCCAAAATGGTTGCTCCGGAAACCATTGTTTTGAAGTCCCTGTTACTCACACCTCTGTGCTGAATCCACACTCTTCGGCCAGGGTTTAATACCTGGCTTCTGATCTTGTTTAGTATAAGTTGTACAGACTATTTCCTCACCCATTTGTCTGCTAATAGAGTTGTTCGGATGTGCAGTCATGTAGTTTTGCCCCAACTGAGACATTGTGTCTATGCCCTTTGGTTTGCGTTCTTGAAAGAAAGCGACTACATCTGCATTACCTGACGATAATATCTTATCCCTTAGCATCAAATGGACTAAGCGACTGAAATCTTTTCCAACTTCTGCAAGCTCCATCCATTTATTAAATATGTTCTTTACTGTATTTACAAAATCTGTAAAATTCTGTTTTGTCTCTGGCACTAATTGTCTGAACTTTGTTCTGTATCCATGCTCAGTTAGGTGGAACTTTGTAAGCAAGCTTTGACGCAGAATAGTATAATTGTTTCTTTCTGCCACGGGTAAATTGAACATGGTATCTAGGGCCTTTCCCGTTAGATACTCACTCAGCCTCATAGCATATTCTCCTTTTGGACTGCCTAAAGCCTTAACAGAAGCCTAAAATCTGTCAAGATAAACTACAAGATTGTCTCGGTCCGTAAAATATGGCAATTTCAATCGTTGTGATGACTGCTAAGGCCTTCTGCCTTCCTCACTTTAACCATTAGATGCTAGTTCTATTTTTTTAGTGCAATTTCAGTTTCCATCTGAAACTGTTACTTTCGTTTTTCCATTGCTAGTTTCATTTGTGTGTGTTTTTCTCTCTCTCTCTCTCTCTTCGTGTAGGCGCGTAGCTTCAGCTAACCTTTCTTCCTGTAGGCGTTTGGCTTCACATTCATTTTGCCTCTTTTCTTTCTCAAGTTCCTTCTCTTCTTTGAGTTTTGTTTCTGCAAACTCCTGTAAATCTTTACTCTTCAAGCCTATTCGTTCACCTGCTTCGATGTATTCCATTAAAGTAGGCATCTTTGTAATTGTGGACACGTTGCTGTCTGTCAGCCAACTATAATATAAAGACACGTCTTCTAGTCTTTGTTTCCCTTTTCTAAGTTCACCACCACTCAGATTTAACGTAAAAACGTAGTGATGATAATATCCATCTGTCTTCACACAGTCATTCTATAAGAAATTTAGTAGTGAGGCCTAGACACAGAGTAGTGTTAGACACACACACACACACACACACACACACACACACACACACACACACACATATATATATATATATATATATATATATATATATATATATATATATATATATATATATATATATATATATATATATATATATAACACTACTTCCAGAAACTTTCTACAAGTACTGGTTATATATTCGAGGGAGTATAGGTAATACCCCCTCACTACTAAATTTCTTATAGAATGACTGTATGTATGTGTATATATATATATACATATATATATATATATATATATATATATATATATATATATATATATATATATATATATATATTTATACGAATGAATGATACACAATAAGTGATGTCTAAGAGGCGCTACACGCATAGGGTAGTGACACACAAAAATTGACATCGACAAGCCCATGTAATACACAAATTAGTGCTCATAAAAAAACAACAAACACCATCTAGATAGGAGATTTTTAACATGAGAATTACAATAATACCATATATACGAATCAACCCAATATTATATGTAACTATAAAGAAAGAAGAACAAGTAATCTCCAGTAACTAATATACACAGATTTGACGCAAGACATCACGGCTCTGGATATTGTTCAGGACACCCAATGCGACGGCACGACCACGCTAACCTATTAGCGTATTCCTTAAAAATATCTTTAGCACCAGGAAGAAAACGTTTTGCCAAGCCTACCCTGATTCAGATAGTAATCGCAAAAATGCCTATCAACTAGACGCAAGCAATAACACATAAATCAACAGATTACGCACATGACACTTAAAAAGAAACAAAACGAATGGAGGGTACACCGAACAAAAGCAGTAAGCCGACAAAAGTGCAACAATGACAGCATATAAGTCTTTAGTTGTATGGGTAGTTTTAGATCTGACTCAAATGTCTGAACCTGTTTGGTTGCTATCTTCTCGAATTAAAATTAATGATTCACGTTTGCCGAAAAAGTTCAAAAATGGTGATGAATGTCCAGAATTGTAAATGTGTGTATAAAGTAACTTTTTTGTCAGATAAATTCGACCACTCATAAAGCGACTGCCACTAATTGTCTGCTGTAGAATCTTTGCCCGGTGACGCGATGATGATGATAACAGGACGATGGTAATAACGACGCACATATATCCTGGTTTCGGTGCAAAACAACTTTTCTTGTGTATCTAGTTCTACTTTCACAGTCACCTGAGTCTTCTAGCAATGCTAGTGGACAGTTTCTCAGTAAAATCTCAGCAACCACTGGAAAATGTTCCTCATACACAAACTCTCGCTGTCCTCCCTTTTGGCGTCGGCTATTTTATTGGCTATAAATTCAGCGACCACACCCTCTCTGTTTACCTGCGCTGAATTGCCTCACGTGAACTGTGAAAACACAGTACAACTGTATCCAACACACTCGCGCTGGCCTCAACCACACTGTCCCGCTACTAACGTAAATAGCGCCGACCTTCTGTCAACACGATTTCTTTACTCTGTCGCTGTTTTGTCTACTAGCTAGTTCTAGCATTGGAGTAAATCCTGTCTTTATACCGTGGATAACCTCAAATCGTCCACCCTCCCTCTCCGGGTGTGCAATGTTATTTTTACCTGGCCTCCCGTGAACCATGTGTTAATTCTCCGACACTTTTGAAATGGGCCATCTGCTGGATATGATGGTGATTCGTCGTGCTACAATTCTAGTTGTGATTGCGCGCCCGACTAATGTCTCTGAACTCATTATCCTCTGTAAGCTACGAGCCCACGATAAGATCCACCATTAATCGCTCTACTGGAGCAACAACTGTCCACATTACCAATCTACTGCAGCAACAACTGTCCATATTACCAATCTACTGCAGCAACAGAATGACAACAATGTCTATATTGCAACGGGTTCCTTGACCGGACGTAGCCTCCATTAACCTCTCTGTCACAATTTCTTTTGCAACAGAATAAGATTGGTCGCTGTCTAGTACCTGATTCTCCTTCTATATCATTACAGAGTGTAAGCTGGGTTAATCCCAGGTTCCACAACACAAGTCATTACTGTAGTATAGATCTATTAGTCACTGAACAAGATTGAGTTTGCGCACATAATATCTCTTTAATGATAAATGAACACGGACACATGCAACATATATAAATCCAGTAATTCCCGAATATATCCTCACCACAACCTAGCACTCGAATGACACTGCCCTCTCCAGGTCTACTTAATCTCATCCACCATCACAGTTAACCAGCCACCCTTCCCCGCCCGAACTCACTCGATCCAACCCACTCTGTGTCTAGGCCTCAACAAACTATCCGACCCTTTCTGGGTCTACGCTTCAACTAACTGTCCCTGAAAAACACCGGGCGGAGTTCTCTCGCTCACTCCGCTATCATTCATTTCCCCAAAACGTCGACCTCCACTGTCGGGTCCCAAAACTCAACTGTCTTCTCCAGTCTCCTGACTCCACACCACACTACACCCCAGCCCCAATTGTCTGCCTCACAATCACACTAGCGGGCTGACGCCTCCTCAGCTTCCCTTAAACTCACTGCCTCCAACCCTCCCCGTCTATCTTCTTATTTGCCCTATCCGGGGACCTACCACCCAGCCCCAATTTACCTCCGTCTATTATTTCTCAGCGCCGGTAATGTTAATGAACCCAGGCTTGTTACAGCCTCTTTTGGCTAATACGGTTCAGTGGTGCCCGCCCTTACTCCCTAGGTTTTGGGCACTCCGTGGTTATTTTAGTTAACCCCCTTTCCAGTTTAAAGAGTATTATATTGGGGGTTCTGTATAGAACAAATAGTAGTTCCGTGTCTCTATTAAGAATAGTAAAGAAGACACTACACTTTTAGGCCGCTGCTCTCGTCTGAGCCGTCGCCGCAATGCACAGGCTGTGCCTCACATAAACGAGTTTGTTTCGATGATTTATTGTTCTTCCCAGCGAGATGAAATTGTCTATTTCTCTCGCTGGAATCATCTTAACATCCAATGCCTATTTGGTCCACCCGGCTACTATATTTGCTAAAAGCTGAAAGATAATGCACAGTGCGGACCTTCGTCCGCCTTAAGTAAATAGATCAGAGATGGGCGGATACCGTCCCCATGGAGCCTTCCCTTCATTCCTGCGGATAGTAGATATTCCGTGCTTACATTCCGTTTAAAGCTGACACGATACAGAGTTTAGGACGTACGACGAACGATAATAACATCCCATCTGCTGCAAAGAACAAGCAAAACCATCGGGTGAAATCTATTGCTCGGATTCGTTCCAATGTTAGGCAAATAATAAGACACCTAGCCACGTTGGCCAGCTGTCGACCCACTCCCGACATCGCACGACTGGCTTTTCGCTAATTCGTCTCACCAGTCGAGACACCAGAGATTTGTAGGCCAAGGCCGGGTATGAATAAATAAAACCCACTTTTACTTTACTAACCTATTAAAATTTACACAAGAATCCTGCACAAAATATGTCGAAATCTTCAATTTTCCGAGACATCATGCAGAAATCAAACTATTGTGTTGATAAGCCGGCGGTCGGACTACAAGTGAGTTTCACGGCCGTGCTTTTCCTTAGTTGAGACGTTAATTTTTGTTTTTTACTCCAAAAAGTGCACCAGTGCGTATCCTGTGCAAAGCACCCTATCGGGTTGTCCCGAAGAAAAATATTACTTTTAATAGTTCTCTTTAATGGACCTGGGTGTAAAAGAAACTCAGAGAACTAGCTTCTAAGGGAGTTGAGCGAATAGTTGAACTGAGGGTTCATGAAAGGGATTTCCCTCTGTTCCCGAACCCAAAGAAGGCATGAGGACATGGGCCACTGACCGTTTTGTTACAGCTGTTTACCATTAATTAAACTCACTGCCCTTTTCTTGAGTGAATAAAGACGTTTTGTTATTGATTTGGAGCATCAATCCCAAATTGTGGAGCAATAGTCAACGTGTGTTTCTATGTGAGAAATATAAAATATCTTTCTTATGAGCCCAACATGGAACCTGTTACTAGACAATCGAGCAGTTAAAGTTCCCATGGATTACACTGTGTCTAGCTGTCAGAGATTCCCTTGTTTTCTAATGCAAATTTGGTATATGGTGCTAGCCCCCCATGTTTACACACTAATCGACACTCGGTGGGTGATGAGGTCACTATCACACGTTTGTTGCTTTTATTTAGAGAGAAAATGTCCTGTTACGCATTTTAGATTGGGTTGATCCCCGGTCGATATTAGTATTGTCAGTGACTGATAATAATTAATATACCACCTTCACCTTTTGTTGCAGGTATTAACACGCCGACTGCCACGACCATACAGTACGTGTGTCGGTGCGAATGGAGAAGGCAGCTCACAGAGGAACCTGTTTTCAAATGAGAAGTACACGCAAAAGACTTGTAGCAAATCCTGCTACCAGATGCGTGTGTATGAGCACTGCAATTGTTGTGACTCAGACTTACCCTGTGACTATCATACACTTGTCAATAAAGATAGGGAGTATAGCAACTGCAAATCGAATTCCAGCATGTAATACTACTGACAGTCTGGATTGTCAAAATGATGTTGAAGGCAGGTTCTTTAAAGATGAATTGGACTGCGAAGAACGGTGCCCGCCTGCCTGCGATCAAACGACATATGACACGATCGTTTCAACTGCTCTGTGGCCATCTGATTCCTATATTGACACTCTCTTGCAGATTACAAGTTCTAAGGTCTTTTACGACGCGACATCCAATAGATCTTCCATACAGTTTGCGTGCTCTAACTTCTTGAGGCTTGAAATCTTCTTGGATAGTTTTGAGTTTTTAGAGTATGTCGCACAGCCAAAGTACGACTGGAGCATGCTGCTCGGAAACGTTGGTGGGCTACTGGGCTTGTGGCTGGGGTTCTCGCTGCTGACCGGTATGGAAATAGCCGAGGTGTTAATGGATACCGTGGTTCTTTGCATACGTAGACGGTACACGAAGGCAGCGACCGTACGAACAGAACAGAATTGATGAAAACAATATAGCTCATCCTCATCATCATCATCAATTGTCATGCCAGCTGGCGTAGGCGCTTCATGACTCTCCACATACCTCGGTCTTTGGTTTCCTGAATCAACTCTGCTGATTATATTCCTCCACGCCACCGTCTCAGTCCATCCAGCATCATTTCTCTTGGTCAGCCTCTGTCTCGAAGCAGTTTCTTGCTATGGATTTGCTTTGTGTTAAGCGCCGTCACATTCTGTAGGCCTGAATGTACGGAGGAATAGGGGGCTAATCTTCCCCGCACTTGTGCAGGCGTCGAGCCCAGGTGTCGAACCCAAGTCCGACGTCCTAATGACATTATCAATGCAGTTCGCTATCAGCTTCGTTAACTCGTTTGAAATCTAGCTTTATTACATTCTCTTACTGTTGGGAATCAGCTAAACGTGATGATTACCGCTCTAAAATAGCTGAATAATACCAGTAAAAATTTGTAAAAAAACTATTACACGTTTAAGGCTAATTTGACGTCACCATCGTCTTGTGTCCTGCCAGCTAGCGTAGGCGTTCATGTCTCTCCAAGGATCTCAGTCTTTGGTGTTCTGAATCAACTCTACTGGTGATATTCATCTATGTCACCATCTCAATTCACCCAGCATCATCTCTCTTAGTCTACCTCTGCCTGTTTTCCCATTGATATTTCCAACTATCACGATGGTTCTCCACTGCCTCTCTTCTCATAACATGACCATAGAAAGCTGTTTGTCTATGTCTTATTGTTGTATATAATGGTCTAGTTTCATTAGCCTCTTTCAGATAATTGTTGTTAGTTACTCGGACAACTCAAGGAATTCATCACACTCGTCCCAGGAAACACTTCTCTGTTCTAAGTTCTTCCTAATTTGTTCATTTACGTTGCAAGATCAACTGCCATTTGGGCACATAGTAAGTAACGATCACTTTAACAAGTATTAGGCACAGTGTATAAGTTGATTTTAAAAAGTTAGTTGCATGTCCTTTACAGGACGTAGCAGTCAACCCCAGCATTTTTGGCTGTTCGTGATTTCTGGGCAAACTTACGTTCAGTAGCTTGCCATTGCTTTCTAAACGACCGGCACCCATACCATTTCATAACAAACCAACACAGCTCTACTAAGTTGATAGTTCTATATTTGTGTAGACAAGTCGACATCCTGTGGGTGCTGTGGTCAATATCAGCCGTCCGCCTTCACTCCCCAAGTTATTTCCCGGTGCAAGTGGTGCTAGGCACATAATGTTTGTGACCAGACGGCACTCGGTGGCTGATGTGGTCAGTATCATACTGGCTGCCTTTACTTCCCGAGACATTCCCTTGTACCCATCTTAGGCTGGATCAAACCGGGAGTCCAGGTCAATTTTTGTTTTAATTCTGCCACTATGTGGGTTCGAACTCGTGACCACAGAGTCGGCAGCCTGGCAACTAGCCACTGCGCTACCGAGGCTTAAATAATACCATAAGATAACGTTAACGCCTTCACTTTAAGGAATCGTTTAACATGCATCATCACCCATAACACATCTCCATACTGAAGGTTGGTGGTAACGGATCCACTATGGCTTCTGTCCTGAGCCTGAATTGTCATCTGCATAATGTAGATTGCTTATATTAAAACCTTTATCTCGTATTCGTGATATATCTTTGAACTGTCCCGTTATTATTGAGAGAGAGAGAGAGAGAGAGAGAGAGAGAGAGAGAGAGAGAGAGAGAGAGAGAGAGAGAGAGAGAGAACGAACGAACGAACGAACGAACGAAAAACTTTATTTTAAAAGGGTAACAAATTGGGCACGCAGTCCCGTCTTACATTCGGCCCTTTCAATCACTCATCTTTCATTCATCAAATGTGCATGTTACATTAGCATAGGGGAAAAAACATTGTCAAATGGATTTTGTAAGCATAAACATTGCATATTACGCATGATACATTCACATGAGAAAACAAAAAAAAAACATTATCAAATGAAAGTTGTAAACATAAACAGTGCATATTGCAATTTTGTGAGACACATCCCCCATCCAGCCTCATATCCCGCAGACACCAACACACCCCCACCTACCAAACTTCCCCCACCCACCAAACCTCCCCCACCCACCCACACATACCTCCACGCACTAACATAGAACCAGGCGAACATACATGCCGCCACACACCCACTGATCCCCCACCCACACACATTTCCCCAAGACGAAGAAGAAGAAGAAGAAGATGAAGAAGAAGAAGAAGAAGGAGGAGGAGAAGAAGAAGAGGAAGAAGAAACCACACACACATACCCCCACCAACCCACACATCCCACACATCCCACACCTATCCACACACATATCCCGCACCCTCACAATTTTTCCCACCCACCACACACACATCAGCCAACCTACACCCACTCACCCACCCAATATTCCCCACCTGTCAACTACACATCCCCACCTATACACACATCCCCACCCATAAATACATCTCCCCACCTGCCCACACATATCCCCCACCCATAACTCAAAAAACACACACCTCCCACCCACACACACCCCGCCACCCACATATACCCCACCCACACACATCCGCCGCTCACACACATCTTCTCACAGCTACACACCTCCCCGCACCCATACACTCATCTCTCACACACATCCACCCACTCACGTACTCATCCATCAACCACTGACACCCACACATCACCTATGCGAACATCACCACATGCATTTCTCATCTACCCTCCCACCCACACACACCCCAACCACCCAGCCAAACACACATCCCCCATCCTCGCATACATCCTTCAATCACCTGCACATCCCACACCTCCCCCACCTCTCACACATCTCCCCACCCACACAAATTCTACCCATAAACACACTCCCCCCCCCACACACACATCCCCCACATACATTCCTCATACACATCCCCGCCCACACATCTCCCCACCCACTCACACATCCTCACCACCCACACATACATCCTCCACCCACTCACATTTACCCCATCCACACTCACACACTCCCACCCATACAGACATATCCCATTCACAGACACTCTGACACTCATCCCCCACACCCATTACACACCCATCCCCCAACCCACACAATCTCCTACACACCCATTCACCCACCCAAACAATCACTCCCTATCCACACCCCCTCCCAACCCACCAACACCCACATACTTCCAACTATCCTCTCAAATATCCCTCCCCCCCCACACACACACATATCCCTCACACACACATACGTCCACCACCGACTACACATCCCTTCACACATCACCCATTAACCCATACACATCCTCCACACACGACCCCTCCACACATACATTCCCCACACCCCCCCCCCCCCACACACACACACACACACATCCCTCACATACACACCCATACACACATCCTCACATCGAGACACATACATGATGCCTCACATGATCACTGAAACTAATAAGAACAAACTCCAACACTTTACACACAATTGAGACACTGACGATTGTCGTGAGAATTGGTAGTAGTAGTAGTAGTAGTAATAGTAGTAGTAGTAGTAGTAGTAGTAGTAGTAGTAGTAGTAGTAGTAGTAGTAGTAGCAACAGCAGCAGCAGCAGTAGTAATAGTTGTAGTAGTAGTAGTAGTAGTAGTAGTAGTAGTAGTAGTAGTAGTAGTAGTAGTAGCAACAGCAGCAGCAGCAGAGAGAGATAGAGAGAGAGAGAGAGAGAGAGAGAGAGAGAGAGAGAGAGAGAGAGAGATCCGAAAGCGAAATTCATCCTTCTCTTACTCTTTGATTTGTCAATTTATAATCGCCTATTTCATTTCCTCTAATGATCTTTTTTCCCTATACAGTGAAAATATGTATTATTTTTTTTTAGAAATTTAGAAGATATGAGAGGAATCACCGTTAGGGGAACATAACACCAATAACATTAGATATGCGCATGATACAGTATTGATTGCAGACAATGAGCAGAATCTGCAACATTTAGTAGATGATGTTATTGCGTCATTGTACATAGTGAACACATAGGGTTCGAATTAAATTTAAGAAGTCAGAGATTATGGTCGTCACTATGAAGAATGAAATACCACTATATGTAATATGCGAGTAAATTAAATGAGGATAACAAGTGAGCAAGTACAACTATCTCGAAACAGTCGTTAAGATTTGATTTGAGGAGCATTGAAGAGATTACAACAAGAATCGCTATGGGAAGGCAGCATTTTGCCAGATGGAAACCATACTGACCAATAAAAAGATGTCAATTACAATGAGAAAAGGTATTGAAGTGCTACATAGAACCTGTGCTTTTGTATGGATGTGAGGTGTGGACAATGAGCAGACAAGCCGAAAAGCATCTAATGGCAGTGGAAGTGTGGATTCTGGGGATAAATGCAAAGAATACCATTTACAGACAGAAAAAAAAACCCATGAGCATGTCCTACACGAGGCAGATGAAAACCGTAAACTCGTTAGAGAATTAGGAGTAGACAGTCACAATCTGTGGCCTCATGTCATAATCCAGACAAAAACACATAGCTGATCCACGACTCTGGTGATCATGTGAGATGGCGAAACATGACCACCTACGCTTATCGACATGGCACATGATGATGATGATTTCATTCCGTGTTTTTATTACTGTAACTTCTTTCCAGTAAATATGTTTTAATATTTTGAGATCCACCCCATCCATTTTAATATCCTGTAAATTCTTTTATTATTTTTTCATATTTCATAATATCAAATCTTTTATAATATTTTATGAAGCACAAGTGTATATATTTAATTGTCTCTACGAGTCTCTACTACTGTTCATAATGTGTGCATAATCTGAGCTGTACAATTCCGTTCTACAAATCCATACTGTAATACGCTAATTGCCATCTTTATTTCACTTATTTTTCGTCTCTTTATAATATGCAGCTGAAATTTGGTTCTTCTTCATCTTCTTCAGCGTTCCGAGCCATAGGGGTTCTTTGCTGCAGTAGTAGTAGTAGTGGTAGTAGTAGTAGTAGTAGTAGTAGTAGTAGTAGTAGTAGTAGTAGTAGTAGTAGTAGTAGTAGTAGTAGTAGTAGTAGTAGTAGTAGTAGTAGTAGTAGTAGTAGTGTAGCGGGAGAAGAAGAATCTAAAGCAGTAGAAGGACAAGGAGGAAGAAAAGTAGAAAGAGGAATTAAGATGAAAGAGAAGGAAGAAGAAGAGAGGGAGTTAATGATACGATATACTACATTTATATTATCATACACCTGCATGTTTGATGTCAAGTATATGTTATAATTATATGTTATATTGATATATTATATTATATACGATGTACTACATTTATATTATCATACACCTGCATGTTTGATGTAAAGTATGTTATATTATCATACACCTGCATGTTTGATGTAAAGTATATGTTATGTTATCATACACCTGCATGTTTGATGTCAAGTATATGTTATATTATCATACACCTGCATGTTTGATGTAAAGTATATGTTATATTATCATACACCTGCATGTTTGATGTAAAGTATATGTTATATTATCATACACCTATATGTTTGATGTCAAATATATGTTATATTATCATAAACCTGCATGTTTGATGTAAATTATATGTTATATTATCATACACCTGCATGTTTGATGTAAAGTATATGTTATATTATCATACACCTGCATGTTTGATGTCAAGTATATGTTCTATTACCATACACATGCATGTTTGATGTCAAGTATATGTTATATTATCATACACCTGCATGTTTGATGTCACGTATATGTTATATTATCATACACCTGCATGTTTGATGTAAAGTATATGTTATATTATCATAACCTGCATGTTTGATGTAAAGTATATGTTATATTATCATACACCTGCATGTTTGATGTAAAGTATATGTTATATTATTATCATACACCTGCATGTTTGATGTAAAGTATATGTTATATTATCATACACCTGCATGTTTGATGTCAAGTATATGTTATATTATCATACACCTGCATGTTTGATGTAAAGTATATGTTATATTACCATACACCTGCATGTTTGATGTAAAGTATATGTTATATTTCCATACACCTGCATGTTTGACGTAAAGTATGTGTTATATTACCATACACCTGCATGTTTGATGTCAAGTATAAGCTATATTACCATACACCTGCATGTTTGATGTCAAGTATATGTTATTGTGGTATAACGGGCATTCTCCACAGTTTGCATACAACCTTGCAGATAACGTTGCAGGCCCCGTTTCTAAGAAACGCCATTTCACGAGGTTTTGTTTAACATCACCTTAAAAGGAGACGAATGTCGCACCGATCGAACAAAGGAAAATCTATCGCGGTAGCTCAAAATAGATAAGTTAGCGGGCTAATAAACCCGGGGCTAGGCGAAGAATTGTCACTTGAGTCTGAGCATCGACCTAGTCAAGATGTAGTTCGTTAAGGGATTGATTGTTACCTAATTGTGCCTTCTGTGGGCTATGGCCCTGAAGGAAAGCACAGTTTTGCGAAGGGAATCATTGGCCTATATAGTATGGTAACCCGAGGGAATCGAAGCCATACTTTATGTGGAGAAAGTATTCCACAATAGTACTTGAAAAGGGAAACAACTCATCTTAGAATTGCCAACGACAACTTGAGAGTCAAATATGGGTTCTCCCCCTTTCATTCTCTGAATCTCAAGCATTGGTTATTTGGTTGTTTCCTGATCCCAAGCATGGGTCAAGTGGATTACACAATTGAAGAATAACGGCAGGAGTTGTCCTATATACAACTAATTACCTCTGGAAGAGATTACGGGTGCTGTGTAGCTAAAGACAAGAGCTAGTACAGAAGAGTGGATATCATTAAACCACTCATTTCGTCTGCAGAGCGTCGGGCTGGTAACACTCAAATTCCTGTAGGCGGTTATGAAGTCCAGTCTATATCTGGAGACAGGGACGGCGATCTACATTGTATGCAAGTCGTACAAAAACTGTTTGGATTCTACCTTTGCCGACAATTGAAGAGTCAGAACCACTCATGTCATTTGATTTGCCGCTCGAATATCTACAACCAGCCGTCACAGAACGCCCTTTACCTAGTCCTGGCTTCACGAGCTGATAGCATTTGAGCTAAACAGCCATTGGTAGAATTGCCATTTCAAATGCAGACACGCGGTAATCTCAAGACCTCTACAAGAGAAGAGGGCCCAAAGGAAAGATGCCGACATCATCATCATCGTGTATCGCATAGCGGGGGAAAATCTTAGACAGTGCCTACGTCTGTCTATGTACCACATGCAATAGGATTACGCAACGACAGTCCAGCATTCCCATTTCACATATATATACTCAGCCAGAGGAACTATTTGACAGTGATAGATTTATGAGTAAGATGCATCACGAATGGGATGAACCCATCACTTCATCATCTATGGAAAGCTTTATAGAAGAGACTGTATAATACCGTCACATTATGTTCGTATAAAGGAGCTTAGGTACAGTTTGTTTATCAAGCTCTGTGTGGAGTGTTAGGACCTCGTTCTTGAGTTTTCAGGAGTGACATATCACAGGAGTAGTTAGGAGAATGATCAAATCAACAACCTATACCAGTTGAATGGACTACCTATGTAGTTAATGAAGTTATAGTCGCGTACATGTATTATGTGATGTAATGATGTAAAACCATTCCAGATATTGGTATTGATTGGCTTGGTGGGAAATGGGTTGTTGAATCTGATTATGCACAGTGTACTGTTTGATGATGGTTTATTTTGTTATCATGTTTTTGTAGGTTATAGAAATGCAGAGATTGTGAGTTCACATAACTCACTATGACATCTACATTAAAAGCTATAGTTAGACTAGGAGTTGGTCTTACTGTCTTGTGAAGGTGGTTACAACGTAATGTTATTGTGGTGATATATGTCACTGTTTATGTCAAAGTGAGAGTTAATGTGGGGAGGTCGAACGTACGTGGCCTACTACTGCAGATAGAGGATGTTATTCCCTTGAAGGCTACGGCAACTGACCTGACTCTCAATATCTTCTCCAGGCGATTAGTCTTATTAGGGTGAATTAGACTGTGATCTACTTCTACCTAGACCTATCCTTATGAGAAATAGAGCCTTAAGTCTAGTTGTCTGGAGAATACAACAAGGAAGAGAATGCAAACATCATTTCTTATATCTTGGATCCAGGCACCATATACCCCTAGGCAACAACATTCATATATTCTATAATAATACCTTCTCACAGTTATATTATCATACACCTGCATCTTTGATGTAAAGTATATGTTATATTATCATACACCTGCATGTTTGATGTAAAGTATATGTTATATTATCAAACACCTGCATGTTTGATGTAAAGTATATGTTATATTAAGTGCTCTACATATCGTTATAAGCCGGCTCTGTCGCGAAGGGGTTACGGGCGCAATTCGTAATGCCGCATACAGCGTACCAAACAGAGCTGCGGGCGATTTGGCAGCAGACCGTTTTGCATTGGTTTCCCATACAAAGGTATAAGTACCGGTCGTTCAGAAAGCAATTTCAAACTACTGAATGTAAACTTGCAAAGAAATAGCAAACACCCAAACAAAATGCTGTGGTTGACGGCAAAGTCTTGTAAAGGATATGCAACTAACATTGATTTAAACAGTAGCTGCTTCTCCATGACTTAATCATGAGTATACTTAGCCGACTTAACATAAAAATATTATCCATTCTAACACTAGCCATTAACTTCATGACTGAGTGGTTGATTGGCAATAATCTATGTCATTATTATATATATAATAGCATGCGAACCTATACGGATGTTGACTGTCAGTAGGATGAAGAACTTTAACTCGCCAAACATAACACAAAGTTTAGTATTTTGAGTATTTTAAAAACGGGGCCCTGAACAGCGAAACGCATTTTATAGGTAAAACACTTCAAACTGATAATACTGTTAATTTTATTTTCATTCATTGTCTTTAAACATTCTGGTCGTTAGCAGCAGTAAACGCGTGCCAATATATATATATATATATATATATATATATATATATATATATATATATATATATATATATATATATATATATATATATATATATATATATATATATATATAATATATATATATATATATATATATATATATATAATATTCGCTACTTGTAATCTCGTATACCGAAGTTGTCTTAATTAAATTGTATTTTATATATTGTATACCTTGAATTGTATCTTTGATGTACTAAGTAAGTCACCGAGAAGACTGTCTTCTTATTTATCGTTTATCATCTTCATGTCCCCTGCCTACTAGTGAAGGTGTTAATGTCGCTTTACAGAATTCGGCCTTTGGTGTTCTCGATGAAATCTGCTGATGAATTCCTCATAGCCACCGCCTCAATCCATCCAGCATCATTTCTCTTGGTCTACCTCTTTTCCCACTAATCTTTCCAGTTGTCACGATGTTTTCCAATCACAGAATAATGTTTGTCTCGTCCTTATATTTGTATATTGTGTTTTAGTTTCACTAGTCATTTTCATGCAATCGTTGTTAATTACTCTTGGAGTCCAAGGAATTCTTCTCACTCAGCTTCTAAGCTCTTCGTAATGTTGATTTATTTTGTTGTTTCGGGATTTGAGATTTAAATATTGAGCACAACCCACTACTGGCAACGCTGATCGTACTCTGGTATAAACCCAAGGCCTATCCACGTGCGCTCTCTTTCTTTCATTCAATGATAGTGACTTAATGCATACGATGCTTTGTATTTTCTTAAATGCAGGCTTTGCTTGAACTATTTGTCTCTTAATCTATGTCATGCATATTGTATCTGATGTTATAATTGCCCCTAAGAATTTACTTTTTCAGCTTGGCTAAGCATTTTCCCTTCTATTCTTATCACATATTTTGGTGGCATCTTTTTCTTTGATATACCATTGTTTCTGTTTAGGAAAGTCATATTTTATACTCTTTGTTACTATAGTGTCAAAAAGTTGTAGATCTTGTGCATGCTCCGCTATTAATGCGTATTTGCTGTATTGCTTACATATTTTCAAAACATTCTCCCCAGAGTAAAGTGTGGTTTGTTTTGTTTGTTTGGTTGTTGCTCCTTTCCTTCCCCAGCTTCATTGGTATTTTATTACCTCCGCCTTTGTCATAAAACCCAACCTCCTGGACAAGTGAGAGAAACACAGATAATGACCACAGACAACGCCACAAGTCAATCAAAAACTACAATCAACATCGGAGAAATTGAAAATGATACTAACAGTAAACACATCGATTCTACATTAAAAGTAAAAACATCCTTGTGCCACAGCAGGCTGGCTTTAGGCGATACTACTCTACGGAAGATCAGACAACCTACCTCTCTCAAGAAAGTGAGGATCCATTCCAAGAGAAGAAGCTGGTGCTTGCGGCATGGATGGATCTGAAGATGTACAAGAGATACAGCATGCAGGGCGATGCGCTACCTTCTTGATTTTCCAACCATTGAAGAGAGAATGCAAGTTTGCAGGGCACGCGCCTACCTCAGAATTAACGCAAACACACAGCATCCACTGCATAGTGAAATTAGGAAGGTGAAGGGCAGCAGGTTAAAAAGAGGACGGTCGTGGATGGGTCAAGCCGAAGACATTCTTCAACAGGTGTGTTCACTTGAGGACTTAGAACCTGGCGAGGAGTGGGTGCAAGTGCCAACAGACTTCTGCACATCCTTTTCAGGTTGCATCCAACTAGATAGAAAATGCAGACAAGAAAATCCGGCTGCTGTGGAGGCTGAAGTACAAGCGTTGATTTTCGAGAATTCGCTAGACAGTGACGCGGTCATCTACACAGATGGGTCGGTCGTCCGACATGTGAGAAGCTCATGGGCCTTTACAGCTCGGGCCGGAGGGAGAATTGTGAAGGAGGACTCTGGTGCTTTCACTGAAACCACAAGTAGCATGACCATGGAAGTCATGGCAGTAAGTAAAGCAATAACATGGCTCGAGACACAGACATTCACTAGGGCTTGTTTCCTTAGCGACTCAATGAACATGATCAAGAGGATAGAGGAGGGGTCGATCCGAAGAGAATGGTTGCTGCCTCTGGAGCGGTCTCGGCTGGCAAAGATTAGTTTCATCTTCGTGCCAGGCCATGCGGGAGTACAAGGAAATGAGCGGGCTGACAAGCTCGCGGGTGAGGCTACTGTGGAGGGCGGACGCGCCATGGACCAGGCTGACATTCTGAATGCTCTACGAGAAGTGAGACTTTTGCAAGAACCAAGTGATGACTGTGAATCTACAACAATGGCCAGACTGCGAGAGCAGCAAATTAAAAGAGGGGTGGCCAAACAAGAACACTACGCAGGAAGCCAAAGAAGATTGATAAACCAACACAGAACTGGCGTCGTTAGCCGCTACACGCTGCGGGATTTGCTGAGGAGGGGATCCGAGCACTTATGGACTGAATGGTCCGATGTGCAACGAGGATGATCTGTCGACTAACTAACTATGGATCTGAAGAAGACCTTTGACAAAGTCTGGAAAGAAGGTCTGATGAGGAAACTGAGAAACTGTGAAGTCATTGGAAGAATGTACAAATGGGTGAAAGCATACTTGCACAACAGAAGAGCCCAAGTACAGATAGACGGACTCAAGAGCAAGAAAGTACTATTGCTTCACGGCGTTCACCAGGGCGGAGTCTTGTCCGCCGCACATTTTCTAATCTTAATCAATGATCTTGTTGCTAATCTACCGTATGGAATTAAAGCGGCAATGTACGCTGATGACCTGGTTTTGTGGAGCACAAATGAACATGCATCAGTAGCCACCAGATCGCTACAAAGAGCTGTAGATATATTTGTTGCATGGGCGGATAGATGGCGTGTCAGCATAAAAACTGACAAGTGCAGCACCACTCTATTTACCATCTCTCCGAAACAAAAGACATGGATCTTCCAGATAAATGGAACATCCCTAAGAGAAGATAAAGAACCAACATACCTTGGAGTAACATTTGTTGACAGGCTGACATGGAGAAAACACATGCAAAAAGCAGTAGCAAAAGCCAGAAGGAAAATAGCCATCCTGAGAAAGCTAAGCGGAACCACATCGGGAGTCAGTGTGAAAATACTTAGCAAAGTTTATCAACAGAGCATTAGACCACACCTGGAATACGGGTCAACTGCGTCGCGTTCAGCGTAAAAAACCACACTACAAGAGCTGGGCAAAGTGCAAAATCAAGCACTTAGAATCACCACAGGAGGGATGAGATCACCCCCTATAGTAGCAATGGAGAAAATGGGGAGGACACAGGCACTGAGAGAGCGCAGAGATACATCATCATCATCAAGTGCCCTGCCAGCTGGCGTGGGCGTTCATGGCTCTCCACAGATCTCGGTCTTTGGTGTTATGGATCAACTCTGCTGATGATATTCCTCCATGCCACCGTCTCAATCCGTCCAGCATCATTTCTCTTGGTCTGACTCTGCCTCTCTTCCCCTCGATCTTTCCAGTTGTCACGATGTTCTCCAATGCCTCTCTTCTCATCACATGACCAAAGAAAGCTTTTTGCCTCTTTCTTATTGTTGTATATAGTGTTCTAGTTTCATCAGCCTCTTTCAGGCAATCGTTGTTAGTTACTCTGGCAGTCCAAGGAATTCACAACATTCGTCTTAAAAACCACATCTTTGTTGTTTCTATGTTCTTCCTAAGTTGTTCATTTACATTCCAAGATTCGCTGCCATACAGTAAAACTAGTTCTATATAGCATTTTAGTACTCTCTTTCTTACATTCATTGATAGCGACTTATTGCATAAGATTTATTGCAGAGATACGAAAACACTTAGACAAGCAGACAAGTTCCTTAGCGTGCCAAACCCCCCTATGAAGAATCGATTTGAAAACTTAGCTATGGGGCGGCTGAAAAGAAATAGTTTTATCCACCAGGCTAAACGACTCTGCAGAGACACCACCGATATGCCCACAGTTTTTATCCCCCTGACAACTATTCCAGAGCAAACTCCATGGACAGATGAACATAGACTATCCCTACAAAACCAAACAAAAGTGAGAGGAATATTTGACAAGGAAGAACAGAACAGTGTACAGCGCATAACAGCCACTCTCAGCTTCCTTGATGAAGAATACACACCGGACCTCAGGATCCGAGTCTACACAGATGGGTCAGCACAAAATGTTGTTCGAAATAGAGGAGAGGGAGTATACATAGAGTGCCCAAATAATACTAGGGACACGGCCAGCGTTCCAACAGGAAAGTACTGCCATAACTATGGTGCAGAAATTAAGGCAATCAGGATAGCAACAGAGAAATTACTATATACCAGCCATGGTACACAGCCTGTGGTGCTATTAACAGATGCAAAATCAGTATTCGAGGCGCTCCTGTCTGGGATGTTGCCAGTATTAAGGATACTGCTTTCTGAACTTAGCAGTCAGCATAAGGTCACCATACAATGGATACCGTCCCACTGTGGAGTACCCGGAAACGACAGAGCTACTCGATTGGCTAAGGAGGGAGCAAAAGAAGAACAGCCTGATGTGCCCATTACATACCACCAAAAGAAAAGAATGATCAAATGAGTCAGAAGCCCCCAAAAACCTGCTCAAGACGACTACCACGTTATGGACAGACCAGAACAAGTCATTATTCTGCGCCTCAGAACAGGACACAATATATTACACAACCACATGTATACAAAATTCAAAATTGGTGACTCAGCCATGTGATCATGTGCACATGTGGTTTGGCGTCGCAGACAGCAGAGCATATAATCCAACGCTACCCAAACTACAACATATCCAGGAAAACCTTCTGGCCTAGAGAGACAACAGTGGAAGATAAACTCTACGGACCGCTGAGTTAACTAAAAAGACAGTTAAATTCATACAAGAGACAACATTGCAGTTATAGACATAATTCAAGCGAACGAAAGAAGAAGAAGAAACATTGATTCTATAATTAACAACAAAGGGATCTGTTCCAAAACAAATCAAATGGAACCAGGTTACAGGTATTTAAAAGTTAAACATCGCTAAGAGCATATTTCATAAAATCAGCAAACAGATACAAGTAAACAGCAGGAATCTTTCACATGTCAACATACAGATGTGACTCAATGATCGGTTCACAATAATCAATAAAGAAAATCAAGGCTATTGAACTTTAATGTTATATAATAACGTGTGTACGGTCATGATTTGTTATGTTAAACGGCTTATATATCCTCATGATTAGGGTCATGAAGAATACAAATACATTTGAGCATAGCTGAACATAGAAGAAAACTGTCGCATTAACATCAATATAAAACACGAAGTATAGGGCAACTGTACAAAACATAATTACCAATAACCGTATATAACAATCATCTTTCACTGTGCCTACTCAAATCATGTGAATTAAGGGCGATCTCATCTTATACAATCCCAATAGCCTAATACACTGGGAGGTTTGGCATAACAATACGTGGATTAACAATCAGCCTTATGGACTATTTTATATGGAGCAATGGGAGTTAAATGTCGTATCGTTAGACCCATCTCTTTTGTATGAGCTATGTTGAAAATCACAAGTGCTATATTTGCTGTTTTATTATTATTACTGTCCCACGTAGGTGCACATATCGCTGCTCTACGATATTAGCCTTGCTATGATCATCCTATTGCTGATACACACTCATGTGTTGTTGAAACATCCACCAAGGTATCCCTGCTTAATTTCATACACTGTCTACAGAGGTCAGTATGGCCGAATCAAGATTTACTAGGCACATGTAAGAAACGTACTCTGCCAATGCTTTCCTTCTTGGTTGGGGACAGTAAGCATTGTCTCTTTAAGGAGAGGTTTTTGAAGAGTGTGAAGGACCATTTATCCGTATGTCCCGAGTGCCGTGATATCAATTCTTACATCCCCCCCCCCCCCCTCGATGTGTCTCCACCTTGTCGCGGTCGGGGGGGGGGGGGCCGCTTGCGTGTCCCAGAGATCCCAAGAGCATTGTCGACGGATGCCAGAGATTCGATATGGTGATGATACAGTATTACTATCCACATCACAGGATGGTATATAAAAACTAACATCCTCAACCCAAAAAATAAAAATATAAAAAAATCACAACTTATATCTTAACTTAGCAAAGACAAAGATAATGCATAGAAATAAAAGTTCCAACTTGGCCAGCTGGGTTGTAGATGGCACCACAAAAGTGAGAGTCTCCCAGGAATGCTACCTGGTCAAAAAAGCTGGCCATAGTCGGATGTGTTGGCCTACGGGTTTCGGCCCAAGGGCGCATAACAGACACACCGCAATCACATCTGAAAAAACACTCCGGATGAACGCAAAGAAGAAGAAACTAATATGGAGGAATAAATATATGTTAATGAGGAACAACTGGAGGTGGTTCAAAATTTATAACATCTTAGGTCATTAATGACCAACAATGGTGACACAAAGAAAGATATTAAAAGACGAATATCTATTGCACTTCAAAAACTAAAACAACTAAATACTGAGTAGGACAGATAGAACTACAAAACTTAGATTTTTAAGAACATGCATCTTTCCCAATGCAACACACACCTGTGAGACCTGGAAGCGTTACAAAGCAAGCTGAACAGTGCATAAATGCCTTTGAATGCACATGCTGTAGGAGAGGGGTTGTCTACGAATATCTCAGATACAGAAAAGAACAAATGCATCCACGCGGAAGGAGCTGAATATTGAAGAACATTGGCTACTAAAGATATATTAACAAAAAAACAAAACTGAAATATTTTGGTGACTTGAACCGTCATGAAAGTTTGAAAAGATCAATAATGGAGGGGTATATGCCTGGGAAGAGAGGCAGGGGAAGGCCAAAGTGAAGGTGGGTGCAGGGTGTGGCAGATGATCTCCAGATGGGTGTATCGGACGTGTAACATCTCGCTTACCACCTAGAAGTTTGCATAAGGTTGTTATGAGACGAAGTTCTGCGAAGGACATGCTACTGAATATATATATATATAGACACATGCCTGGGGTCACTGACAGTAAGGTCAGTGTCCTGGGTAGCAATGGTACACATAAACAAGTTCACGAGGTAAAATAGGGCCGTGTAGTATGTCCTCCGGAGGGGGCAGATGAGAAGACAGTGATTTAAGGGGCAGTTGAGGAGAAGTCAGCTGGCTAGTGTGATTTTGGGGCAGACAGTTGAGCTGGGGGGGTAGTGTTGTGTGGAGCCTAGGGAGGGCTGCAAGAAGGGTTAAAAAGACAGTGGGAAACATTGACGGGGACAGTTGAAGTTGAGACCGAGAGAGGGTCGGATCGTTTTGGACAGTTGAGTGTTGGGAACCGACAGGAGAGGTCGGCAGTCCGGGAAATTGAAGGATAGCGGAGTTAAGGAGAGAACTCCGAGCTGTAGTTTTCAGTGATAGGAATTCTGAGACTAAGGATTAAAGACTGAGCCCGGTTATCAGCAGACATAGTGAATTGAAGCCTAGCCCTTGAGAGGGTCGGATAGTTAACGGAGGCTTAGATCCAGTGTGGGTTGGATCGAGTGAATTCGGGCCGGGAAGAGCGGCTAGTAGTACAACTGTCGTCGTGGATGAGATTAAGTAGGCCTTGAGAAGGCAGCGTTATGTGAGTTATAAGTTGTGAGGAAGATATATTCTGAGAGAATTAGTGTTCCTGGATTTACGTGTTGTGTGTCCGTGTTCAGTCACAATTAAAGGATATTATGTGCGCAAACTTACTCTTGTTTACTGACTCGCGGATGTGTGCTGCATTGGTAACTTGTGGTGTGAGACAGGTGGCAAGCTCAGCTTCCACTCTGCAGTGAGATAGGATAAGCTTTAGAACCTAGACAACGACAAATCTCATTCTGGTGCAAAAGAGTTTGTGTCATATATATATATATATATATATATATATATATATATATATATATATATATATATATATATATATATATATATATATATATATATATATATATATATATATATATATATATACACATATATATATATATATATATATATATATATATACTAGCTGACCCGGCCCGACTTCGCCCAGACCCTGGTGGAAAGCATCTCATTTAATTCATATAATTCATTTAAGTTCCCGTTCCCGACTATCTATCTGTCTGTCTGTCTGACCCGGCCCTGCATCACCCAAGTCCTGGTGGGGAGCATCTCATTTAATTCATATAAGTAGTCATATAAGTTCCCGTTCCCGACTGTCTGTCTGTCTGTCTATCTATCTATCTGTCTGTCTGTCTGACCCGGCCCAGCCCATGGTGGAGAGCATCTCATTTAAATCATATAAGTAGTCATATAAGATCCCGTTCCCGACTATCTGTCTGTCTGTCTTGGGTAAATGGAGGAGGGAGGAGGAAGAGGGAGGTGGAGGAGGGAAGAGGAGGAAGGAGGAGGGAGGAGGAGGAGACAGGAGGAGTAGGGAGGAATAGGAGGGATTAGGAGGAGGAGGGAGGAGTAGGGTGGAGGAGGAGGGGGAGGAATAGGGAAGAGGAGTGAGAAGGAGGGAGGAGGAGAACGCAGGAGGAGGAGGGAGGAGGAGGAAGAGAGGGAGGAGGAGGAGAGAGTAGGAGGAGGGAGGAGACGGAGGGAGAAGGAAGAGGGAGGAAGAGGGAGGAGGAAGAGGAGAAGGAGGAGGGAGAGGGAGGAGAAGGAGGGGGAGGAGGAGGAGGGAAGAGGAGGAGGGGGAGGGGGAGGAGGAGGAGGAATGTGAAGGGAGGAGGAGGTAGGAGGTAGAGGGAGGAGGAGGAGGAGGGAGGAGGAGAGAGGAGGAGGAGAGAGGATGAGGAGGGAGGAGGAGGAGGGAGAAGGAGGAGGGAGGAGGAGGGAGGAGGAGGAGGAAGAGGGAGGAGGAGGAATGTGAAGGGAGGAGGAGGGAGGAGGTAGAGGGAGGAGGAGGGAGGAGGAGAAGGGAGGAGGAGAGGGGGGAGGAGGAAGGAGGAGGGGAGGAGGAGGAGGGAGGAAGAAGGAGGAGGAGGGAGGAGGAGGGATGAGGGGGAGGAGGGAGGAGGAGGAGGAGAAGGGAGGAGGAGGGCGAGGAGGTATGAGGAGGGAGGAGGAGGAAGAGGGAGGAGGAGGGAGGAGGAAGAGAGTGGAGGGAGGAGAAGGAGGGAGGAAGAGATAGGCGGAGAGAGGAGGAGGAGGGAGGAGGAGGAGGAGTAGGGAGGAAGAGGGATTAAGAGGAGGAGGGGGGAAAGAGGAGAAGGAGGAGAAGGGAGGAGGAGGAGGAAGAGGGATGAGGAGGGAGGAGAAGGGAGGAGGAGGAGGGTGGAAAAGGGAGGAGGAGGGTGAAGGAGGAGGAGGAAGGAGGAGGAAGAGGGAGGAGGGGGAGGAGGAGGGAGAGGGAGGAGGGGGAGGAAGAGGGAGGAGGAGGGAGGAGGAAAACGCAGGAGGAGGAGGGGGAGGAGGAGGAGGGAAGAGGGAGAGGGAGGAGGAGGGAGGAGGAGGGAGGAGGTGGAGTGAGAAGGAGGAAGAGGTAGAAGGAGGAGGGAGGAGGGGGAGGAGGAGGAATGATGAGGAGGGAGGAGGAGGAAGAGGGATATGGAGGAAGGAGGAGGAGGGAGGAGGTAGAGGGAGGAAAAGGGAGGAGGGAGGAGGAGAGAGGAGGAGGAGGAGAGAGGAGGAGAAGAGATGAGGAGAACGAATGAGGAGAGGGAGGAGGAGGGAGAAGGGAGGGGAGGAGGGAGGAGGAGGGAGAAGGAGGAGGAGGGAAGAGGAAGAGGGAGGAGGAAGAGGGTGGAAGGAAGAGGAGGGATTAGGAGGAGGATGGAAGTAGGAGGAGGAGGGAGAGGGGAAGAGGAAGAGGGTAAGAGGAGGAGGGAGGAGGTAGAGGGAGGAGGAGGAGGGAGGAAAAGGGAGGAGAGAGGAGGAGGAGGGAGGAGGTAGGAGGAGGAGGAAGAGGGAGGAGGAGGGAGGAGAAGGAAGGAGGAGGAAGAAGGAGGAGGAAGAGGGAGGAGGAGGATGGAGGAGGAAGAGGAGGGGGAGGAAGAGGGAGGAAGAGGGAAGAGGAGGATGGAGGAGGGGGAGGGGAAGAGGAAGAGGGTAGGAGGAGGAGGGGAGAGGAGGAGAAGGAGGGAGGAGGAGAAGGAGGGAGGAGGAGGGGAGAGGAGTAGGGAGGAGGCGGAGGGAGAAGAAGGAAGGAGGAGGAGGGAGGAGGGAGAGGAAGGAGGAAGGAGGAGGGAGAATGAGGAGGGGAGGAAGGAAAGGGAGGTGGAAGAGGAGGAGGAAGGTGGAGGAAGGAGGTAGAGGGAGGAGGAGGTAGAGGGAGGAGGAGGAGGAAGGAAAGGGAGGAGGAAGAGGAGGAGGGAGGAGGAGGAGGAGGTAGAGGGAGGAGGAGGAGGAGGTAGGAGGAGGAAGAGGGAAGAGGGAGAAGAAGGGAGAAGGAGGAGGGAGGAGGAGGGAGGATGATGAGGGAGAAGGAGGCAGGAGGAGGAGGAGGGAGGCAGGAGGAGGAGGAGGGATGAGGAGGGAGAGGGAGGAGGAGGGAAGAGGAGGGAGGAGGATGAGGGAGTAGGAGGGAGGAGGATGGAGGAGGAGAGGAGAGGAAGAGGGAGAAGGAAGAGGGAGAAGGAGGAGGGAGAGGGAGGAGGAGGTAGAGGGAGGAGGAAGAGGTGGAGGGAGGAGGTAGAGGGAGGAGGAGGGGAGGAGGAGAAGAGAGGAGGAGGGAGTTCGCCATTCCGAATTCATACTCGTCTAGGTTCTGTGATTTCGGTCCTTACATTGATTGTTCTTCCCTTCTACACGACTGTAGATAACTTCCTTACACATAAAAAGATGAATTGTTATTGATATTGCCGTGGCATGGAGGCATATATATCAGCAGCAGAGTTGATCCAGAAAACCAAAGACCGAGATCTACGGAGAACCATGAACGCCTACGCCAGCCGGCACGGCAATTGATGATGATGATGATGATGATTGCCGTGTGACGATTCTGTGTAGTCACGTCATTTTCTTCACTTTTCCTAGCGTTTTGGTTCGGGGATTCTTTCACCATCATCATCATATATTTACGTACGTATTTAGGGAGGGGGAGGATGGAGGAGGAGGAAGAAGAAAACAAAATATGACAGTTAGCAGCGCTGGAATGAGAGGAAGGCGTGTAGAAAATTTCATCTCAATCGGATGGGCCGTTCGCGAACGCATAAAGGACATACACATCCACCCACCCACCCACACACATCCTTGTTTATATATAAGGTATATATATATATATATATATATATATATATATATATATATATATATATATATATATATATATATATATATATATATATATATATATATATATATATATATATATATATAAGGTACGGTAATTTGACTAATGAATAAAAGAGAACATGCTTATCATCCCATTATGCATAGGTTCTGTTTCTGACCGTTGAGAAAATGGCCGGGTTGATTTAAAATCCGTCCAAAGAAGCTCATAGAGCGGTGACTCAGGTTCTTTCATTTGAAGGATGTCGATCAGTGGACATTCATCGAAGAATGCAGGCAGTGTATATCTAACAGTTTAATCAATCAGATGACGATGGGTGTTGAACATACCTGCTGACACAGCAAAGTTGAGATGTCTACACAAGTGAAAACTTATCATTATGGAATGATATATCAAAACACAGCTGGCGCAGAATTGATTCGCACCTGTTCACACGTTAATAGCAGTAATCGTGTATAAATTGCTACCGAAAGTTGCTTAAACATTATTCTTGTTCAGCCTATTATCCATTATCTCGGCATGGACCCTCAGCCAACCTCTTCTAAGATGTCCCGTGCAGCTCCCTTCGTGTCCTCTCCTTATATTTCATTTATCATCTACATCTGCTGAGAGAGAGAGAGAGAGAGAGAGAGAGAGAGAGAGAGAGAGAGAGAGAGAGAGAGAGAGAGAGAGAGAGAGAGAAAGAGAGAGAGAGAGAGAGAGAGAGAGAGAGAGAGAGTAATATGTATGTGCAAGTATATTTTTGTTTGTTAGTTTGTGATTGTGAGTGAATATATGTTTATTTGAGGCAGCGTGTATTTGTGTGATATTGGGTATGTGCATAACTGTGAGAGTTTGTGTACATGATGTAAGTATGTATGAAGGTATGTATGCATGTGTTCATGCTTGTTCTTGTGTACGTGTGTCTGGCTGCCTACCATAACATAACATTTGTTATCCTTTATATTTTTGTTTATATGACGTCATGAGTAATATCGCTTGTGGGAGCATATATTTTCATAATTTCCAGACTAAGGGGGGATAACTAATTCGATCTTTTCCTGGTTAAGCTGCCGCTACTTCTTCCAGAGGGGTTTAATAATTCAAGTCTGCGGTAGCTTCCCTTCAACGGAAGTTCATTTTCTCAACTTTAGCGCATGGGTAAGAATAGCTGTCCACAGGCAGTGTTAGTAATTGACCACCCAGGTGAAATTCTAGCCAATAGACTTCTGCATTTTCACTAAAACTAGGCCTTAGCAAAACATGAACTGTCGAAGACATGAACTTACACAACAAAATTTATGATGAGGGCGTGAACTTACACAAATCTTATGCTGAAGAAATGAATTTACAAAATATGAACTGTCAAAGACATGAACTTACCTACACACACAAATATTTTTTTTTTTAATGACAATATGGGGGACACTTCTGTATGACTTGCAGGATACATTTGTATTTTATAAGGGCTACTTATCTATGGGGTGAGGAGGCCGTGGAAATCACAAGTAGACACCCTTTGTGCGCGCAGTTGGGACAGTTTGTAAGAGTAAGTGGTAATTTGGGCGAGGCTGTCGACAAGTTGTAATAACAAGTGGAAATTTTGTGAGCCCATGTGGGAAGTTGTTAGAGTCAGTGGGTAAGTTGATAGGGCAAGTCGATAATATGAGAGAGTCAGTGGACACATTGTTGGGGAAAAGGGACAGTGTTTATGGTAATTGTGTGAGTTGATAGGATAGGTCGACCGATTGTAATAGCAAGTGGAAAAATTGTTTGAGCCAGCGAGCAAGTTGTAAGAACAAGTGGCCAATCTTGTGTTAACAAATGTTGGTACGTTTTTATAGGTTTGACCACGCTATTTCTTTGCTTGACCAATATTTTTCCTATTTGGGTAACAAGTTGTTCCTACTTTTCATGAGTTTGGTTGAGAAATTTCTGTATTTGGCCGACATTGTTCGCGTTTGGTTGACATATTTTCCTACTTTTTATAAGTTTTGATGAGATATTTCGTTACGTGTACCATATTTTCCCCTTTTGGTTAACACATTTGCCTACGTTTCATAAGTTTGGTTGCCATATTTATAAATTGGGTTGAGTTATTTCTGTATTTGGTCGACATTTTCCCCTCGTTTTTTTATAAATGTGGTTAAGATGTTTCTGTATTTGGTCTAACTTACCCCATTTGGTGACAAATTTTCCAACTTTTTATAAGTCTGGACGAGATATTTCTCTCTTTGGGTGATATTTTTTCACATTTGGCTTTCAAATTTTCCTACTTGGCCAATACTTTTCCTATCTGGCTAAACACTTTTCCTAGTTTGCATATGTGTGACCGAACTATTTCTGCATTTGTCCGACATTTTTCACATTTGGCTAACAGATTTTCCTACTTGAACAAGGTTTTTTTTCACTTTGGCTAACAAAGTTTCGTAGTTTTCATAAGTTTGAGCGATGTATTTCGTTACTTGGTCATATTTTCCTTTTTGAGTAACACATGTCCTAGTTGGTCAATATATTTCCCGTTTGGTATCAATTTTCCTATTTTTATATGTTTGTTTGAGATATTTCTGTATTTGGCCTAACTTTTTCCCATTTGTCAAATAGTTCTCCTACTTTTTATAACTCTGGCCGAGATATTCCCTCTCTTTGGGTGATATTTTTTTTACATTTGGCTATCAAATTTTCCTACTTGGGCAATATTTTTACTATTTGGCTAACAAATTTTTCCTAATTTAATAAGTGCGGACGAGGTATTTCTGTATTTGGCCGACATTTTTTACATTTGGCTAACAGATTTTCCTACTTGACCTAGGTTTTTATTCTCGTTGGCTAACAAAGTTTCCTAGTTTTCATAAGTTTGGTTGAGATGTTACTATATTTGGTCTAACGTTTTCTCATTTGGTTGAGAATTTTCCTTCTTTTTTATCAGTTTGGATGAGATATTTCTCTCTTTGGCTGATATTTTTTCACCTTTGGCTATCACATTTTTCTTACTTGGTAATACTTTTCCTATCTGGCTAACAACCTTTCCTTGTTTGCATACCTGTGGCCGAACTATTTCTGCATTTGGCCGACATTTTTCACATTTGGCTGACATGATTTTCCTACCTGACCATAGGTTTCTTCCATTTGACTAACAAAGTTTCGTAGTTTTCATAAGTTTGAGCGATTGTATTTCGTTACTTGGTCATTATTTTTCTTCTTTGAGTAACACATTTCCCTAGTTGGTCAATATATTTCCCGTTTGGTTATCAATTTTCCTATTTTTATATGTTTGGTTGAAATATTTCTGTATTTGGCCTAACTTTTTCCCATTTGGCACATAGTTCTTCTACTTTTTTATAAGTCTGGCCGAGATATTCCTCTCTTTGGGTGATATTTTTTTTTTTTTTACATTTGGCTATCAAATTTTCCTACTTGGGCAATATTTTTACTATTTGACTAACAAATTTTTCTTAATTTTAATAAGTGCGGACGAGGTATTTCTGTATTTGGCCGAAATTTTTTACATTTGGCTAACAGATTTTCCTACTTGACCTAGGTTTTTTCGCTTTGGCTAACAAAGTTTCCTACTTTTCATAAGTTTTGGTTGAGATGTTACTATACTTGGTCTAACTTTTTCTCATTTGGTTGAGAATTTTCCTTCTTTTTATAAGTTGGAACGAGATATTCCTCTCTTTGGATTATATTTTTTCACTTATGGCTCTCAAATTCCCTACTTGGGCAATATTTTTATCCTGTTCGACTAACACATTTTCCTAGTTTGCTACGTGTGGACGAACTATTTCTGTATTTGGCCGACATTTTTCACTTTTGGGTAACAGATTTTCCTACTGACCTAGGTTTTTCCCCTCCTTGGGTTAACAAAGTTTCCCTACTTTTCATTAGTTTGAGTTAGATATTTTTGTATTTGGCCTAACTTTTATCCCATTTGGTGACATATTTTCCTACTTTTTATAAGTTGGGACGAGCTATTCCTCTCTTGCTATTGTTTTACATTTGGGTATCACATTTTCCTACTTTCACATTTTGGTTAACAAAGTTTAGCTTTTCTTTAGGTACCTTGTTTAGTGTTTGTGTCAGCTTCTAGTGTTCGTGTTAGCGATTTTTCATTGGTTATTTTCAGTTTTCAATGTAGTGTGTGTGTGTGTGTGTGTGTGTGTGTGGTGTGTGTGTGTGTGTGTGTTATTTTGTCGTGTCATTCTTATATTTTTATAGTCACTGTTGTATCTGTCTTGTATGGCGTTATATTTTTACGCTTATGTCATTTTCCCCCCTGGGTCGGGGCCTTATTATCCCTATATGTTTATTTGAGTGAGCCACATTGTGAAGTTAGTGAGCGCCTATTTGTCGACCGTGATGAAATGGACAACGATGACCTCATAAGTTTTGTATGTTACACTATACTCGACACCATTTGCCTTGTAGTTACCCTTTTTAAGTGTCGTATCGTTGTTTGCTCGTAATGGGCATGCACCCCGGATGCTGTCGCCTTGAGAAATGATCGATATCCTCACAATGAGCCTTTTTTCGCGGCACTGAAGACACTATCAATAAGATGATAGAGTGGTGGGTTATGGCGTCATCACCTCTTAGAACTACACAATACAGATATTTCCAGTAACACCTTACATGGCATACAACACAAACTATCTTTATACTACATACGATATACAAATACTTAATGAAACAACAAGCACCCTCGCTATTCTACTACTCCTACTATTACCACCACCACCACCACCACACCACCGCCCGCTACTACTACTACTACTACTACTACTACTACTACTACTACTACTACTACTACTACTACTACTACTACTACTACTACTACTACTACTACTACTACTATACTACTACTACTACTACTACTACTACTACTACTACTATACTAAATATTATTACTATTTGTATCCATGGTGTTGGAGATCATAGTTTATAGAGTGTCATACTGACCAATGTCAGGCGAAAAGTCTCTTGCTGATGTTGGTGACTATTACTACTGGTGCTATTGGTACTATGAGTACCACCATTACATGAAGGTAATGCCGTTAATTGGGGATTTCTGTAGTGTGAGTCAACCCCCGGAATTGTTTCAATGGTGTTGGAGATCGCAATGTGTGGGTGATACGTCCGTTGTGTAAGACACGTGATCATGATGATAATTAGTACTATTGTTGGTATTGCTACTACTACTGCTATTACTACTACTATCATTACAAATACCACCTAACATGACCCTGATGATGATGACTAATATTACTACGAAACAACTCTTACTATTATTACTATACAACCACGCCAATTGTAGACAATAGCGATTAACGTATTAGAACCTACTCGCCCTGATCAGCGCCATCCTTCCCACAGCAGACAGTTTGATACTTCATGACTGAGACACCCCAACCTCTAGACCTAACAACTTGACCACCTCTTGATCATCACCATGTCACTACACCTACTCTCCTCTCGCAATTTATGTGGTCACTCGACCACTTGACCACCACTTGACCACTACTTGACCACATTTTGATCATCATCGTGTCACTACACTTACTCTCCCCATCAATTTAAGGGGTAACTTGACCACTTGACCACCCCTTGACCACTACTTGACCACCTTTTGATCATGACTGCATCACAAGACACACTCTCCTCTACAATTTTTGGGTTATTTGACCACTTGACCACCACTTGACCACCACTTGACCATTACTTGACCACCTCTTGATCATCACCGTGTCACTACACGTACTCTCCCCAACAATTTAAGGGGTCATTTAACCACTTGACCACCCCTTGACCACCCCTTGACCACCCCTTGACCACCTCTTGACCACTAATTTACCACCCTTTAATCATCACCATATCATTACAACTACTTTCCCCGACAATTTAAGTGGTCACTCGACCACTTGACCACTGCTTGACCACTGCTTGACCACTAATTTACCACCCTTTAATCATCACAATATCATTACAACTACTTTCCACTAAAATTTTCCTCACTTGACCACTACTGACCACTAATTACCACCCTTTAATTATCACCATATAACTACACCTACTTTCCCCGACAATTTAAGTGGTCACTCGACCACTTGACCCACTGCTTGACCACTGCTTGACCACTAATTTACTACCCTTTAATCATCACCATATCATTACAACTACTTTCCACTAAAAGTTTCCTCACTTGACCACCACTTGACCACTGCTTGACCACTGCTTGACCACTAATTTACCACCCTTTAATCATCACCATATCATGACAACTACTTTCCACTAAAATTTTCCTCACTTGACCACTGCTTGACCACTGCTTGACCACTAATTTACCAAACTTTAATCATCACCATATCATGACAACTACTTTCCACTAAAATTTTCCTCACTTGACCACTGCTTGACCACTGCTTGACCACGTCATCACACACCCTTAACTATAAGCGGGCACTTACTATGTTTTTTTTTCTATATATATTTTATTAACATTATTATATACCTTCTTTTGATCGTTTGTTTTCATTATTGTTGTTTTATGTCGTATTTTTTATGTCGTACCTACAATTACTTGACCACCACCTCTGAGCACGCACGCCACCTATGATGAGTCACTTGACCACGTCACCTCTGATGAGTCACTTCGCAACGCCTACTTTTTGGGGAAAAAAGAGTTATCGCCCTTTGTGGTGGAATATCAATTTCCACCACCACCACAAAAGGAGGTGCTTTTGTACCTATATACTACTACCAGGGCATGATTTGTCTTCTGTAAGCTGTTGCGCAGATTCACCAATAACACACTCAGCTCAAACACTGACCAAGCGCAATTACTTGCTGACTTCTGTCAGCAGGTGAATTTTTACCGGCAACGGGAGATTTCTGTTAAAGAAAAATGTACTTGGAATCGAGCCCCGGACTCCCGCGTGACACGCGGGAATACTCACCACTATACTAACGACAGCTTGTGGTCGGATAGTACGTCTTTCAAGGACTGCACACGCAGTGATAGTGAGGGGCTGGTGGGGTGGGAGGGGGAGAAGCTTTATTAGAATTATCCAGGGGAAGAGCTGTCTTCTGGGAGCGTGCTACGTCCACTGACTGGGTCACAGCTGAAGTCTGTTTTCTAAATCACGTTTTCACTTTACATTCAACTGCGGCGTTCATTGCGAAAGTCTCCGCCAAGGTGGGTTTCAGTGTTTATACTGACAAAAGTTTTCCCGTAAAGCGGGCTAGCGGTAGAAAAAGTTACGATGGAGAGCAATAAAGTAAGTCACACAGTTCTGTGGGATGGCAGGTAAATGAGAATAGGGCACGCTTTTCTATGCAGCGGGTTTGGGCAAACTGATATACCAATGGGATAAATGCATCATTGTTGGTGGAAATTATGTTGAAAAATAAAGGGACAATGTATGTAGAAAAATAAACTGGTTTCAAGTTGTTATCATATTTAATTTTATTTTTACAGGCATTTGTAGTTTCCCTTTTTAACTACCCCCGTATTTCTAAACCCCTTGACATTTTTTATGTCCAAAATATCCCGGGGTTCGTGAGTCAGTTCCTTCTATCTTCAGGTTTGAAAAAAAAAAAACACACACGCGCGAGGCTTGAGAGTGGACAGGGAACAGCGATGGGACAAAGAACAACAGGACAGCGAATTTACCAAACGCCTCCCCAAACGTAGGGAAAAGCGCCCGGAGTCATGACCGATGGG